>PVIW01000360.1:0-542395 GCA_004026585.1 Noctilio leporinus | reverse complement strand
AGAAAGAAAGAAGGAACTTGTACCCTTTGCAACAACATGGATGGAACTGGAGAGTATTATGCTTAGTGAAATAAGCCAGTCAGTGAAGGACAAATATCATATGATCTCACCCATTACGGGACAATAATGAGCAAAACTAACAACAAGCAAAACAGAACCAAGTATATGAATACAAGGAATAGACCTTCAGTGGTCAGGGAGAATGGGATTGGGGGGAGGGGGGAGGCAGAGGCAAAGAAGGGGAGCAGCTTAGACAAGAACCTAGTATAATGGAACCATGGACATGGACAACAGGTGGGATTGACTTTGGGGGGAATGGATGGGTGGGGAGGGGGACAAAGGGGAGCAAAAAGGGGATGGATGTAATACAACAACAATAAAATTAAAAAACAAAATTGAAAAAGAAAAAAGAAAGAAAGAAAAATCAAGCAACAGATTGAGAAGATGTTTTCCTGACACAACCGCGAACGGGGTTGTGTCACACATGGTGCACACGCTCAGAAGTGAAATTTCCTCCCAACTGTGTAATCTTTCTATTGTTAGAGCAACTCTCTGTGCCTTGGTTTCCCCTCTTTGAAAAAGGGGTGGGGCTCCTGTAAGGATTAGAGGAATGAATAACCCTGCAAGCACTCAGGACAGAGCCTGGCACGCAGGGGCCCATCAACAAAAGTTAGTTGCTGCTACAACCAGAGTGGAAACAGAATCACAGGTGTGGGGAACATTGGAGGGGTGTCAGCTGGGAGGGGAAGGGGAAGAATGGGGGAAGGCTGGAATTAAGAAGCATAGTTGGAAGGTGCAGAATAGACAGGGAGGTGTTGAGAATAGTACAGGAAAAGGCAAAGCCAAAGAACTCACATACATGACCCATGGACATGAACTAAGGGGGGTGAGATTGCTGGAGGGAGAGGGGGTGCTGGGTGAAGGGGAGCAAAGGGAAAAGAAATTGGGACAAATGTAACATCTTGATCAATTAAAAAAACAAACAGAACAAGAAAAAGGTTAGTTGCTATTATGTAAGGAACACCTACAAATCATGAAGAAAACCGTAAACACTGAAAGTATTTATTACATTCCCAAGCAGACAGTTGAACAAGTGACTGTCAGTTCCATCTGTGGACCAAACTAAACTACGTGGCCTTCACTCCAGCGGAAGGGTCCTGTGGATCTGACTGTGGCCTAGCTGATACCCGCCCCCAGCACCAATGTCCCAGGAAAACTGGGGGTCTTAGACCTCCCAGCTTGAGGGGATGTGTTCCTCGTCTCAGATGCTTTTTGAAAATACTGGAAAAGGAAACTACGTGTGGGCTGTGGCCTTGCTGGGACTCTTGAGTGAGCTAGATTTGTGGCCAAGAATGGGGGACTTGATCCCACCCAGACTCCCTGTGCTACAGGTTGAAGGGAGGAGCCCTTTTCTTTTCTTTTCTTTTTTTAAGAGTTTACTTATTTATTTATTTGAGAGAGAAGGGAAGGAAGAATCACCAATGTGAGAAACACTGATCAGTTGCCCCTTGCAGGCCCCCAAGTGGGGACCTGGCCATTAACCCCAGGCATGTGCCCTGCCTCAGAATCAAACCCTCAACCTTTCAGTTAGGAGGACAAGACTCAACCCACGGAGCCACACCAGTCAGGGGAAGGAGGAGGGCTCTTGAACGCTGCTATTACAAGGCTGGTCTCTCATGCCCATGGAATTTACACAGGGGAATGGGATGACCTTCTCTGGAACCAAGTACAGAGTTCTCAGTGCTTCTAGAATTGGGGCCTCACAGCGAGAGTGCCCTGGGAGGCCAGGGTTTCATGGGGAAGTGCCTGCTAATCGCAGCCACCTCAGGGTTTCATAGGAATTTAAGTTGGACTAAATTCTGCACATCACGTAGTCTCAAGGTAAGATAACAAAGAAGTTATTCTGTGTTTGTTTGTGTAGGTCACTCTGCTGTGATCTACACTGGGACAGGCCTCTTGGCCACATCATCTGGTGTTGACTCTTCCAAAGGCAAAAAAAGAGGAGAGAACTTGGTTTTAGTTTTGGTAGAACAACAACGTACAACTTAGAGGTAAGAGAGCAGAGTAAGCACTGATCTGGGAAGCACTCCGACTTTTCTGTGGCCACCCCAGGGCCTGGGACCTGCCCCTACACGTCTGGCCCGAAGACAGTGCCTTGGTCCCCACATACTTGGTCAATGTCTGGTCTTAAGACCACGTTAGAAACCAATTCACCCCAGCGGCATTGCCTCGTCCCATAATAACAGGCCTACGTTTTAGACCCTGATGGCATTTGGTTGCTTTGTGGAGTTGAGAATTCACCGTCTCTTACCTGCCACATTTATTCACCAAGGGGCCGACCATGAGGGATCCAATGAAGCCTCCAAAGGGAAACATGGACACAGAAATAGACCACAGGAGGGTCAAGGAAAAGTCGCTCAAGTAATCGCTGGTTCGGTCATAGTAGGTCTCATTATAAAATTCTTTCATGAACTGGAGAACAAAGCAAAACAACACCAAAAGAACACAACTCGGTTTTGCAGAAAGAGCAATGCACGTGGTTAGACCCACCATGGGATAACGTGGGCGCACGGGTGCCCACGTTAGCAAGTGGAAGAACGTGTATTACCAGCAATGAGCAGGGCACCTGGGGAGGGCCGCGAGGCCTCTGAGGGGCAAACTGCCAGGACATTTCAAACACCAGAGGGGACTGACTCCAGTCCGCCCACTGGTTGGGTGACGCCCATCCCCCGGGTCACTCCCAACATTGCAAGACTAGATCGGAGCCAGGCCCGGGGCCTGGGCTGTGTCTCATGAGTGTTTCCCTGTCACTGTGCTTGAGGACCCATCCTGTGCCATCCATGTGTGCCATCCCACCTTGAGGGCCACCCCTGGGGGCCCCGGCTGCTCCAAACCCCCCCTCCCTGTTTCCTGGGGACCGAGTCTCCCTCCACAGCAACCTACCTCAGCCGGGGAGTTAATAACAGCCACATTGTACCCGTACTGGAAGGACGACCCAAAGGCAGCAATCAGCGTCGCCAGGGTGAGCACCAGCGTCAGCCTCTGCGGGAGGAGAGGGCGGGTGAGGTCTGGAGGTGGAGGGGTCCCACTCTCGGCACCATCTCGCAGCGGGACAAGCGGAATCTGAAGTCTTCCATGGGCTCCCGATCCTGCAAACCTCTGCCCAGCAGGGTTGGGACCAGCTTTCTGCGAGGCAGGCCCGGGGGCGGGAAATTCTGGCACGGGGGCGACCTGTAAGGATTGTAGGACTACCCTCCTCCCACCTGTGACAGCCCACAGGTCTCCAGGCTTTGCAAAATGCCCCCCAGGTGGGTGGGGACCTGCCCCCTGCTGAGAACCACTGGGGCAGCAGGACACAGAGGGACCTGCCCTAACACCCCCTTGAATTGTCCGAATGGCTTCCAGTCCCTGGACCTTCCTGCTGCGCCTGCGTGCGGACTGCAGCCCATGCAGTCAAGCTCCACCTCAAACACAGCCCCCCCTAAAAATCAAAGAGGAGAAAAGCAAACCACTTTAATTATTTAGGGCCCCAGATGAGCTCCTTTAGCCTCGGCTTTTGCTGTGGCAGGCGGAAGGCCCACGGAGGAGCTGCTAAGCATGTACCCCTGGGGACCCCCCAGCGCACACGGGCTGTGCGGGGACCGCCCTCTGCCACCTTCATTTCAGACAGTCCCAGAGCGGGAGGGAAATACGAGTGGAAAGAACTTCACTCGTAGAATCTACACATCTCATTTTGCATTTGCTCACCGCCACTTTCTACCTTAATTTCTATGGTTTTCAGTTCCCTCGTCTTTAAAATGGGGGTGGTAACGCTGCCCGGAATTATTGCAAGGAGGAATTTTAATAAAAGCCTCCAGCTAGAGAGAGAATCCTCTCCCTGGGCTGGGCGGGGACGCGACTGTTGGAACCCGCTGTGCCAGCGCCTTCGTTCAGGTCCGCCCTGCCACGTGGGACACAGGCCCCGCCGGGCAAGCCGGGGGCTCCCGCCTTCCTGCGAGCAGTGTCCTGTCTGATCTAAAGAGGACGCCTTGGAAGAATTGCGGAGCAGGACAGGCAGAGAAACAGATCACTGCTCCCTTGTCGGGGTGCCCTGAGAAGATGGGAGTTCACCAGCCTCCACAGAGCAGGAGCGGACCTGCAGGGCTCCCTGGTCAAGTTGACCTTTTCCTCCGCCGCCCACCAAGGATTCCAGGTGGGCTCACTCAGTAGGAAGGTGCTGGTGAGGAAGAGGGGGCGGTGGGCTCTGGTGCCCAGTCCGCAGCCCTCACCACCTTCTGGGACAAAAGTGGGGGGAGCAGGTGAAGGTGCTCCGGAGGGAAGGTGGGTTCCAGGGCCGTCGCCACGCTGCTCTGTGTTTTCTGAAGGCAGGAGGCACATCCGCACACACACATCCACACACACATCCGCACAAGCACCCCCCTGAGGTGTGGGACAGGTGGGGCACGTCTCATTACGAGGATGATTGAAATCGTAAGACAGTTGGAAGGTGCAGAGAAAATTGGAGCCCTCGGGCGTTCCTGGCAGGAATGTAAAAGGAGGCAAGGCAACCCCTTTGCAAAAGCCTGGCAGCTCCTTCCAAAAATGAACAGGGGGCCCTGGCTGGTAGCACAGTGGTTAAGGTGCCGGCCTGCGAACCTAAAGGTTGCAGGTTCGATTCCCCAGCCAGGGCACATAACCAGGTTATGAACCAGGTCTCCAGTCAGGTCTGTGGCTGGAGTCAGGTGGAACACAACCATACATTGATGTCTCTCTCCCTCTCTGCCTCTCTCCCTTCTCCTCTTTCTAAAAATAATGAAATAAAATCTTTAAAAAAAAAAAAAAAAGTGAACAGGGTGTCAACACATGACTCAGCAATTCCGCTCCCAGGGATACACCCAAAAGAGATGAAAACACATTCACACACATTTGAACGTGAACGTTGATGGTAGCCCAAAGTGGGACTAGCCCAAATGTCCACGAACTGATGAATAAACGCAGTCTATCCGGACAAGGGGATATTGTTTGGCTGTACAAGGGATGAAGCACTGAAAGTGGGTGAACCTGGAGAACACGGATGAGTGAGAGAGGCTGGTCATGGAAGGATACCTGTTATCTGACTGCATCTCTGTGAACTGTGCGACACGGGCGAACCCACAGACACAGAGGCAGATTAGCCGTTGCCTAGGGCTGCGGGGACTACGAAGTGACTAAAAAGGTTTTTTTAGGGGTGATAGAAATGTTCTAAACCCGATTACGGCGGTGGTTGGGCAATTCTGTATACACTGAACTGCTCACTGCGGACTACGAATTGCATGTTATAGTCTCAGTAACGGAACTGTATTTTAAAAAGGTATGTAAAGGAAAGCCAGAGGTAAGCTTTCTTTTCTCTTGTTCCTTTCCTTTCTTGTACTTTCTGGATTTGGGAGAAGCCAGGAACCACATCCCTCATGCCCACGGTAAACCTGCTCCCTGTTTTTCATGAGGCTGAGAAATCGAGGCTGGGGAGCTACCTCAGCCCCCCCACCCCCCGCAGGATGTGACTCAGGCCGCAGGGAGGGGTGTCCTACCTACATTCGCTCCCTTGGAATTTATCCCCACACTCCATTTGCACCATCAGAGAGAGACACCCTCAGTCTAAGATTTTCCTCGTCGGGGAATCTCCAAGTAGAATGCAAATATCCCGGGAGGAGTGACTTTTATCAACCCTTTACATCACTTTATCACAGGAGGGAACCCAAAGTTTTACACACTGAGGTCTCAGGGAAGAGTGAGGAGAGGAGAAACATCATAACATCTCTGAGGGAGGTGCCCTGTCTTGCTCCTGTGGGGAGGTCAGAGCAGTGGCTGCAGCCCGAGAACATGGGCTCGAATCCCAGCTCTCCTGCTACCGCCCCGCAAAGCTATCATTTAGAATGGAAGGGCAGATAAAAACAGATAAAAGGACTTCCCAGAGGAGGTAAAAGCTAAAGGAGGTCATCATCACCAAGCCCTTATTATACGAAATGTGAAAGGGATTTACGTAAGAAAAAGAAGATCAGAACTATGAACATTAAAGTGACAACAAACTCACAACTATCAACACAATCTAAAAAATAAAAAATAAAAACAAAAACAAACTAGGACACTGTCCTAGCTGCCACCTTGACTCTGAGTTCACCCAGAGCCACCAGCCAAGACATCCAGCCATAGCCATGCAGAAGATCAGTGCCTGGGACATCCTGGACTCCAGAGGCAGCCGTACAGTGGAGTAGGAGCTGTACACAGCCAGGGGCCGATTCCAAGCAGCTGTGCCCAGGGGAGCTTCTACAGGTACCTGTGAGGCTCTGGAACTAAGAGATGGAGACAAAACTTGATACCTGGGCAAAGGCGTCCTGAAGGCTGTGGGACACATGGACAAGACTCTGGGTCCCTGCTCAGCTGGGAAAGAAACTAAGCGTTGTGGATCAAGAAAAAGTTGACAAGCCAGTCAGTGAAGGACAAATATCATATGATCTCACCCATTACGGGACAATAATGAGCAAAACTAACAACAAGCAAAACAGAACCAAGTATATGAATACAAGGAATAGGCCTGCAGTGGTCAGGGGGAACGGGGTTGCTGGGAGAGGGGAGGTAGAGGCAAAGAAGGGGAGCAGCTTAGACAAGAACCTAGTATAATGGAACCATGGACATGGACAACAGGTGGGATTGACTTTGGGGGGAATGGGTGGGTGGGGAGGGGGACAGAGGGGAGCAAAAAGGGGATGGATATAATACAACAACAATAACATTTTTAAAAAATTTGAAAAAAAAAGAAAAAGTTGACAAATTTATAACTGAGCTGGATGGGAACGAGAATAAATCCAAGTTGGGGCCAATGCCATCCTGGGAGTGTCCCTGGCTGTGTGCAAGGCTGGCACAGCTGAGAACGGGGTCCCACTCTACCGACACATCGCACATCTAGCTGGGGACCCGACCTGGTCCTCCCAGTCCCTGCCTTCAGTGTGCTCAATGGGGGTCCCATGATGGAAACAAGTTGGCCACACAGAAGCCACGATTCTGTCCGTGGGAGCCCAGCTCCTTCAAGGAAGCCGCACACCCTGGCGCCAAGGTCTACCGCCACCCCAAGGGGACCATCAAGGCCAAGTATGGGAAGGGTGCCACCCATGGGGGCGATGAGGGTGGCTTTGCACCCAACACCCTGGAGAACAAGGAGGCCCTGGAGCTGCTGAAGGCGGCCATCCAGGCAGCTGGCTGCCCCGACAAGGTGGTCATTGGTACAGGTGTGGCAGCATCGGAGCCCTGCCACAGTGGGAAGTGTGATCTTGCTTTCAAGTCACCCGATGACCCCTCACAGCACAAGACTGGGGAGAGGCTGGGGGAGCTGTACAAGAGCTTCATTAAGAACTATCCTGTGGTCTCCATCGAAGACCCCCTTGATCACATGATGGCGCCACTCGGACCTCGTTCCTCTCTGGGGTGGACATCCAGATCATGGGAGATGACCTCACAGTGACCAACCCTAAGAGAATTGCCCAGGCTATAGAGAAGAAGACCCGAAACTGCCTGCTGCTGAAGGTCAACCGGACTCGCTCAGCAACCAGATCCACCAGGCCTGCTCACTGGCTCTGTCTAACGGCTGGGGAGTGATGGTAGGCACCGCTCTGGGGAGACAGAGGACACATTCATTGCCACCTTGGGGCGGGCTCTGCACGGGATGGATCAGGACAGGTGCCCCCTGCCACTCAGAGCATCTGGCCAAATACAACCTGCTTGTGAGGACTGAGAAGGCACTCGGGGACCAGGCCAGCTGCAGGACGCAAGGTCTGTAACCCAAAGGCCAGCTGAGAAGCTGGAGGCCCCAGGACCCCACAGGACAGATGTAGGCCTCCAAGCCCTTCCCCCTGAAATAAACACTGGTGCCAACCAAAATAAATAAATGAATAAATAAAAGCAATCAAGCAAGCAAGCAAGAACTAAACAACCAGAATAGGATCAGAATCAGGTATGGAGATCATTGAGAGGATTATCAACTGGGAGGGGGAAGGGAGAGAAATGGGGAAATGGTGCAGGGATTAGGAAACAGTTGGTGGGTACAAGATAGACAGGGGGAAGTTCAGAATAATAGAGGAAAGGGTGAAACCAGGGAACTTATATGCACGACCCGTGGACATGAACTAAGGAGGGTGGGATTGAGGGAGGGAAGGGGGTCCTGGGTGAAGGGGCGCAAAGGGAAAAGAAATTGGTACAACTGTAACAGCACAATTAATACAATATACTAAAAAAAAGAAAAGAAAAAAGAAGGAAAAGGAATGTCACAGTGGCATGGGGGCACTTAGGTACACTCTTGTAAGAGCTCCAATCACTGGCTTTTATTGTTTACACACACCTGTACTCTACTAGCTATACTCAGACATGCTTTGGGAGAGTTCTTTATGGTCAGCAAGAAACTTACACCTGCCTACCCCTGTATAGGAAATTATGAGAGCCACACCTGGCCTGCATACGGATTTGCTATCATGATTATTAGCAGGGAGGACCCAGACGGAAAGTGACTTGCTCGGTGACACTGAACTAGTTGGTGGCAGGGGGCACTCCACCAAAAAGAATACGCGTTTTCATTTCCAAAGCACTTTGGCCTTTTTTTATTCTAATCCATTTTATTTTCCCTTTAGGCCAAGAGTCTCTTTCCTGGCAGAAAGTCCTCAATGAACATCAGACAGATTCTTTTCTCTTTACATATTAGGAACCCGCAGGCCAGAGTGACACAGCCACCAGGGGACAGAGAGGAGCCCCTGGCAACCCAGCCCCACTCCCTGCTGCCTTCCTGGCCCCTCCGCTTTTCCTGGGATCCCAAATATCCCCTCAGCTTCACTTCATGATTTGTAGACTCCTAAAATTAGTCACCAGTGGGTGAGTTTTGTTTTGTCTCCCAGGACACCCAGGGGCAGGTCTGCCCTCAGGTGACCCCAAGGGGAAGACTACATTGCGCTGGGCACTGGGGGCTTCCTTCCACGGACACCCAAGGGGGCAGGTGTCTGTGGTCAGCCCCTACCTTTTGCTTGTGACCCCTTTAATCATTTCCTTTCAAAATGTACTGCTCATTTTCAGTTACGACCACATGGCAGGGGTTCATTTTCCTGCAGTCACCTGGGGGACACAGCTGGCGGAGGGGTGCATTGCTCTTTGAAGAGGGGGCACAGACCAAACCAGGGCCTCCCCAGATTGCCCCCCCCTCCCCCCCGCCTGGCCCCTAAATTCTTGTTACCTCCCATTCCCTTTTCTATAAAGCAGTGGGGCGGGGCTCATGCTTGATTTGACAACACTTTCTCAGTGGTTGTGGAAACCAGAGATAATCCGTAATCAGGGTGAAGGGGCTCAGTAATCCCTGAAGCTGTGAAGAGTGACAAGAGCAGCCAGGGAGGGGAGCTGGGATGCTGCTGAATACCCAGCATCGCTTGGGCCAGCCCTGGGGCCAAGAGGCTCTGGCCTTGTATCGGTAGTGCTGTGCTCCAAAGGAGGCTCAAAAAGAAAGACCATTCCTGGGGAATTCACTGCATGTCGGGTAATTTACATGCATTATCTCATTTAATTGTTCCAGCAGCCCTATGAGATGGCATGGTTATTATACCCATTTTATAGATGAGAAAACTAAGGCACAGAGCAGTGAAATAACTTGCTCAGCTTCCCGCGTTTAGAATAGGATGGAGCAGGAATGAATTCCAGGTACCTCTACCTCCCAAACCTGCTCTTAATCTGTGAGCTACAGAGCACTAAAGGCATATCGACAGGTTCAGAAATATCAATAGGTTCAGAAACATCTTTGGTTTCCATAAAAGGAGTCTTGTTATCTAGAAAGAGGGGAATCTCTGCTACAGATGTGAATTACATTCAAACCTTGCAACATCTTTTCTGAGTAAAAATCGGGTGTCCGTTTGGGGGCGTGTGAGAGGCAACCATGCATTGATGTCTCTCTCCCTCTCCTTTTCTCCCTCCCTTCCCCTTTCTCTAAAAATAAATAAATATAATCTTTAAGAAAAAAGTCTGAAGCCATGCCCTGGATGGTGGCTCAGTGGATTTGCACCAGCCTGAGAATCTAGAGGTGACTGGTTCGATTCCCAGCCAGGGCACATAACCAGGTCTCCAGCCAGGTCTCCAGCCAGGTCCCCAGCAGGAGGCAGGTGAAAGGCAAACATACATTGATGCTTCTCTCCCATTTTTTCCTCCTTCCCTGCCCTTCTCTCTGAAAACAATAAATAAAATCTTGTTTTAAAGAGTCTGAAGCCAAAATCAAAAACAAAGGAAAAAACAAAACAAAACACAGCATCTCACAAGCAATGTCCAAAGACTGTGTTGCTGGTTTTGGAATCACCTTCCTCTCAAGTTCTTTCGGTGAAGGAAGTTGGGACAAATGAACCCCTGGGGTCTCTTCCATTTGATTCCAGACATTGTTAAAGGCTGTTCCAGTAAAACGATCCCCAGGGAAGCTCTAACTCTAAATGTCTCTAAGGGTCTCCTTTCCCTGGTCCCAGCCAAAGTCCAGCTGCTGGGTGAACTCTGAAGGGCAAGTCGCCAGGAATGGTGCTCCCTGCCCGCAGCTCCCGGGGAAGTCCCCTCCGATGCTGCTGGGGCCTGGGGCGGGCCCTCCATGCCCCTTCCCGGGACCATACTTACCCCTTCCTTCTTGATCTCAAGCTGTTCCTCCATCCTTGCTCTGGAAAGATGTGCCGCTTACTTCGTTTACTTCCTCTCCACCACAATAACAAATGCTCTGAATGGAAACAGAAGACATCCCGCCTGCACTTTGGCCGGGCGACCAATGGCCAATAGCATTTTTATAGCCAGTCTAAGACAGAATAACCCTTTCAGGAACCCAGAGAGCTATTGCTCTCTCACTTCTTCTTCCAAGTGTCTGGGGTCCAGTTCAGTCCCCTGGTCCCCTCCCGGGCTGCGGGCACAGCGCCTCCTAGACTGGGACAGGCTGTGCTACTTCCTCGCTGCAAAAGTCTCACCCGTCAGGCTCCTGCCGAGTGACTGGAAGGGTTATTTTTGTCACAAACACATGGAAAGCAACAGCCATCAACCCTAGACCACACCAGGGGGTATGGGGGCAAGAGAGGAAGTGGCCCCAGCTAGGAAGTCTTTAGCGGAGTCTCTCTACTAGACTCAGCTTTTGCCCAAATGACACCCAGCATGTTCTTGGCGAGTTTCCTATTTTTCTAAGGAACTCAGAGTGATTCTTTTCTGTGTGGTCATTACTATGGAAAAGGCAGTAAATATTTCAGATTTCTTTATCTACGGGGCAAGGAGAGTGAGTCAGAGATGCTGTTCCGGGTCCTCCATGCATGGCCAGGCCACCGCCAGCCTCCGTGCACGTGTTCAGTTGCATATTAGGTCCCGTGGCCAAAATCCAGAGCAAAGTCCCCCAAGGCCTGCAGACTTTCATCTTTACGAGACCTGCTCCCTGTTTATTTGCTGAGGCATAAATCCAACCAATGCAGCCATTTCCTCCCCTCCTTCGCCTTCAAGTGAATGGTTGCCTGGGAGTTCGGCACTGTTCCTGGCCTCAGCAGCACAGTGGGGACCTGTGACCAGGCTCCCCTGTGGAGACGGTGACTGTGTAATAGCCCATGTGTGTGTGCGTCTTGGGAGGTGGTGGGGGATCCCTACGGCCCTATTCAAAAGGGCGGACTGACCAGCTACAATACAACGATTCCCAACTGAAGTCAGTCAAGGCTGGAGGTTTCCCAGGATTTCAAAGAGTTATGAAAAATTCTCCAAAGAAAATGCACTTCCTATGGAAGGAGGTGGTATCTTCTATGAGGGAGGGAAGAAAAGGGTACATAGGTGGTGCAAACAAAAATAAAGCCAGGTTAAGGTGCCGGCCTGCAAACCCAAAGGTCGCAGGTTCGATTCCCCAGCCAGGGCACATAACCAGGTTGCAACCCAGGTCTCCAGTCAGGTCTGTGGCTGGAGGCAGGTGAAAAGCAACCATACATTGATGTCTCTCTCCCTCTCTGCCTCTCTCCCTTCCCCTCTTTCTAAAAAATAATGAAATAAAATCTTAAAAAAATAAAATTAAATTAAGCCCTGGCTGGTAGCACAGTGGTTAAGGCGCTGGCCTGCAAACCCAAAGGTCGCAGGTTCGATTCCCCAGCCAGGGCACATAACCAGGTTGCAAACCAGGTCTCCAGTCAGGTCTGTGGCTGGAGGCAGGTGAAACGCAACCATACATTGATTCTCTCCCTCTCTGCCTCTCTCCCTTCCTCTCTCTCTGGAAATAATAAATAAAATCTTTAAAAAAATAAAATAAAATAAATAAATAAATAAATAAAGCCAGGAAGTCTGCAAAAGTCAGGCCGGGAGGAAACCAGAAGACCTGGTTCCCAGCCCAGATCTTCCCCTTCCTTTGCTGCAGGTTTCCGGCCAGCGGGGACCGAACACGAGAGGAGACAGCAGATGCGAACACTGCCCACCCCTGCCGCGATGTCCCCAGCTGGAGACCGGGCCCACAGGTGACCCTCTGGGGAGGTGGGGGCCGCAGTACCTGGCTTCTGCCAGTCCCAGGGCAGCGCAGGCATGGCGTGGGGTCACCAACGCCTCAGGGGCGGGGAGAGCGCGAGGCTCGAGGGCGCAGCGTGGAGGCAGGGCCCCCGCGATGGCCCAGCCACCGTGGTGCTGCTGCACGGGGTGGGGACACTGCTCCTCCTCCGGCGCTGTCCAGGCCTCCGCCTGCCCCAGGGCTCGACCGAGGCCTCCACCTGCGCTGGGCACCGTTATGCCTGGCCAGGTCTGTACACCCCGAGGGTACCTGGGGGCTTCAGAGGGACCCGGATTGTCGTGTATGGGCCCAGAGGCTTGGGGACTGCCCCTACGAGGTTCCCTGGGTCCCCTGCCAGGTCCTTCCCAGGCCCAGATTGAACACAGCAGCCTCTGATGCTCGGGGGTGGTCCTATTGCTCCGGGAGACGTGGGGTCGGTTGCGGGGGCGGGGCCCACCGGTCGTGGGGCGGGACTGACCCAAACGGCCTTTCAGGCCTCTTGCTCCGACTGGCTTGTGGTAAAGGGTCTAGGTTGGCCCCCTGCAAGTGTTCTTTTTTAGTTTTCCCAACTTGCATGTTTATTACCCCTGAACCTGAAAACTGGGGCGTAGTTCCGGGTCCCACCTGTTGGGCTTCGCCCGCCCCCCGCCAAGCCGAGTCTCCTGGAAGGGGCCCTACCATCGGAAGTCTGTCTCTGCCTTGGGGCTGAAAATGACAGCAATATGCGACAGTGATTAGCCCTGGGACTTTTAGCCTCATTGCAGATGGCAGGCTGAGGCATGCCACAGGGGTACATATAAATATTTCCAAGAGCCCTGGTGGGTGTGACTCAATGGATTAGGCACCAGCCTGGGAACCAAAAGGTTGTGGGTTCAATTCCCGGTCGGGGCACATGTATAGGTTGCGGACCAGGTCCCCAGCTGGGAGCCAGCAAGAGGCAACCACACATGGATGTCTCACGTCCTCACTTTCTCCCTCCCTTTTCCGCTCTCTAAATTCGTTACAGGAAATCCTGTTAGGATTGGTCCTGAGGGAGAAAGGACGCAGGGTGTTAGGTCCTCCCTAACCTCTCACGATGGAGAAAGTCTCCACCAAACCCTTGCTTACGGAGGATCCTGACATGGGGCTTTGGGTCCCAGCTCTCCCAAACGATTCCCAAACCATTTTTGCTGTTTATTACCAATATTTACGATGTGATAAAATGTGAATATGTTAGCACGCAATTCGAAAGGACTTATCAGAACCTGAAAACAGTGCGCAGAGGGATTTGAGATGACGTTGATCCTACCACATGTTTATATTTATATTTACTGGCCCTGGGGCTGCACTGCAGGAGGGTACAACAGGGTGTGAAGATAAAACCGGCCTCCACCGCAGCGGCTTAGACTCTAGTTGAGGAAACAGAATCTGGTCAAATCAAAACATTGATGAATTTATAACCAGATAAAGGCTCCGTAGACTGGGCTGGTCACAAAAGTCTTCCTTAAAAAATTGAGCTTGAGCTGAGATGGGAAGGGAGGGTGAAAAGAACTAATCCAGGCAGAGGGCTGGGGATGGGGTGGTGAAGAGAGCCTGCCAGGCCGGGCACTAGTCGTGCCCCATGGTAGAAGAGAGTGTAATGCCATCAAGCAATGGTAAGGTCAGTGTGGCTCAAGAGCACGAGGCAGAGAAGAAAAGTGGCCAGGGAACGAGGCTGGCGAGATGGGCAGGGCCTGACGTATGGTCAACTCAGGCCATGGTAAGGAGCTTGGTTTTTGTTCTAGGAGCGAAGACAAGACACCGAGAGTTTTGGAGGGTGATCAGATTTGTGTTGTCCAGTCATTTGTTAAGGATTATTAATTTATTTAGTTTTAGAGAGAGGGGAAGGTGGAAGGAAACATCAATGTGTGGCTGCCGTCTGTGCACCGCCCACCTGGGGCCCTGGCCTGCAATCCATGCACACATGACCTGACTGGAAATCCAACAGGGGACCCTTTGGTTTGCAGGCTGGCGCTCCGTCCACTGAGTCACACCGCTCAGGGCCAGATTTGTGTTTTTATTGTTTTTTTTTTTTTAATATTTTATTACATTATTTTTAGAAAGAGGGCAAGGGAGAGAGGCAGAGAGGGAAAGAGACATCAGTGTATGGTTGCATTTCACCTGCCTCCAGCCACAGACTTGACTGGAAACCTGGTTTGCAACCTGGTTATGTGCCCTGGCTGGGGAATCGAACCTGCGACCTTTGGGTTCACAGGCCGGCGCCTTAACCACTGTGCTACCAGCCAGGGCTCAGATTTGTGTTTTTAAAAGAGACCCGTGGGTTTGGGGGAGAGGGAGGGGAGCGGTAGCTCTTTGCTGTAGAATAGGTGGGCGAGGACAGTGACCGGGACCAGCGTGATACACAAGGTGAGACAGTACCTTTTCGAGATAGTTAGGATGTAAAGTTGATGAAACTTGGCAATTGACAGGAGGGTGGGGAGGGGGAAATAAGAATCTCTGTATTACTGTTGGAATAAAACAACAAATAAAAACGATCATTTTCTGTTCCTGCAAGATGGCAGAGGAGTAAGTGGAGCTACACCAATCTCCTCCCAGGTCGCATCTGGAATTACTTTTTTGGAGAAAAAAAAACCGGCTGGAATCGCCAACAGAACACCAGCTGGAAAGAAGTCCTATAACCACAGACAGAACAGAGGAGGCTGCTGCATCACAACGTGACTGGCAGGAATCGCAGAAACAGGAGGTGGCTGGCTGGGCCCCCTCTGGAGGCAGCAGCTGAAGGAACAGAGCCAGGGGCTCCACCTGAGAAGGGGGCTGGTTCTGGTCCCCCAGCTGGTGTCCCAGCCTACAGCAGAGAGTAGAGCAGCATCCAGCTGAAAAGGGGGGGAAAGCCATGGGGTTTGCTGGCCTGAGAGACCGCTGGAGACAGAGAACTGAGTTTACCACAATGAAAATACATCGGCACCCACCTACCCTGGGCTCCAGCGAAGGGAGAGCAGAGAGGGCTGGAGACGCGTGGGAAGAGTCTGCGGCGGTGCTTGGCAGAGAGAGGTGGGGAGGAGGCTGTGGGGATCCCGGTGCTGACTCTGCCCACAGCTCCAGGGGACTGCGCTGCACCAAGCGGCTTCCTTCCCTATGAGGGGTCTCATAGCCCTGCCCACTGGAAGCAATCTGCCCCACCCAACGGTGCCTGAGCCTGGCCCCTGATCATAATTCTTTGTTTTGCATCTAAATAAACCTCACCTGCCCTGCCATGCATGCCTGAGCATAGATACAATAATTGGCACCTGAAGAGGTAGTTCTCGCCTAGCAATGCCTAGGCCTGGAGGCTGATTACAACTCTCTGACTTACAGCTGGGTAAGACAGCTCCACACAGTGGTATGTAATTCTGGTGGCTGATCATGGATTCATTGATTTACATCTGAATCTGTCCCACCAAACTGCACCTGCACTGGTGGCTGATCCATTGGATTACAATTGAACCTCTCTGTCTAGCCCAGCAAGGCCTGGGTTTGGTAGCTAATTCATTGATTTACAACTGAATCGGTCTGTCCCCCCAAGCTACATCTGAACCTGGTGGTGGATCACAGATCGATAGAATTACAACTGAATCAATCCTTCCAGCCTAGCAGTTCCTTAGCCTGGCAGCTGATCAGTCTGGCTGGATTACAATGAAATGTAAAAATGGGGACAAAATGAAACAGTCCATCATGGAAAAGAAAGGAGGAATCCCCAGAAAGATCACTAAATGAAACAGAGGCAAGCAAACTATCAGATACAGAATTCAAAATAATGATGATGGAGAAGGTCAATGAGCTCAGCAAGCTCAAAGAAAACTACAAACAACTCCAGGAGAACTACGAAGAACTCCAGGGGAACTATGAAGAACTCTAGAGGGGAGCTACAAGGAACTTACTGAGAACTACACCAACATTAAAAAGGACATAGAAACTATCAGTAAGAGCCAGGAGGAAATGAAGAATACAATTTCTGAATTGAAGAATACAGTAGATGGAATCAATAGCAGGCTAGAGGAAGCAGAGAGCTGGAGGATAACATAGAAAAATATCCCAAGACAATGCAACAGAATGAAAAAAGACTAAAGAATGAATAGGTTTTAAGAGAGCTGCAGGACAACATGAAATGCAATAATATCCGTATCATAAGGATACTAAAAGGAGAAGAGAAACAAGGAATGGAAAACCTGTTTAAAAAAATAATGAGAGAAAACTTCTCTAACATGATGAGGGAAAACATTACTCAAGTTCAGGAAGCACAGAGGGTCCCAATGAGGATGAATCCAACAGATCCACTCCAAGACACATCATAACTAAAATGGAAAATTTCAAAAATAAAGAGAGAATCCTAAAAGCATCAAGAGAGATACAGCAAATAACATATAATGGGGCTTCAATAAGGTTATCAAATGATTATTCAACAGAAACAATACAAGCCAGAAGGGAATGGCAAAAAGTTCCAAGTAATGGAAATTCTGCAACCAAGAATACTCTATCCAGCAAGGCTCTCATTCAAAATGGAAGGAGAAATAAGGAGTTTCACAGACAAAAGAAGACTAAAAGACTACATCTCTACCAAACCAGCATTGCAAGAAATGCTAAAGCGTCTGCTTTAAAAAGATAAAGAAACAGAGAGAGACAGAGAGGAACACAGGTACAAAGTGGACAAATGGCAATAAATAAGTATCAATCAATAATAACCTTAAATGTAAATGGATTAAATGCACCAATCAAAAGACATACGGTAGCTGAATGGATAAGAAAACATGACCCACAAATATGCTGTCTTCAAGAGACCCACCTCAGAACAAAAGATTGACAGATTGAAAGTGAAGGGATGGAAAAATATATATCAAGCAAATGGGCATGAAAAAAAAGGCTGGGGTAGCAATACTTATTTCAGGCAAAGTAGATTTTACAATGAAGGCCATAAAAAGAGACAAAGAAGGACATTTCATAATACTTAAGGGAACAATCCATTAAGAAAATATAACTCTGGTAAACATATATGCACCCAACAAAGGAGCTCCCTAATATATAAGGAAAATCTTGGAGGACTTCAAGGAGGATATGGACAGCAACACACTCATAGTAGGGGATTTTAATACCCCATTATCAACAATGGACAGATTTTCCAACCAAAAAAAACACCAAGGATTTTGTGGCATTGAACAACACTCTAGAGGAAATGGGCTTAACTGATATATACAGAACTTTTCACCCCAAAGAAGCAAAATACACATTCTTTTCAAATGCACATGGAACATTCTCAAAGATAGACCATAAGTCAAGCCTCCTGAAATACAGGAAAATTGAAATCATACCAAGCATCTTCTCAGATCACAATGGCTTGAAACTAGAAACCAACCTCAAGGAAACACTCTAACTCATGGAGACTGAATAACGTGCTTTTAAGTAAGGAATGGGTAAACAGATCAAAGATGAAATCAAAAAAGTTTCTGGATCCATAGCTGGAGGCAGGTGAAAGGCAACCATACATTGATGTCTCCCTCCCTCTCTGCCTCTCTCCCTACCACTCTCTATAAAAATAATAAATGAAATATTTTTTTAATTAAAAAAAAAGTTTCTGAAAACAAATGACAATGAATACACAACAGCCCAAAACCTATGGGAAGCAGCAAAGGCAGTCCTCAGAGGGAAATTCATAGCAATACAGGCCTACCTAAAAAGGATAGAAGAAGCTTATACAAACAACCTAACTATAAAGCTATAAGAACTAGAGGAGCAACAACAAACAAAGCCCAGAGCAGTACAAGGAAGGAAATAATCAAGATCAGAGCAGAATTAAACAATTTAAGAGACTAAAACTACAATTCGAAGAATCAATCAAACCAGGAGCTGGTTCTTTGAAAAAATAAACAAAATTGACAAGTCTTTAACCAGACTCATCAAGAAAAAGAGAGAGAGGCCCTGGCTGGTGGCACAGTGGATAAGGCACCGGCCTGTGAACTCAAAGGTCGCTGGTTCGATTCCTAAGCCAGGGAACATAACCAGGTTGCAAGCCAGGTCTCCAACCAGGAGACCTCCAACCAGGTCCGTAGCTGGAGGCAAGTGAAAGACAACCATACATTGATGTCTCTCTGTCCCTCTCCCTCCCTGTCTAAAAATAGTAACTATTTTTTTTTAAAAAAAGAAAGAAAAAAAAATGAGAGAGAGAGGACCCATATAAACAAAATTAGAAACAACAGAGAAAAAATCACAACTGATACTTCAGAAATACAAAGGATTGTAAAAAATACTACAAACAACTATATGACAAGAAATATGACAACCTGGGCGAAATGGACAAATTTCTGGAAATGTGTAATCTACCAAAACTGGATCCAGAAGAAGCAGAAATCCTGAATAGACTAATAACAATTAGTGAAATTGAAGAAGTAATCTAAAATCTCCCAAAGGACAAGAGCCTCGGATCAGATGGCCACACAGGTGAATTTTACCAAACATTTAAAGAAGAACTAACTCCTATCCTTCTCAACCTATTCCAAAAAATCCAAGAAGAGGGAAAACTCCTAGACTCTTTCTATGAGGCCATTATTATTCTAATCCCCAAACCAGGTCAAGACACAACTAAGAAAGAAAACTATAGGCCAATATCTCTGATGAACATAGATGCTAAGATTCTCTACAAAATATTGGCCAACCAGATTCAGAAATACATTAAAAAGATCATACACCATGATCAAGTGGGTTTCATCCCAGGGATGCAAGGGTGGTACAACATTCGTAAATCAATAAATAATATACCACATCAACAAATTGAAAGACCATAAGATCATATCAATAGATGCTGAAAAAGCATTTGATAAAATACAACCACCACTTATGATAAAAACCTTCAGCAAAATGGGAATAGAGGGAGCATATCTCAACATAATAAAGGCTGTATATGAGAAACCTGAAGCCAACATCATACTCAACAGGCAAAACCTAAAAGCTTTCCCCCTAAGATCAGGAACAAGACAAGGTTGTCCACTTTCTCCACTTCTGTTCAACATCATTTTGGAAATTCTAATCATAGCTATCAAGAAAAAGGAATCAAAGTTATCCAAATTGGAAAGGAGGAAGTACAATTGTCATTATTTGCAGATGACACAAAAGTGTACATACAAAACCTGATAGACGCCACCAAAAACATACTTGACCTAATAAGCAAATTTAGCAAAATAGCTGGACATTAAGTCAATATTCAGAAATCAAAAGCATTTTTGTATACCAATAATGAAACATCAAAGATAGAAGCTGGAAAACAAATCCCACTTACCATAGCAACAAGAAAAATAAAGTACTTAGGAATAAACTTAACCAAGGCGGTAAGAGACCTGTACTCAGAAAACTACAGAACATTGAAGAAAGAAATTAAGGAAGATACAAATAAATGGAAGCATATACCATGTTCATGGATGGGAAGAATTAACATCATTAAAATGTCCATACTACCCAAAGCAATCTATAGATTCAATGCAATCCCAATTAAAATACCAATGACATATTTCATAGATATAGAAAAAATACTTCAAAAATTAATTTGGAGCCGAAAATGCCCACAAATGGCCACAGCAATCTTGAATAAGAAGAACAAGGTAGGAGGAATCACAATACTGGACATCAAACTATACTACAAGGCTACTGTAATCAAAACAGGCTGGTACTTGCATAAGAATAGACATATAGCTCAATGGAACAGAATAGAGAGCCCAGAAATAAACCCAGGACTCTATGGTCAATTAACAAAGGGGGAAGGAACATAAAATGGAGTAAAAACAGTCTCTTCAACAAGTGGTGTTGGGAAAACTGGACAGCAACATGCAAAAAGATAAAACTAGACCACCAACTTACACCATACACCAGAATAAACTCAAGATGGATAAAGAACTTAAAAACATAGGCAGTGCCACTCTAAAGGTCCTGGAGGAAAATATAAGCAGTAAAATTTTAGATATCCTACACAGAAGTATGTTTACTGATATTTCTCCAAAGGCAAAGGAAATAAAAGAACCAATAAACAAATGGGACTACATCAAACTGAAAAGTTTCTGTTCAACTAAAGAAAACACCAGCACCTGAACAGACAACTCTCTGAAAAGGACATACAAAGAGCCCAAAGGTACATGAAAGAAAGGTCAACATCACTATCCACCAGAGAGATGCAAATTAAAACCACAATAAGATACCATCTCACACCTGTCAGAATGGCAATCATCAACAAATAACAAGTGTTGGTGAGGATGTGGGGAAAAGGGAACCCTGGTGCACTGTTGGTGGAACTGCAGATTGGTGTGGCCATTATGGATAACAATATGGAGTTTCCTTAAAAAACTAAAAATGGAACTGCCACCCTGGCTGGTGGCTCAATGGAATGGTGCTGGCCAGTGAACACAGAGGTCACTGGTTTGATTCCCCAGCCAAGGCACATAATCAGGTTGCAAGCCAGGTTTCCAGCCAGGTCCGTAGCTGGAGGCAGGTGAAAGGCAACCTTACACTGATGTCTCTCACCCTCTCTGCCTCCCTCCTTTCCCCTCTCTCCAAAAATAGTAAAAATAAAATCTTTATGTAAAAAAATGGAACTGCCTTTTGATCCAGCAATTCCACTACTAGGATTATATCCAAAGAACCCTGAAACACCAATTCAAAAGAACCTATGTATCCCTATGTCCATAGCAGCACTATTTACAATAGCCAAGTGCTGGAAGCAGCCTAAGTGCTCATCAGTGGATGATTGGATCAAAAAGCTTTGGTACATTTACACAATGGAATACTACACAGCAGAAAGAAAGAAGGAACTCCTACCTTTTGCAACAACATGGATGGAACTGGGAAGTATTACTGGCTTAGTGAAATAAGCCAGTCAGTGAAGGACAAATACCATATGATCTCACCCATTACAGGACACTCATGAACAAAACAAACAAACAAGCAAAACAGAACCAGATACACGAATACAATGAATAGACCTTCAGTGGACAGAGGGGAGTAGGGGGGAGGGAGGAGGAGGCAAAGAAAGGGAGCAGTTTAGTCAAGGAACTAGCAGGGAAGAACCATGGACATGGACAACAAATGGGATTGACTTTGGTGGGGAGTGGGTGGGTGGGTGAAGGGGAGAGAGGGGAGGGGAAATGGGACGAATGGAATACAACAACAATAAAATGAAATTTAAAAAATCACTTTCAAAATGAAGCTTTTCAGAATTAAGAAAATAAAAAATATAGGAATAAGAAAAAATATATAGGAAAACGGAAGCAGGAAGTCAAATGTTGAATTAACTCCTCAAAACAGACTGGCAAATCCCTAGGTTGTTCTGAGACCTGACGTTGGTACCAGAACTTCAGGTCACTGGTGATCCTTCCGCCATTTAGGTATGTTCTGGAATTTTAAAGTTTTGCCATGAGCTTCTTTTGTAGACTGCGGTGGCAACCCCACCCCCACCCCCCAAATCCATTTGCTCAGTCCCTCTTCATTGGTAACAGATGGTGGCAGAATCTGTAGCGGCTCAAGATAAAGAACGCACTGTCCCCATCCTCCCTGGACTCGGATGGACAAACGCCATAGTTCTGTCTAACACAACATTATGAATGTCAGAGTACAGAGGCAGCCAAGGCGGAACGTGCAAATGAACCTGGAACTGCAGGATGCTTGGGAATCTGCTTGAGATAAAACTTGCCAATTTGTGTTGACAGTGATCAAGGGACAATGCCCTCATCAGACATCTGACACCCCACACCCACGGTGGCTTAAAAAGGCGCCAACAGGAGTCCTGGGCGGGACTCCCAAAGGCCCCAGGAGGGCCGAGAGTCTCCCTTCCTGCTCCATTCCCCTGCTCCAAGGTCAGGGAGCAGCCTTTCCCCCTCAACCCCCAATAAACCTGCCGCCTGCTCCCAGGTGCTCTCACAGCAAGGCTGACCTAACATGTAAAGGCCTCGTGTGGTGGCTTCCAGGAACCTTGCTCTTTTCATTGTCTCCTTCTCCATCCTGCTGCCTGAAATGAGGGCGCCACCCGCGTGGACCGTGAGGTTGGGGCCACACGGGACAGAGCCACAATGGGAGGAGTCAGGGTCCCTTACCCTGTGGAATGCTGCCCCAGCCCCTGACTTTAACATGAAGCCACCCGAATTTAACATGAAGGGAATACTTTCCCATTTTGTTTTCTGTCACTTGCAGCTGAGCCTAATTGTCACTGGTAGAACCATCAAGCATTTGCCTAAAGGTCTGTTCGGACAGAAAACTGGAGGGGATTCTAACCGACCCTTGAAGAGAAGCCGTGAAGACATTTTCAGCGACTACATCCTACATCAGATTTTTAAAAGTTTGATGAAATGGCTCTTGCTGGAAAGTGAGCAGCCTAAAGACCCTCATCTTAAAGGAGGAAGCATGAACGCCTGAGCTGCCGGGTGCAAACGTCAGGGGAGAGCTCCCCGGGCCGCTAATGTCATTAAATGGCATTTGTTTTTGTTTGCATTCTAATCAAGAAGTTGCATGGGATCCAAGTGGCCTGGGCCACCCTGTTTGCCCCTAGTCCCTGTTCTGTGCACTGTGCCACATGGCAGGATGGGGGTTTCTTCAAGTACATGTGTCAGGTCCGAGCAGAAGTGCCTGCACACCTCAGAGTGAACAGGCCTCAGAATTGGGGCGACGGGACTCCGTGGAGCACAGCCACTTCCTGAGAGATGCCTTTCCCTACATTTGGCTCGTAGCTAGTTTCTTCCATAGTGGCAGCCGCTGCCTGACACCAGGGGGACGGGAGGAACTTGGACCCTAGGGTGATGGCAGACAGCTCAAGAAGCCTGCGTGACATTCCTGCAGATGGCTGGTCACCGTACCCACTGTGTTACAGGCCAAGGTTAGCATTTAAACAAAAGACGGCAGCCCTTTGGGGCACCGAGCCACACGGTAAGAAAGAGGGCAGAGGGACCCCACCAGCCAGCCATGAGGTGCCACGCAGTTCTGAATTCAGGGCACGGAGAACACTGCAGCATGGGCAGGACCTCCCCAGCCAGGCCCGGGTGGATGGGAGCTGCGGGACCTTGAGCTGCGACCGGGAAACACGAAGCCACCGGCTGCTGTTCTAGAGGGGGCCGTGCTGCTGGCTGGCCTGTCTGAAACTGGCCTGGCTTAGCAAAAGGAGAGGCAGGACCGGGGGACTGTGGGTGTTTCACCGGACTGATCAGCGTAATTCAGCCATTCATCTACGTCCGTATAATCTTTAAATACACAGTTCTTTTCCTTTTCACCAAACTCTGGTATTGGGCATGTGCTTCTTGGCGGAGGGCACCAAGCCCTTCATAACTGAACAGGCTGGGGCCCTGTGTCAAGGGGCAGTGGGTCTGCAGACTGCAGGATTGGATGGAGGCCGGAACACAGCTCTGGGCCATCGCCATTCCAGGTTTAGATAAATAAGGAGTAACGGTTCAGCATGGACCCAGCTACAGCCCTCCTTGTCGGTGTGTGGGGAGGGGCTCACCCAGCTAGTTGATACAAGACTTCTCGAGCCGAGCATGGCGCCCAGTGGGGCCGACCCCACCCCACCCACACCTGCCACCAAACCATCAGACTCAACTGGGCCTTGTGGGAGAAGGAGGAGGGAGAGAAGATGCCCAACCCAAGTTAACTTGCTTGCTCCATAGGCTAATTCTGAGTTCTGCCACCCTGGAATCCAGCCCAAGGTGCTCTCGGATGTCCCCAAGGTTGGGAGGCTGCTGGTCATGCTCTGGACACACCTGGGGAGTAAACTCCAGAGACATTACAAGGTCCCTATGTTTTCTTACCAAGCACAGAATTTGACCTCACCTATCAGAAGGCCCATGTGCCAAAGGGCGTGTCCTTTGGAGTCATGGGCAGAGACCGTGAGAGCCAGGCATTCACGAGGCTCCTCAGGGACTCCAGTGGCTTCTGCTGGTTACACATTAATCAGGGTGGACAGCTTTTTTTTCTTTAAACTGTGATTTATAAAAAAAAAAAACTGCATAACAAAATTTACCATGTTTAGGAGCACAGTTCAGCCGTGTTAAGTAGATTCATATGTCCAGAACGTTCCCATCTTGCAAAACTAAGGCCCTGTATCCATTAAATAGCAACTCCCCATTTCTCCTTCCCCCCAGCTCTGGCAACCCCTTTTATGCTTCTTTGTTTCTAGGAATTTGACTAGGCTAGGTATCTAACGTAAGTGGAATCGTATACGGTATTTGTGTTCTGGGGACTGGCTTATTTCCCTCAGCAAAATGTCCTCAAGGTTCTTCGGAAGTAGGCTGTGCAGTAAATCTGTGGTTCACTTTTTGAGAACCTGCCAAAACTGACCCCCACAGAAGTTGCTCCACCCTACATTCCCAGCAGCAAACGCCCTGCAGTTCTGTACCCAGCCATGGCACTCGCCCCCTGGCCTGGCATGACACCCCCAGGGCTCTCAGAGCTCATCTGGGTGCTGGTTGGCCAACTTCACACTGAACTCAGCTCCTGCCCTCTGCTCACCATCTGCTTTTCCTCCAGGTGGGGCAGGGGGAGGCGGGAGAGGACAGATGCTGGCCGCATGCTGCATTTTTTCCTGCAGGTATTTCAGAAGCGC
This sequence comes from Noctilio leporinus, assembly GCA_004026585.1. Classification (NCBI taxonomy): domain Eukaryota; kingdom Metazoa; phylum Chordata; class Mammalia; order Chiroptera; family Noctilionidae; genus Noctilio; species Noctilio leporinus. The sequence goes on along the minus strand of PVIW01000360.1, from coordinate 517,322 downwards.
TCCTCCTGCAATGAGCCCAGGAACATCCAGATATTTGCTGTCACACAGCCGAGGAGAAGAAAAGCTCCAGAAAGGGTTAGAGGAAATACTTCTCCTCTGGCTTCACCCCCGGGAGACTTTACCATTATGTTTGCTGAATGGGGCTGCCCCCCGAGAATTAAGCTTCTTCCCTCCCAGGGCCGCTGTGGACTGCATGCTGAGGCTGGGCCTGAACACAGGGGGATGGGACTAGCTCTGCCGGGCAGGACAGAAAGTTGCAACTGCAGTGTCACTTAGATGACACAAGGAAGACTAACTGGTGATAATGACGGCTGGCATTCATAGCCATCCGTCATCCCATCGTTCAGCCGGCCACCTGTTCTCACCCCACTCTCATCCCCATTTTAGATAAAGCAGAGGCTAAGCGAGGTCACAACGATCTGCCTGTAGTAATAGAGTTATACAGATGGTGGAGCCAGGTTGACCCATTTCCTCCCCTTCCAGAGCCTTGCTGCTCACACGCCTGGTTGTTGGGCTCACCTGTTTCTCCCCATCGCTTTCCTGGGACCGCAGCTGTGGCTTGTCTGCCGTAATGGGCCTGGTGAAGACAAGGCTGCCTTCATCAACATCACTTTACCACTCCCGGGGGATTCGGGCCCAGAAAGATATGTGAAAAATAACTATTACTCACTCCGAGAACCTCCCAGGGACACTTGAAAACCTAACTTAATTTTAGACTGTAGTAAAGAATCAAAAGCATTTGTTGGAGCAAAAAGAGCTACAGCCCAGGAGACAGAGACTCAGGTGGCAACTTAAATCGTGTTTCCTGAGACAACGAGGAGGCCATCTGTTATAAAGCTCCCACCCAAGGTCCCAATTTTATGCAAATGAAGGCTGCAAATTATGCCGTTCTGATTGGTTAGTATAGATGCAAATGAGGGTATAATATGCCTAGCTCTGATTGGATGGGGCGGGTCTCAGTCTGGTAGTCAAAAGAGGAAACCAGAGCTTCCCTGCAGGGCTGAGTCAGGAACATGAAGAAGTGGGCATGGTGCAGAGCCAGGATTAGTCTGAGGGTCTTCTCGTGTGCTCCATATGCTGCCAGGTTCTCCATACTGGAGTATACGCAGTACATGAGAAGACCCTGTCAGCAAATGGTCACAAATGCCACTTACTTGTCATAAAATTTGGGCCCTCCATTGACCACAGGAAGCCCATCTCAACAGATAAATTGCTTCTTGGGTTTACAGCCATCCTTCACGTCTTTCTCTCTGCTCAAGAACCTGTCTGGGATCTTGTGCATGAATTCTGCATGATGGCGACCCCACCTCATGCCCCGTAAGCCTGCCCACCTGTCCTCCAGGCAAGGCCCAAGCCTGCCTTTCTTTTTTTTTTTTTAAAGATTTTATTTATTATTTCCAGAGAGAGGGGAAGGAAGAGAGGCAGTGAGGAAGAGAAACATCAATGTATGGTTGCGTTTCACCTGCCTCCAGCCACAGACCTGACTGGAGACCTGGTTTGCAACCTGGTTATGTGCCCTGGCTGGGGAATCGAACCTGCGACCTTTGGGTTCGCAGGCCGGCGCCTTAACCACTGCGCTACCAGCCAGGGCTCCAAGCCTGCCTTTCTTGACATCGCACGCACCTGTCTTCAGCCCGCACCCTCAACTGCAGTGAGGTTCACCGCTGAGGCTATTTCCGGCCGCCCATTGATACTGACATTGAGGGCCTATGACTGTCCTGGAACATCTCAGGAATCACCAGACACAGGGCGGCAGCCCCGTACTGGTGGTCAGGCCACTTCCAAGTTCTGGCCAAGGAGTGCGATTGCTGGATCGTATGGTAAAAGAGTGTTTACTTTTGTAAGAAACTGTCCAACTGCTGGTGTGTTCCACCAGTAACGAGAGTCTCCGTTGTCCCACATTGTCCCCAGCACTTGGTACTGTCACTGCTCTGGATTTTGGCCGTTCTAATAGGTGTATCGTGGTAACTCATTGTTTGCATCTGCATTTCCCTGATGACATGTGATGCGGAGTATCATTTTCATATGCTTGTTTGCTGTTGGTGTATCTTCTTTGGTAGGGTGTCTATGAAGGTCTTTGGCCCATTTCTTAACCAAGTTATTTATTTTCTTACTATTGAATTAAGGGTTCATGTATATTTAGGATAACTTTATCAGATGTGTTCTTTTCCTATTTTGTTGAGAAATAATTGGCATACATCACTGCACACATTCAGGGAACACAGCCTGATGCTTTGATTCATGAATATTGTGAAATGATTACTGCAATATGTGTCTCTGCAAATATTTTCTCCCAGGCTATGCCTTATCTTCTTCTCTTGAAAGTGTTTTTAACTTCTCAAAAACCAGAAAGTGGAACAAACAAGCAACACTTTGGAGGAGCAAAGTTCCCAAGATGTAGCCATTAGAGAGAGAGAAAAAAAGACTGGAATGCAGGGCTGCATGGGCCATGCGGACCCACACAAACAAGGCAGCTGCTCGCCTCGGAGCCCTGTTTCCCTGCTGTCCCCGACCACCAGGGCACCTGGAGCTGCTGCTGCAGGGAGTCAAATGTGTTGTGGTAAAAGGAAGGATGTACCCAGCGCTGGGGTGTCCCTCTCATGAGAGCTTAACCCCAAGCTGTGGGTTCTCGGGGCTTGGACTTGATATATTCATGTGGGACAGGGCATGGGGACCTGCATTGCAAACACAGGAGAGACTATGACAATGGGGGGGCCACCTACTTGCCTCCATTTCCCCACGGAGAAGGGCCCAGATGTCACCTCCAGGTCCCTCGTGGAAGGCTCTGGAGAGGCGCCCACAGTCTAGGTCCATTGGACTCACCTTCCCCAAATCACAGGCAATCAGTTGACCAAACACACAAAAGAAAAATAATTATTTTATTTCATTTAAAATAGCAGGACTTTGACCTCATCCGAGAGGGTCAGGGTCTTCATTGCAATTCTGCACATGCAAAAATCCTCACACCATATTATTACGCTGTAACAGGAAGTTTGTAAAAATGTTTTTTCTTATACTGGACATATAGGGAACGCTGTGTTTGCACCCACAGCCCAAGCTAAATCATATTTAAAAACAAAACAAAATACACAAAACACCACTCGAAGGCACAAAGAGGTACACAGTGCCTGGTAACCCAACTAAAGGCCTGAGACCACAACGCCTGCAGCAGAGCGAGGGAGGCGGGTATACACCACCACGAACAAGACAGATGAGCCCGTGTAAAAGGAACACGCTGTTGCATTCGCTCAGAGCACCTGCCCCTCCCCTGGGGCTCCTGCTCCCGGGCCTTGCAGGATGTGACTTCAGCCCCACACAACTTCCAGTTCTGAACTCCACCCACCCGGCTGGAGGGAGTGGGAAGGGGGGAGCCTCAGGCCCAGCCCCTCCCCTGTACCACCTTCACCAGCTGCAGAGACAGAAACACCCAGGTGTAACTGTTGGGAGGTTCCTACAAAAGCAGACAGCATCGCCGGGCATCAAACAGGAGGAATGAGAACTTGTGACCTGGGCATCCAATGCTCTTGGGAGCCACCAGCTCCCTCTGCCGGCCGCTTCTGCCGGCAGCCTGTGTGGGGAAAGGCAGGTCTGGCCTGCCCTGAGCAGGCCACCCACCTCCTGCCCCAGGCATCTGCCCTAAGGACTCTGGGGTTCCCTCCGAGCAGGATTTATTTTAGCAGCATTCCTCAGTGACCCGTACTCAGCCTCGGCTATGAACCATGATTTTTCTTGCAGCAAGCAGCTTCCTAAGCTTCCGTGGCCTTCTAGAAGCCAGCGTGAGGGGCTTGGCCAGCCAGCTCTGTGCCCAAGATCGGCCACATCTCTGGGGGAAGCCGGATCTCCCCGTACATGGGCGGTAAGGAGACTGCCAGACGGACTAGCTTTCAGACTGACTAGCCTTCTGCAGGGCAGCCCTGAGCTTTCTTTGTATCCCAAGGGGATTTTCATAAAACAACTTTTTGAAAGGAAACAAAAAATAAGCATTTTGGACCGTGTCTGCAGATGACTATTCCTTTCAGATTCTCTTCCTGTTGCAGGTTTGCTTTTGAGAGTGAAAAAGGGATCCACAGTACGGTGCGCCTTCGGTTATAATCCAGAACCGTTTTGTAGGTTCCACAAATTGTTTCAGTTTTGCAGCATTTTCCTGAACCCAAGGGGGGGACACCCGTCAGGCAAACTCTCCATTTCCACCTGAGGCTCCAGCGGGGATGTTTGCACCTCCCGTTCCTAGCCAGTGGCTCCTGTGACTTCACAGACCAAGTTTCCTGAAATAGAGTAAGGGGTTGGAGGAAGAGCCACAGAACATAGCGATACAGATGCTTATTTCACATCCTTTCTCTATTAAATGTCAATAATCCCCGTGACCCGTGTGTCCCTTCCCCCAACCAACTCCCAAACCTTTGCCTTGTGGGGGGAGGGAATCAGTATTCGGATCATTCATGAACTCTCTGGTCACCTTTCCTATAAAACTAAACTAGGATGTGACTAAGCCAGACCCCCTCCCAATGCACCCCGTTCTGGAGCCCCCAAGCACAGACCCGAGAGATAGCGGTGCCCCGCAGGGAGGCCTGCAGGGGCCTTTCTTGTTCCTGTTCCAGCCCTGGCTCTGGAGGAGGGCACTGGCACTTGCTTTTTGGCGGAGGTAGGGGTCTGGACTCTGGCCTGTGCTCAAGACTCCGATGCAATGGGCACCCAAGAGGCTCCCGAGGAACCCACTGCGGAGCAGCTGGGCTGGGCTGCACTCATGCCATTCGCCAGGAGCTCGGGGAACCTGGGTCAAGGTAACTGGTTCTTGCTGACCAGCAGAGCCTTCCCAGAAAGGCCATGTTTTCCAGGCAATGTCAACACCATGACAAACCGGAAACCTGCTCCCTGGTATCCAGGTGGAAAACACATCTCTGGTACCCCTGACATTTTATTTAGGCTGGGTACCTGGTGTACATCTCTCGTTGGGCTTTCCCCACAGCAGTGGGTCCCCAGAGTGTAAACAGTGCTGTGTGGTCCAGACGGTGATGACCACCGACCCACAGGGCAGCCTGGCAGTGATGGCGCACCACTGGCCTCCCTGAATCTCACCGCCAGCCCTCACGCACACAGACACCCCGATGCGTCGGGGCACGGGTGCGTATGGACATGTGCCAACTGAGGGTCCAGGAGGTAGAAGAAACTGAGTTTCTGGCTGCCCCCAAACTGGGTCAAGAGCTTCCATAGCACAAGGGAGGCTTCCGTTGGCCTTTGGGCTCAGATCACGTGTGGCAGGAACGCTCCGGGTGTGGCAGACGTCCCTGCCCGCTTCCTGCAGCAGGACTCAGCAGCCCCGTCCTCCCAGAGAGGAGGGACGAGCTCAGGTGCATGGACGCTCGTCAGGGGTCCCCCGGGTCCCTGAGTCTCCCATGTCGGGGGGCGCAGGAGCCTGAGAAGGGCCGCAGCAGCTGCACAGGCAGGAGAGGAGCCGAGTCCGGACAGCGTGCGTGCAGAAGACAAACATGATGCAGTTGGCACCTCCCTGAAGTGTGTTCCCGATTCCCTGTCAGGATGGGGAGAAGCAGCATGAGTGCCAGGACTGGAGTGGGTCTTAGACACACACACAAGCAGGCCGGCAAGTGCTGTGGATCCCGGAACCTTGTCCTCCACCCTTGGGGCTCGTCTGTGGTGGCCCTGCCGGGCAGGCCTGCAGCAGAGCTCTGGGCAGGGCTGGACGTGCAGACGTGGCCCAGACCTGTTCCCAGGTCTTGTGGGTGGGGAAGGACCCAGAGCCAGGCCACGCTTCTGCATCCACTCCTAGGCTGATACATAGCACCCGGACACGCCCCCGGGCTGCCCTAGAGCCACGGCCCTGCCACCTTCTGTCGATAAGGCTGCCCCCCTGTGCAGAAAGTCAGGCGCCGTGGAGCCCCGCGCTGGCCGATGCGTGGGGACGTGCCTACTCTGCGGAGGGAAGCGACCTGACCCTGCAGCCGGGACAGCAGGACCAGGGAGGGCAGACCTGCGTACATACGTGCAGGACGATCAGCACTGGGGTCTGCACAGCCGGGGAGCCACAGAGGGTCAGGATGAACCGCACAGTGCTCCAGACCCGCAGGCAAATGAAGATGATCGGGATGAGGACCAGCTTCTTATCAGCCATGGAGCTGTGGTGCTGCAGCCGGTGAGCCTCGGACAGGATGGGCCGGTACTCGGACAGGGCCTCGTGCTGCGCAGGGGACAGGGAGAGGAGACGTGAGCAGGACGGGTCGCCCACAGGTGCCCATCCTCCCTGGGACCCAGATGCGTGGTAGAAGGGAGAGCGAGGCGTGTGCCGCCTTCCGGGGGCACGCAGGTGTCCCGGGCTCCCATCTCTGACCTGGCGCCACGGCCTGTGCTCCAGGTGTGTGTCTGCAATGCACCTAAAACGGAACGCGTGCCCTCATCCGGAAGCCTCCCGTCTCAGCGAATGGCCATGCCATCCTCCCAGGTGCTCAGGCCAAAATCTAAACATCTGGGTGTTGTTTTGGTTTCCTGTCTTTTCATTACAGCCCACAGGGCAAGCCCTGTGGGATCTAAAAGAGACCCAGGACCTGGACGTTCTGTTCACAGCCCCTGGCACAGCCCAAGCCCCATCACAGCCTCTCTGGACAGCAGCTGCCACCTCTTCAGGTCTCTCTGTCACCCTTACCTCCAGCCCCTCCCTGCTAGGCCTTATTCTCAGCATAGCTTCCACACAAGGCTCTTGGTGGCCACCTCACATATTCCTTACAATGTCTCCAACCCTGGGCTAGCTCCGACCTCACCCTTACTTCCCGCTGATTCACTCTACTGCAGCCACACAGGTCTCCTTGCTATTATTCCCCAAACAGGCCAGGCACACCCCACCCCACTGCACCCCACCCAGGGCCTGGGCACCAGCCGGTCCCTCTACCGGGATACTCACCCTCTTCCCGGCCTTACCCCAACACCACCCTCTGAGTAAGGCCTGTCTGACCGCCCATTGGACTGAAAAGCTGTTTCCCCTGCAGTTCCACCCCATGGCCAGCTCTTTATTTGTTTATTTGTTTCCCTCAGCTTCCTGGAAGTCATTCTCCCTTGCCGATCAGGCCGACTGCTTATGATGCCCCCCAGTACAAGCTCCCCAGGAGGAACTCATATGAGTGCCCCCCCCCAAGCTGGGGCACAAAGAAGGGGGAGCTGTGGCTGCCCCGCCCCCAGGAGCGCCTGTCGGTGAGAAGGCAGGGCGGCTCCTCTTCCAAATCCCCACCGGCTTTGTAAACAGGCAGAAGTGCTCGCAGCAAAGGTGCGCGCTAGAGCCTGGCCCTGCGCCGGACGCAGGAGGTCTGGGCAAGAGGAGCACACGTGGCGGCGCCCCTGGACACGAGCTGCTGCAGCTCACCTGTTGGGAGCACCCACCCCCTCCCCGGGGCAGGCCCAGCCCCTCCGGAGCCCGGCCAGAGGGCGGACTCTGCCTGCTCCTCCTGCTCCGTAGTTTTCATATTTTTAGCTCTCCTTCCTAGCGAGTGGCAGGGAACAGCTCCGACTAACACCTCCCGCCCACCCCTCTTCCTTCTCTTGGAAGGAAACACAGCAGAGTGGTGGACCCATCCTCACAGGGAGGGATCCTGCCTAGTGGCCCCAGGCGTCTGCCTGTTGCTGGAAGGGCAGGGAGGTAAGAGACACAGAGGGCAGCGACAGGGGGGCTGCTGGGCAGAGCCTGGTGCAGCTGAGGGGCCCTGGAACCCGCCCAGGGCAGTGGAAGGAGGAGGAGGGGAGGGCACGAGGACCAGGAGGGACTGACCATCTGTGACCCCTGCAGGCTCTCTCCAGCTCAGCCGGGAGGGCGAGGGCGGGTGGCCCAGGCAGCTGCCAGGCACTCTGCAGGCTCAGCAATGGCTGCTGCGCTGCCCACCTGCCCGGAAGGACAGGAACCCCCTCGCCTACCGCTCCAGCCTTGGAAGCTCAGGGCGCCGCACCAGCGACCCCAGTCAGGCTGCAAGTCCAAACTCAGAGTTTCCCGGGAACCTGTCTTCTGTCCCACTTGCCTGTCACCCTCTCCTCTTTCATCATAATTACTTACACTTCCTCCTCTTTCCAGGACAGGACCCCATCGGAGTTCTCAGGGTCAACTCTCAGTGGCACTCGGCACTTGCATGTGTAGTAGGTGCTCAATGAAAATGTACCGAGCGGCAGAGCGGATGGGTGGATGGGGTCACAGGGGCCTTTTGGCAGCGCTTCGCTGCCAGGAGGAAGTCCCTACTTGACCCTTGTGGAACTGGTAGTTAAGAACAAGGGACAATGGGCCAGACTGTCAGAGAAAATCCATTCTTTCCTAGAATCTCTAGGCAGCTGGCCCAGCGTGTTGATGAATTCCTGCGTGCCTGGGAAGTCGACCGGCGTGACATAATGCTCACCACCGAGGGTAATGTGCTAAATGCTGTGTCGCTGATGGGGAGACTCATGGCCTCCCCTCCCAGTTCCAGGGTGAGCCCCACGCTGGTGTGTCCCGGAGGGGCTGTAGAGGGCTGTGGCCGGCGGGCCCTCTCGCCCGGACAGCTGAGTGACTTGGGGTGCCCTTAATCTCCGTTAGACCCCTTTCCTCATCCACAAAGGGGGAGTCACCGGGTCTGCTCCTCACAGGGCTGTGTCATCAGCAAACCCGACAGCCCCCTGATGTGTGTAATTCACGCGTCTGACAAACAGCAGGCCCTGGAGGTGGCCGGGCCCAACAGGCAAGCCCAGAGCGGGCACAGTGGCCACGCGGCGCCCTGGTCGGGGCCCCTGGGAGGGGTGGGCACGGGCACCTACCGCCCTGGCGATGTGCCTCCTGATAAGAAGGTACAGCACAGGCAGCGTGACGTAGGCCAGCATCTCCCACAGCTTCCCGGTCAGCAGCATCCACAGGACACGGTCCTCCGCCTCCAGGTCGATCCAGCACCAGCCCACGGACACGTCCGAGGCGTCATAGCCGATCTTCTTTAGAATGACAGCCATCACGGTGATGATCAACGGGACCCCCCAGCTGAGGGACAGGAGCAAACGGACACCAGGTCAGGCCCCACCGCCTGCCCAAGAGCAAGGGTGAAGTCACTGGGTGCTCCTCAGACAGGGAGAACCACGCCCTTCACACCTCCTGGAGAAAAAAGGCAGGAGTCCTCAGGGCCGGCATCCTGCTCTGCCCCGGCCCCGCCCAGCCCACCCAATGCCAAACAGCCGGCCCTCAGACCAGCCTTGGTTGAGGGGTGCGCAGCACCGGGGCCCTGGGTTTCCTGCACAGAGAGGTCCGTGGTCCGGGTACCTGCAGCCTCCGGAAGGGGCTGGGGGCTTTGGGCAGACACACCTCCCAGGTCCTGAGGCCTCCTTGCTCTGCAGAAGGGGCAACACCAGGTCCCCTTTCTGCAGCGTAATTACTGTCCGCCCAGCAACACAGCAGAGGTGAGGCCAAGTGCCCAGGCCCTTCCCAGGAGCCCCATCCCAGCGCCCGCAGCAGGGAAGGCCCACAAAAGTTAAAGGGTTGTGGGAAAGGTATCAAGTTACACCCAGGAGTTTGTCCATTTCAAACACTTGTTCTACCCGAAGTTATTTATCTGGTAAGTTAATATAAAAGGCAGGGCAAAAGTAGGTTTATAGTTGTGGTTATGCAAAAGTTTATTCCTCTATTACTATTTATTATTGCATTAGAGCCACACGGACAGCTATAAATCTACTTTTGCCCTGCCCTGTATATTAACGTCAAACTGTTTTGTTATAATAAAGGGTTACCTTTTAAAACTCATGCTAACCTGGGACGTCAGGGGAACATGTCACACAGCTATGAGCCCATGAGGCCGAGGGCATGTAGGTTCACCACAGCCACCGACAGGGGCAAAGGAGGAGCCCGCTGAACGAATGAATGAATGAATGAACAAATGAACTTTGAGCCAAGCGACTGAGGGGCTTCCCCAATTCACTCCTTAGACAGTCATTGCACCCACATTATTGAAGGGGAAGAAAAAGGCTTTTAAGGTTGCTAAAACAGCAATCCTGAGCTATCTGCGTGGTTTCTCATCACTTTATAGGACAGAACAAGCAGGGGTGGCCACTGTGAAGGAGGCTGGAGTGGGGCGGAGGGTCCCCACTAGGCTGGGAGGAGGAGCAGGGGGGCAGGACGAGGGCCCCTTGCTCAGCACCCTGACAGCCCTGGCAGGAGACCTAGGGACCACACGGGACCATGGACAGGCAATTTCTGAGACCTTGAGTGTGTCCTTCTAACACAGAGTGCTGTGACTCCTCGGGGTTACCGGGGGTGCCCAGGGCTGAGGGTGCACTGGGAACTGCAGAGAGAAGACCAAAGAGGTGGAGAGAAGGCTTGGAAAGGGTTAAGAGTGTGGGCTGATCAATCGGAGTTATTGTTTCACCTTAAGCACAGAGGACAGCTGTTCCTAGAGGTATTTAAGTGGGAGGTGATAACAGGAGGTAAGGCAGAGGGAGGGACTGTCCCCTGACCCAACAAAGCAGGCTCAGCCAGACTGGTGACACACCCACGGATACAGGTGATACTTAACCACTGGCCCTCCACGAAAACATACTTGTATGCACACGTGTATGTATGTAAATGTGGACATACACATTTATGACCGCATTTGCTGGTGTAAGAGATGTGAAGCACCATGTATAAGGAATAGTACACAGAACTTACTGTAAACTCCATACAGCCACCTGAATTTCACAGAACATTTGCGTGGCGTTTCACCGACCTCTGGTACCTGCAGCCACTCTACGGCTGTGGTCAGCAAAGAAAGGAATTCCAGGATGTGAAGCTGGTTGATATGTTCCTTTTTCTCTTTTTTTTTTTCTTAAAGATTTTATTTCATTATTTTTAGAAAGAGGGGAAGGGAGAGAGGCAGAGAGGGAGAGAGATATTAGTGTATGGTTGCGTTTCACCTGCCTCCAGCCACAGACCTGACTGAAGACCTGGTTTGCAACCTGGTTATGTGCCCTGGCTGGGGAATCGAACCTGTCCTTTTTCTCTTTTGATTTAATCTTTACTTTTCTTAACAAGCGAGAGGCGAGTGGACTACAGAAGACAGAGGCACAAGGTGATGCTAGACCTTCACTGATTCGACAGAGACATGAGCTACTTCTTTGTGGTGCTGGATGATCATTTTCCAACACTAGAAGGGTATTTCTTCCCTTGCTTGCCCTGCTCTGTGACCCTGCCCCTTCCCATCGTCTCCTCTTGAAATACCCAGCTTCCTGCCCGCCCCAGCACGGCTGCCACCTCTGCTTACGTTCAGAGACGCGCGTTTAAGTTTAATCCTTACCTGCTAACGCCTTCTCCATCATTTTCCTAAGTCTAGACCAGGGTCCAGCGAACCATGGCCCTCAGGCTCAGTCCGGCCCTCGGTCTGTTTTTTAAAATAAAGTTTTATTGCAATGCAGCCACACTCCTTCATTTAGCAGTAGCGACAGCCACCTGCCGGCCGCCACCGCAGGGCTGGGCACGGCACCTGAGATCACGTGGCTGGTGAAACCGAACATGCTTACTGCCGGGTCCTTTACGGAAGGGCTGACCTCTGCCCTCCACAATCAACAGACCGATAGATCAAGCCCTGACCCGACCTGTGTGCCAATTTCCACGGTGTCAATATTCCCGCACGGCCAAGTTCAAGCCACCAGTTTGGACGGACAGCAAGCGCACCGTCAGGGAGGATTTCCATCACACACACTCAGCAATGCAAGTAACCTCACGTGCACAGGACGGTAAAACCACCAGCACGGAATCAGATTTCGAGTACTGTTATCACTTTTGTTTTTAATATATGAGGGGGTACTCCCCCCCGCAAAACAGGATTATCTTTTGGAGGGTGGGTCCTTGTGGTACAGAACCCAACCTGTGTTGGTGCACCAGCTGACGCTGCTGTGAGAGGCTGTTTGGTCTCAGTGAATGTTTTCTGGTTTTTATTTTTTAAGATTTTTTAATTCATTATTATTTCCAGAGAGAGGGGAAGGGAGAGAGAGGCAGAAAGGGAGAGAGACATCCATGTATGGTTGCCTTTCACCTGCCTCCAGCCACAGACCTGGCTGGAGACCTGGCTTGCAACCTGGTTATGTGCCCTGGCTGGGAATCGAACCAGCAACCTTTGGGTTCGCAGGCTGGCGCCTTATTCACTGAGCCACCAGCCAGGCCTAGTGAATGTTTCTTGACGACTCAACATGTTTGCCCATTTCACAATGGGTGATTTGGAAGGACACCTGCCCACACCGTACTGAGTATTCAGCAGTTCTCGACCATACACAGGGTGACCCCCATCCCCTACCTCCCAATTCACCTGACCTCACCCCAACCAACCTTTTTTTTGTTTTCTCCAGATAAGAAACATCATCAAAGGGAAACATTTTGCTGATGTAGAAACGGTGAAGCATCAAAATCGACAAGTTCAAAAGCTATTTAGAGTGGTGGGGGGAAAACCGTCTCTGTAGGTGTATTACATAAAACAGAGAGCACTTCGATGGTGACTGAAATTTAAACATGTGAGAATAAATGCACAACTTTTTATAAATAAATCCTGTTTGGGGGGGTACCCCCTCATAATTCACTTAATTTTAAATCTGTATAATCTAATTTTCCATAATGGCTGTATTGAACAATCAGCTCACAAAGTGCCCTACAACCGAACCATCAGGCCTCAGCAACTGGCTGCAGGGCAGGACACCGAGTATGGACAGAGAAGGCAAAGCTACGGAGCTGAAGAGGTCCCGAGCTCTCTTCTATACAGTGAGGAGAAATCGGTGTTCTGCTCACCTCAGATAAGCTTCCCAGTCTAGTTCTAACTTCTGACAGTCACCACCTAACAAGTCGTGATGCCTCCGCAGAAAAGCGATCACCCAAAAAACAAATAACACCAGAACAAAGAGTCTACAGCTTAGTAACAGCACGTGCGAAAAAGGTGAAGGGCCCTAGTTGGTTTTGACCTGGAAGATCATGCGGGCGGAGAAGCTGCCGTGATGCCCAGACGTGGGCAGAGCAAGTGGCTGGTGACCTGTCCCACCTCTGAGTGGACATCTGCAACTCACAACTAAACCTGAGGATGTGAAGCTGGACTGGAGCAGGGCACGTAAGGAGAAGTTGGGCCTTGACCTCGTCTCCAATGTTTAAAGACTCTCGACAAGGTTCTGTGGAGGAAAAGGGGGTGGACTGCTAGAAGGCAGGGCAGGGGGTCCTGCTTGGTCCTGAACTGATGGAAGCCACAGGGCCACGCACAGCGGCTACAATGACAGATAGGCAGGCGGGCATAAGGCCTCTTCTCTCCAAACCTGTGACTCTGAGGCTGCGGGAAAGCAGGACTGGGGTCCCCTAGATGGAAGGAGCCTGAAGGCTATAGCCTGAGCAGAATCCCCCGCTCGGAGGGGCACCATGCTTCTCCCAGAGGTGCCTGGGCCCCGGTGCTCACTTCTGTTCGCCTGGAAATTGAGGTCAGAGTTGGAGTCGGTGCTCCCCACCCTCAGAGGCTGACACTGGCTGAGAGCTGTGTCCCCACTCCCCATCTCTTATGTTGAAGCGCTGCGCCCTGGACTTCAGGAGGTGACTAGTTGGAGCAAGTGTCTTTACAGAGGTGATTAATGTAAAATGAGGTCACTAGGGTGGGCCCTAATCCAATCTCGCTGGTGTCCCCACAAAACGGGATTAGGGAGGAGCCTGTGAAGACACAGGGTACAAGCCGAGGAGAGGCTGCAGAGGGGAACTCTGCCCGCAGCCAGACCCCACTTCCAGCCCTGGGACACAAGACAGCCGAGCTGTGCCCTGTCTGTGGCACTTGGTTAGGGACGACCCAGGATGCTGATACACGGGTTTTCTACAAACTGTGGGGCAGAGTCACGCTCTGGGCAGATGTCACACCTGGCTCCTGGGGACTCCACCCCCGCAGGGAACGGACAGACGGGAATCACCCACCTGCCACACCAGGGCTGCTGAGCTGGCCACAGGCATGCAGATCCGACACGAGGAGCTTAGCTCTTCTCAGAACTGGTGTCCTTTTTGTTTTCAAAGCTCCTCCAGGAAAATGGAACCAGGCTAGCCAGGTGGGAAGTAAGCCATCTCCCTGTCCCTGGCATTTGTCCTGAACCCAGGACAGCAGGTACTCTGGGCTTCCCTCCGAGGCTCCGGCTCCGTCTAGCTGGGGACATTCGCGAACCTCTCTCCACAAGAGTCGGGGTGGGGGACACCCATGGTGACAGAGTCACTTCCACTTCCCACTTTCCCCTCAACCCCACTCGTGAAGGGTCAGCCTGCCAGGGCCCCGGGGTCTGCTTCAGGGGTGCCCCCGCTGTCAGGCTCCCTCTCCCCAACCTCACCCTTCCTGCAGATCTAGGTGGGGGAGGGGTGGGCAGGGGTGGAAACAGAGGGGTCTTCTGCCCCTTCAGTAGGTTAGACAGCAGGGCCTCTGTCTAGGTGCCTTGAGGCCTGGGGGAAGCGTGTCAACATAACAAAGACCCGCTGTCAGAAAGCTCTGGGGAGCCGGCAGGAGGCATGGGAAAGGCAGCTGCAGTGGCCAGGACTGCCTAGGGGCATCACAAGGGCCCCGCTGCTGCCCAGGTCTCTTTCCGGGACAATGGGCACTGATTGTCCAGTGAGGGGCAGAGAGGCAGGACGTGGGAGAAGTTCAGGGAGTCGGCCGCTGGCCAGGCCACCATGAGGTCACTCTGCAGCTGTGGCTGCAGCAGGGGGAGGGGTGCCCACGGGAATTCACACACACCACAGGCCCCAACTCCTGCAGCCCTGGTGCTGGCGGGCACTGAGGGTCCATCCTGCAGGGCTGAGGTGCCTCCTGCGCCCCTGGGCTGAGGTACCGGCCCAGCTAAGGGCGGGCAGGTCTGACTGTGCCCTACAGAAAGGTGGAGGCAGCCTCCGCCCTCACGCCCCTCGGTGGGCTTCCTATGAACTCAGAAAGCAGTGCAGGGGGCTGGGTGCTACAGGCCAGCAACCCCCGACAACAGTTCCACAGGTCATGACAATTCTTGTCATGTCGGGGTGCGCTGACTGACGTGGGGTGCTGTTGATGCAGCCTGTGCGTCCGTCCCCCACTGAGACACTGCCTGCCGGGAGCCCTGTCGCTGGGCCCCACGGCAGGGAGCCAGTTTCCAGTTAGAACACTTGGAGGGCCCTCCCTCCCAGGGACAGTTTCCCCTTTTCTCTGATTAGAACCGCCCACTCCCCTTAGCAAGTTTGTTATAGTGAACTTGGGGTGCCACAGGCTCCTTCTTCCTCCAGAACCCCCAGGCAAACTCCAGAGCGTGGTGAGCACGTGGGCCAGGGACGCAGTCCCCGTTCCTGCCGGGGGTCTACATCCACCCCAACCTCACTGGGGCCAGAAGTCCCAAGACCACTGGTGGTGGCCAGCTTGACTGGGACCCTTCTGCTGTTGGCATTGGGTGCCCTGTCCGGACTTTGCCTCAGGCTCTCAAGACTCATGGGCTGAGGCCTGGCACTGTGGTGACCTGGGGGCTTGGTGCTGCAGGAAATGGGGGGTCACTGACCCACCCAATCCAGCTCTGGCTTAGCTCAATGGCAACCCGCCACCTTGCAGGGGAGGAGGGGCTGACAGCAGCAGGGGCGAGGTGGCGGCGGGGATGGGGGTGGCTTCACGCCACCATGGCCTATCTTGTAGGAAGGGCACTGGCCCACACAGCAGCTCCTGGCCTGAGCTTCTCAGCACTTTCTCGGGTGGGCACTGCAGCAGCTGGCCACAGACCCGTACCCACACGGACATAAAATGCGAGGCATCTCCCCAGGCTGCCTCAGCAGGCTAGCAAAGGACTTAACACAGCACTTTCCCTGAACACTGAACGTTCTCACCCAACCAGGAAATTCACTCACAAGACCGTCAATGGACGCGGAAAGTCTGAGGCACCAGAACATTTATCTCAACAAGACACTTACTAATTACGAAAGGAAGAACAGTGACTGCAGTGGCGCATGAACTGGCTGATAACCCCTCGGCCAGTAACACTGCCAGGGACAGAACAAACCCAAGTGGCTGGGGGGAGGCTGAGGGAACAGTTTCTGCAAGACTCCTGCCAGCAGTGCAGAATCTGAACCACCCACGAGGCAGCGCCAAGTGGCCCAGCAGGGGGACACGCCACAACATGATATGCCTGCACGCCTCACAAAAGTCGCCACTGGGAGACCAGAAAGAGGGAGGAGCTGCTCCAGACGGAAGGGGCAGACAGACAGAAGGTGCTACCGGGGACATCATTATAAGACGCAAGATCTCATATGGTCCGTCCGCCATCAGTGCGGGCCACGGTCCGGTAAGGGCACGGCTTGCTGCCCACCGCCAGCCTCAGCAAGGCCTCTGTGCTTCCGCGGGGGACTGTCCTGGTCTGCAGGACACCCACATCCAGGGCAACAGGTCTGCAGCTGACGTGCAACAGAACGGCTCCGAAAAAAAAATAACTGGAGAGGGTAAAGGTAACAGTGATAAAATATTCATAATGGGGACAATCTGGGAAGTCAAAAATAAATCACTGTCAAATTATATCTCAATTTAAAACATGATTTTGCGGAAGCCAAGGACAAGATGGAACCTTAAAAGGAGGATGGACCTTGGTGTTTGGACGCTGAGCCTCCCACTTGGTGGCCTCAGGCAGGTCTGATCAAGTATAACTGAAGGGTGATCGTTCTGTCCCTTCCTTTAATGGAGACCCGTGAGCTAAGGAATCATTTTGCAAGAGATCAGGAACCAGATGCAGTTCGTGGGAGATACAATCTCCCTGCGGATAGTGACTCCTCAGCTGCCCCGCCCTGGCCAGGCAGCTCAGCTGGGTGGAGCTCCGTTCCCTACATGCCAAAGTCGTGGGTTCAGTCCCCGGTCAGGGCACATACAAGAATCAACCAACGAATGCAAAAATAAGTGGAACAACAAATCGATGTTTCCCTCCTTCCTTCTCTAAAATCAAACAATAAAAATAATAAAGTCTAAGCCGCCCTCCTTATCCAATGAGGAAGAAAAAGTCTTTCTGCAAAGGCAACCACAACGGGGCCCTCACAGAAGGCACTGCCCGGGACCCTGGGCGCGGGCTGGAATCTCCTCAGCCTCCTGCTGTCCATGGACACAGTCCAGGTTTACAGAAGCTAGTTTCACGTAACACCGTGTCATACCGCTAAGAAAATGGTGTGTGGCATTCACAGGCAGTATTGGCTGCACCACATTTCTGGCAGGGCTGCCTGTGGTCTGTAACTTACTGTTCCCTAATTTGTGGACATTGAAGTTGCTTTCCAATTCTCCCCGTGGTGACAGGCCTCAAAAGCTCCTTTGCATATATGCCTTTGCACACATTTTGGATTATCTCCTTAGAGTAGGTCTCTATAAACAGGATTACTGGATCAAGGGGTATGAACCAAATACTTTCCACATGGATTATTCTAATCTACATAATCAAGAATAATGTAGGAAAACACCAGTTTCATTGGCATTTATCATGTTCATATTCTGCCTTTTCCCCTTCATTTAATAAGAAAATGATTCTACCTCCATGTTATAACTCACATTGAGTACTAATGGGGCTAAACCCTTTCCCGTATATATTTACCAACTTTTACTATTTTGTCTGAATGTGGCCTTTGTGCATTTATCAGGATATTTGTCATAAAAACTCTACTGAGCCTGGCTGGTGGCATAGCAGATAGGTGCCGACCTGTAAACCCAAAGGTCGCTGGTTCAATTCCCAGCCAGGGCGCATAACCAGGTCTTCAGCCAGGTCTGTAGTTGGAGGCAGGTGAAAGGCAACCATACATTGATGTTTCTCTCCCTCTCTGCCTCTCTTCCTTCCCCTCTCTCTAAAAATAATGAATAAAATCTTTAAAAAAAAAAAAAAACAAAATAAAAACTCTACTGAATAAAAGATAGCAACCTTTGTGGTGTCACATTTTAAAGTACTTTCCAAGACCGGACAGTTTGAAGAAGTAAACTGGTTTCCAGTTTTCTGAAGCGGTAACAGGTTGTGACTGTCTAGTCTACACCCGAGGATGTTTCTCACACCAAACAGGCATGTGAGCATCAATAAACATTCTCCAAAGAAAAGATGGTGGAGTCCTTCATAGTAAGGTTATTAGCTATACAGTCTGGGAGGGTCTAGTCAGCAGATGAAGCTGTTAGACAGGTTTTACCAATTCTCTTAGTCTAGTAAAATGTGAGCACTAACTTCTGAAAGAGAATAAATTGTCAAAGCCCCTTTCTAGCTCGGACACAGATATTTTCTTTATTTTCCTTTTTTTCTTTTAAGAATCAAATGAAATAAAATGAACAATCTGCCTCTTCTTTAGGGCCAGCGGGGACGCTGACTTTTTCAGGGGGCCTTTCCTACACATCACAGAACCCCCCGCTGGAAGTGAGCAGAAAGAACTCCCCACTCCGTAAAGTTTCTTAGGAAACTTGTCTTGGCTGTAGGAGCTGCACCCAGTTTATCTCGATCCCTTATGAAATATGTTGTATTCAATATTTTTTAAGAAGGGGGAAAAGAGAAGAGATTCTTGCAAAGAAAGTCTTGGGCACCTGCTCAAGTACACGTCCACTTGGGTGTACGCACTGCCCATACCCAATCAGGCTGCCAAGGACAAGGTCTCCGAGCTGGACAGAGGTGAGATGGGACAGTGGGAGGGGAGGAAAGGCAGCCCCTTTTCTGTGGGGGTCTGCAACCTCTGGGGCATTGAATCTGACTTGAGCAGCTGAGAAGCAGGTCATTACATTTCCCAGGGACCAGCTGGCCCCCATCCAACAGCTCTGAGAAGAGGTCAAGTGACTCTTGCAATCTTGTGACCTCACTGTTGTGACACCCAGGTGACCTGTCTCTACTAAAGTGCTGACTGTCCTCAGTCTTTGGAAAGCACTCAAGCATTTAACAGAGAGGACCTATAATTAGGACAGTATTTGGTGCTCTTATCTTGGGGGGGAGGGGAATGTGCCCTATTAAGATTCCTGCCCCAGTTCAACACAGGACAGCGCCAGATGTTTGAATCTTGAAATTACACCAGGAAGGGGTCAGCCTTCCTCCTCCGAGCGGGGTTACTGGATGTGATGCTTCAACGCCAGGCCGCAGCAAGGCTTTCGCTTTCCCTGTTCCAGATAATCCAGGAAGCTGGTGGCCCCCTTCTAGGTCAGCCTCTGCCACTGACCTCAACCTCAGAGTTGCTCAACTCTACAAAGCTAAGATCATCAAGAACACAGGCAGCGGCCTGAGGTCCAGAGTGGGGCAAAGAGAGTATAAAGAAGACAGTCTTTTGTAAATGTCACAGCTGAGCACTGCGTTTGGCACCTGTGGAGCGGGTTGCTGGTGGTGACGCGGGATTGGGAGCTGCGGGGCTCTCCAACCTGGGGCAGCCACGTAACTCACCGCCCCAGCCTGGGCTCCAGGTGCTTCTCCCCAGGTGCAGCACAGGTGGCCAGAACGCAGCGAAGTAGAAACTGAAGAGCCCAGAGTGCGCTCAGCTCCCCCAGCTGCATCCGATTACCAGCGCCAAGCGCCAGCTCCGGCCTCGCTCCCTCCAGTGTGAGCTGAGGCGCCCACCTCGCTGAGGCTCAGGCCGCGGCCAGCAACGAGGGGCGCTCTCTACAGGGATGCTCGGGGCGGGTCCCCCTCGCCAGCAAACCCGACCACGCCCGCTGACCCCGGGCTGCCCTGGGGAGTGAGCAGACACGCCTGCTGGGCGCCCAGCCAGGGATCAAACCAAGACGTGGGCGCCGGAAGGGAGCGTGGGCCACAGGGGCAGCAGACGGGGTCCAGACAGGAGAGGGGGGTCCCCAGGAAAGTTAGCGCCGCAGCCACCCACCTGACCACGTGGAAGGCCCAGAGCAGGGGTCCGGCCCGGAGTCCGCGCGGGGAGCGCACGATGCTGAGGTACAAGTAGAGGGCGATGGCCACGGTCCAGAAGAAGGAGCTGGTGTTGGCGAAAGTGGAGAGCGCGCCCTGCAGCACGCAGTCCCACGACGGGCCCGAGAAGTCCTGCAGCACCCCGTAGAAGTAAGAGACGGCCGACAGCAGGTCGGCCAGCGAGAGGAAGAGCAGCAGGCGCCGCGCTCGGCTGCGCAGGTCGGGCCACAGGGCGTGCGTGGCCACCAGCAGGCCCGCGCCGAGCGCCGAGAGCACGCACGACAGCAGCACCACGGCGCGTTCCGACGGCACCAGCTCGGTGGGCGGCGCGGGCGGCGGCATGGCCGGGCCAGGCGGGGCGGGCGCGGGCCGAGGCGCGCGGGCGCCGCGGGGACAGAAGCAGGACCGCGGGTGCGGCCGCCGCCGCCGCCGCAGACGACGAGGACTGGGCACCCACGCGCCACAGCCGGCGTCCGGGGCGCTCCCCGCCCAGCCAGCCGCGGGCCCTCGCCCCGCCCGGGGGCCCGGCCCCGCTCCATGTCCCGCCTCCGCCCCCGCCCCCGCCCGCGCGCCCCGCCCCTGCGCCCTCCGCGCCGCCTCTGGGCCCCCAGGCGGGTCCGCGACTCCCGGCCCCCGCCCCGCCCGCGCGCCCCGCCGAGGCTGACGCACCCCGCCCCTGCGCCCTTCCGCTTCACCCCCTCGCCCCCACTCCCCGTCTGCGGTAGGGCTTCTGATCCTGAGCCCCGCCCTCCCGAGGGGCTACCCCGACACTTGCTCTGTGGCTGGGACGTCTGTCCTAGGGAGCTAGGACTTGTATTCTTAGGGCTAAGGTTACCTGGCTTCCTTCCTGCCAACGCGCGCGCGCGCGCGTGTGTGTGTGTGTGTGTGTGTGTGTGTGTGTGTTGGTGGGGTGGAGGCATCCCCAACGCTGGTAACAAAAACAACCCTAGGTTTGTGATCCTTGCTTAGTCAGTGGTACAGCGTGTTCCCAGGGCAGTGGGGGATGACTTCCGGAAGGAGGAGTTGACACTATTTCTAACAATGAGCACACTATTTTCAACCATTTATTTTTATTAGGTGTAATTTTTTAAAAAGACTTGATTCACTAGGTGTCATTTCTTTTAAAGAAACAGTTCCGATTTAATGTTTTTTAAAATAATTTCTTATTTTTGAGATATCATTTACATATCATAAAACTGGCACGTTTGCCCTGGCTCTGGTGGCACAGTGGACAAGGCGCTGGCCTGCAAACCCAAAGTTCTTTGGTTCCATTCCCCAGCCAGGGCACATAACCAGGTTGCAAGCCAGGTCTCCAGCCAGGCCCTTGGCTGGAGGCAGGTGAAAAGCAGCTACGCAAGAGTATTTCCCTCTCTGTCTCCCTCCCTTCTCTCTCTAAAAATCATAAATTAAAAAAAAATTTATTGGCACTTTTAAGTGTACAATTCAGTTGTTTTTATACATTCACAAGTTTGTGTGACCATCATTACTGTCTAATTCCATAATATGTTTATCATATTATGTCCCAAAAAGACACCCAGTTGGTGGGCACTGCTCATTCTCCCCACCCCCACCCCAGCTCTTGGCAACAACTAATCTACCTTCTGTGTCTATGGATTTGCCTGTTCCAGACACTTCGTGTAAATGGGGTCAGACAATAAATAGGCGGCCTTCTGTGACCAGCCTCTTTCGCCTATCCGTGTTCTCATCCACTTTGTAGCATGTATCAGTGCGTCATTTCTTTTTACAGCCAAACAATGTTCCCTCGTGTGGATAGACCACATTTAGTTTATCTGTTCATCAGTTGATGGGCATTTGGGTTGTTCTCAGATTTTTTACTATTATGAATAATCCCGCTATGAACATTCATGGACACGTTTTTGTGCGCACATGTTCTCAGTTCTCTTGGAGTGAAATTGCTGGGTCATATGATTACTCAATGTTTAAGTTAGTGTGGCTGTACCATTTTATGACTATAGCAATATCCTAGAGTTCCAATTTCTTCCCATTCTCCTAATACTTCATTATCTGCTTTTTGATTGCCACTATCCTAATGGGTGTGAAGTGGTGTCTCCATGTGGTTTTGATTTGCATCTCTCTAATAAAGATATAAGGCATCTTTTCTTGTGCTTATTGGTCATTTGCATATCCTCCATGAATAAAAGTCCATTCCATTCCCTTGCCTATTTTTTGAGTTTGTCTTGTGTTTGAGTTGTAAGCATTCTTTATATACGCTGGATACTAGAAACTTTTCAGATTAATTCACCAAACTTTTCTCCCATTCTGTGAGTTATCTTTTCCCTTTCTTAATAGTGCACTTTGAAGTTTACATCACCTACTTTTTTTTCTTTTGTTTATTGCTTTTGGTATCATATCTAAGAAACCATTGCCTAATCCAAATGCAGGAAGGTTTACACTTATGGCTTCTTTCTGGTGCCACACTGTTTTGGTTACTGTAACTCTGTAGTAAGTCTTGAAATCTAGGACCAACATTGTTTTTCTTTTTCGGTATTGTTTTGGTTATTTGGGGTCCTTTGCAATTCTATCAATTTGAGGATCAGCTTTTCCATGTCTGCAAGGAAAGCCTGCTGAGATTCTGATAGGGATTTAGTTGAATCTGTAGATAAATTGGGGAAATAATGTATTCTTAATGATGTTAAATATTTTTATGCATGTACATGGGATGTCTTCCCACTTAATTAAATCATCTTTAATTTCTTGCGATGATGTGTTGTAGCCTTTGGTATACATTAGATTGATTTTACTTTTGAGTCATTAAAGGCAGATTATCATAGGCACAGATTATCTTTTTGTGTCTAACTTAAAAATCACCATATTATGAAATATGCATACTGCAAAGTGTCTAAAATACAAAGGCGCAATTTAATAATTACAAAGCAAATTCCCATCCAGAACAAAAAATATTAACATTACCAGCACACCAGTAACCTCTCCTCAAACCTCTTCTTTCCTTCTCTGCCATTCTCTCGCTTTTCTTTAACCATTCATATATACATCCCTAAACAAAATAGTATAGCCTGCCTGTCATTAAACTTCATGTAAATGGAATCATACTCTATGTTACCCTTTGTGTCTTCTGTTTTTTGCTCAACACTTTTTGTGTGAGAATCATTCGTGTTCTTGAAGTTGCAGTTAATTCAGTTTTTTAAAGCAATATATATTTTTAAGATTTTAGCCCTGGCTGGTGGCTCAGTGGATAAGGTGCTGGCCTGCAAACCCAAAGGTCGCTAGTTCGATTCCCAGCCAGGGCACATAACCAGGTTGCAAGCCAGGTCTCCAGCCAGGTCTGTGGCTAGAGGCAGGTGAAAGGCAACCATACATTGATGTCTCTCTCCCTCTCTGCCTCTTTCCCTTCCCCCTCTCTCTGGAAATAAATAAAATCTTTAAAAAAAAAGAAAGAAAAAAAAGAAAGAAAAAGATTTTATTTATTTTTATTTCCTGAGAGAAATGAAGGGAGAGAATCAGAAAGGGAGAGAAACATCAATGTATGATTGCCTTTCACTTGCCTTTAGCCACAGACCTGGCTGGAGACCTGGCTTACAACCTGGTTATGTGCCCTGGCGGGGAATCAAACCATCGATTTTGGGTTCCCGGGCCGGCACCTTATCCATTGTGCTACCAGCCAGGGCTAATTTAATTTTTTTAATATTTCATTTATTTATCTTGAGAGAGAGTGGAAGGGAGGAAGGAGAAAGAGAAGGAAAGAAACATCAACATGTGGCTGCTTCTCACCCAACTGGGGACCTGGCCCGCAACCCAGGTATATGCCCTGACTGGGAATCAAACTGGTGACCCTCTGGTTCATAGGCCAGCATTCAATCCACTGAGCCACACCAGCCAGGGCTCATTTCATTTTTATTGCTGTATAGTTTCCTATTATATAAATAATATACGTACCCATCCTACTGTTTTGGGACATTTGGGTTGTTTCTAGGTTTCAGTTATTATAAGCCATGCTGGAATGAGCATATATTCTTTCTTAATCAGGAAAATAGGTACTAAAGACAATTCTCAGCGGTTTGAGCAAGAATATTATGCCCTTGGCCCTCCAGTGAGCCCAACAGCAGCTGCCCTCTTTCCTAGTCACTTGTGGAAGCTGCTGACCTCCTCCTGAGAGGACCCCAGGCAGTGAACAGAGACCGGCTGCCCATGAAGCCTTCTAGTGAATAGTGTCACTGCTGTGAATAGTGCCAAGCCTGGATCGTGCAACCAGCCCTGGGCTTTGGAGCGTGGCTGGGCAAGAGCCTGGAATGAACTTTCTTCCCAAATCATAGTCATTAACTCCGTAGGGTATTTGTGGGGAGAAAAGCGGGACAGGAGAGGCCTTCTGGCAATGGGCTCTGTGGGCAGATCAAGCCCGACTCTTATCTTTCCTGCTTTATTGAAATGGAAGGATTTGGTCCACTTCCCCAGGTTAGCGGCTGCCCATTTTACAAGCAAGTTGGATCAGGAGATTGCTTGGCTTTCTTTGCGCTGGAAAAGAACATTCAAAGAATAGCCCATGCTAGTGGGGGGGAAATGGGAAAGACACGCAATGATCTAGCTTCAAATTGCTTAGATCTGAGCTTGAAGCCAATCTTGCACAGTCCCAGCAAGGTGATAGTGCCCTGGTGGGCCCAGCATTCAGCAGGACAGAAGCCACCCAGCGTGGCCTCCACCAAAGAGGGCCGGCGACCTTTGGCTCCTAGCTTGTCATCAGAGTTCCCAGGCTCTGCTTCTAGCCCAGGGCTGCTAGTCCTTCAGGGAGGCCTGGCCAGCAACAGCAAACCCAGGCTCCAAGCTGCCTCCAATGGGGCCCACCCACGTGGAACCCATGTGAAATGCAATGTCCTTTAGCTACATTTTAACATTTCTGACCTCTTGGTCCCCCCTTCTCCTGCCGTCTCTTTAGGGGAATTGGTAAGAAACTCAAACGGAGTCTTCCTTTGATCCAGAGTTGGTTCTCTAGCATCCATGCCAAGCCAGCTGGCGATTGTCTCTTGCTCCATGTCCCATGTCCAAAGGGGCCACGTCCAAGGTCCTGACACATTGTGACAGCCTCCCTTGCATCCAAGTCATCTGGCTGCAAACCTAGGGCACAGACCCAGAGAGGCCCCACAAGTGTGGCTGCGGGCCCCAGGAGCAGACTGGCTTTGGTTTGCTCTTTCCTCCCACCCCCACCCCCACCCCAGAAATGGACACCAGGCTCTCCTCCTCTGACAATTGCAAAAGGGAGTCTCTGCATCGAAGGCACCCTGAGTGATTTTCGGCGCTCAACTCCAACCTGAGTAACAAACAGGCCACGTGCGTGATTCTTAAACCTTACAGAGAAGAGGGACTTTCCTCATGTGGTCAGTAGATGGGTGGACTGGCTACCATGCTCGTTTCCTTAATTAGAGGTGAGCATGGCTTGTCTTGCTCCTTCCTACTTGGGGACCATGATGAGCCACGGCCGTGGAAGGGAAGCCCGGACCCTCTCCATACTCCCCCACCTCCCGCAAGCCCAGAGGAGGTGGCCCAACCCCTGGGCATGCTCCGGTGACCGTTGGGCCACGCAGATGAAAGCCCAGGGTAAGCCTGACCAGCCACATTGCTGAAGGCAGGAAGGAGCCTCCTCTTCAAGGGGCGCCATCCGGCGGGTGTATTGTCCTGTCGGAGAAGCCCTCAGGTCTCAGGGGGGGTATGTCTGCAACCCCCCCAGCTCCTCCCCACCCCAAATTGAAGGCTTTGCTGCCAGCCTGCGCCGCACCTGGCTCTCCGGCCTGCAGAAACCTTGAAGACATGGGTTCTTTTTTTTCTTTTTAATTGTTGTTCTATTACAGTGGTCTTATGTTTTTCTCCCTCACCCGCCCCACCCCCTCTCCCACAGTCAATCCCCACCCTGTTGTCCATGTCCATGGGTCATTTATCCTAGCTCCTTGAAGGCACCGGTTCTGATGGGCTCTGTCCTTGCACCAGCTCCTGGGAGGGCCACTGCACCGTAGTCCCTGGCCACCCAGATCAACTACAGAGAAGCTGAGCCACTAAAGGGAAAGGCTGTTTTCCTCTACTCAGGGACCTGTTTCACCGGTAGACCAGCTCAAAGCACACTACTGCCACCAAGAAAGATGTTTTGTACGAATGCAGTGGGAGAGCCACATTCTCTCTGTCCCAACCACGCCTGGAGGGCAGGATGCCAAGATCCCCGGACTTGGGAGCCCTGTCCCTTGGTTATTTAGTCAAACACTAACGTAGGCACTGCCGTGAGGAAATTTGGAAGATGTAATTCTGAACGTCTGTGTTGTCCCGTTCCCCAAATCTACGTGCGGAAGCCCTAGCCTCTGCAGGACAGCATTAGGAGGTGCGGCCTTCAGCAAGTACCTGGGGCTAGAAGAGGTCATGAGGATGGAGAGCCCTAGTGATGGGATAGGTGCCTTTGTGAGATGAGGGAAAAACACCACCTGGACTTGGGAGGCTGGTGTAAACGAACCTACTGCGCGACCAATCTTACCAAAGTGCAGCACCTATACATATGTACGGTATATAAAATAGTAATAAATGCGTGCTACTGGTTTATATATTTACAATACCATACTGTTCGTTGTTATTTTATAGGATGCATACTCTACTTAGAAGGTTTGCTGTAAAAGAGTGTGCCATGTTATAGCAGCAGCCTCCTATGTTCCATTTTTTAAAAAAAGATTTTAGTTACTATTTTTAGAGAAGGGAGAAGAAAGAGAGGCACAGAGGAAGAAAGACATCAATGTATGGTTGCCCTTCACCTGCCTCCAGCTACGGACCTGGCTGGGAATCAAACCAGCAACCTTTGGGTTCACAGGCCGGCTATGTTCCATTTTTAATGTGTCTCTTGATTGCATCATTTTCTCTTGGGCTTGATTTAATCTATAGTTTTAGAAAGTGAGTGTATCCTATGCTTACAGTGTTGAGAAAGTCCACAGTGGTGTATGGTGAGGTCCTAGGCCTTGGTCCTGCCAGCTCCTTTCATGCCCAGTGCCCTGTACAAGAGTTCCATTCTTTAATCATTTACAATCTATTTTTTTACAGCATGTGCAAAGGCCCTGTGGGAGAAGGATGGCCAATGTGCTCAGGGACCAGCAAAGAGCCACTGTGGCTGGAGCAGTGTAGGAGTGGAGGGCAGAGAGGTAGGGAGGTCACCTTGGGCCCCCCAGTCAACATGAGGACTTCAGCTTTTCCACAGAGTGACACGGGAGTCACTGGAGGGCTGAGGAGAGGCATGCTGGGAGCTTCCTGTGGCTTAGAGGCCACTGAGTCATCTAGGTGAGGGGTCATGGCTGTGCTCCAGAGGCATAGAGGACGGGATTGGCTGAAGGCTGAGAAAGAAGTCTTTAAGCAGTGACTTGTTTTTTTATTGTGGTAAAATGCATGTATATAACATATACATGGCCATTTTGACCATTTTAAGTCAATAATTCAGTGGTGCTCACAAGATTGTGTAACCATTCCCACTATTTCCAAAACTTTTTCATCACCCCAAACAGAAACTTTGTACCCCTTAAGCAATAACTCCCCAACCCCTGGCAACCACTAATCTACGTTCCATCTTCATGGTTTTGCCTGGTCTGACTTTTCACATCCATGGAACTGGATAATAGGTGGTATTTTGTGCCCGGCTTCTGGCACTTCCCATAGTGTCTTCAGGTTCATATGTTGCAACATCTATGGGCTCATTTCCTTTAATGACCAAACACCATTCCATTGTATGGGCATTTTGTTTATCCATTCATCTGTTGGTGGGCACCCGGGTTGTCCCCATCCTGTGGCTATTGTGAATAATGCTGTTATGAGTAAGCACTGACTCTTAATAGAGGTTGGAGAGACATGATTGCCCCCCCCCCCAGAAGTCCTCCAGGATTTACCAGAGAATGTGAGCTCTCTTTTGCTTTATACAAAGGGACTCCGGGCTAAAGTAGGTTGAAAACCCTGGCTTTAAAGCAAACAGGATTTACAACTTTCAATGAGAGGAATTATAGATCAATTACACAGGGTACGTTATACATTACATTGGATTCAATAGGAACATGTGATGAATTCCGAGCCTGCTTTATCTGTTCAGGGTATTGTTTATTGTCTGTCTCTCCATGGCACACACTGTTGGTAAAAACAGGGACCTGGTCTCCATTGTGAACAATGCCTGTCACGTAGCAGGCCCTTGATCATTGTTTGTGGGACAAATAATGGGAGTATGGAGCAGCCAGATGACAGCCACTTGGGTCCTGGGGAGGGAAGTACAGTGTCTTTCCCCACCCCCATCATTGCCATTCTAAGGCAGGCTCTTACCTGTGTGCCACTCACCTGCAGGGCAACCAGGTGCATCTGTTCTCCCCAGACTCCCACAGGCATCCACTAGTATCTCCTTGACCTGCCAAGGTGAGTGAGCCACCAGTCCTGGGGTGTTTTCTTTCTTTTCTTTTTTTTAAAATAGTACTTCTGTTTCTGTCAGCACTTGAAATCACAGATAATTTCATGTCATGGTTAGATTTATCAAAATACTATTTATGTTTATCCTTACTTCTATTTATTTATTTATTTTTATTTTTTTCTCTTTTCCTTTCTTTTCTTTCTTTCTTTTCTTTTCTTTTTTTTTTTTTAAGATTTTATTTGTTATTTCCAGAGAGGAAGGAAGAGAGGCAGAGAGGGAGAGAGACATCAATGTATCGTTGCCTTTCACCTGCCCCCAGCTGTTGACCTGGCTTGGAGACCTGGCTTGCAACCTGGTTATGTGCCCAGGCTGGGGAATCAAACCAGCAACTTTGGGGTTTGCAGACTGGAGCCTTATCCACTGTGCCACCAGCCAGGGCCTCATCCTTACTTTTAAATTACGGTTGTTATAGACCAGATGCTGCTGGATCTTACATAATGTGCTAATAAGGGGCACTCTATAGTACACTACTCTAAAAACAAATTTGGTTTTATCAACTATTTTGATAAGCTTATTACACTATAATTGTGCTGCTTTGTAAAATCGCCTTCATCCTTTGGGTCCGCAGGCATCGCTAGACGGGCAGAGGGGTCCGTGGCACGACCAAGGTGAAGAGCTTAGCTTTCACCTCTAAGGCCATCATCCCTGGGACACAGGCTGGTCCCTGTCAAGTTCATAACCCGTCGCCAGGTCACGCACTGCGCATGTAGTACTGACTTCTCGCCACCAGGAGGCACTGCTCCCCCCACGTCGGAGAAAGCCCGGGGGCAGGTTCAGGTTTCCTCCGTCCTCCTAGCTTTCTCCTAGTCAGGGTTGACTGCAGAACCTCCCTGGAGCTTTCCTCCCTTTTCCCCATCTCTCTCTTTTTAAACATTTTTTGTTACCAAAAATAAGCACACAAGCTCCCAGGGAGCCATCAGCCCGCTTCAATAATTATGGCACATGGGCAATTTAGTTTTATCTCCACCGCCCTGGCTGCGGGAACAGTCTACGATCTTGCAGGTCCCGGTGTCAGTCTTTACAGGCTTAGAACACCCCCGAAGTCTGGAAACCATTGTCATGATCCCGGCACCAAGTACAGGCTCTTAAGACCTTGACCTCTGACCCCCACCTGGCCCAAAGGTCTTTCCCATCCGTTCACACTCGTTTCCTCTCGCTTGGGCTCCCCTGCCTTGGGGAACAGCTGGCTCAGGGCCCCCTGTACAGTCACTCTTCCTGCGTCTCTCCGAAAGCCAGTATTAAGCAACCGACGCCTCACGCCCTTGAGCAACCACCCCCAGCCGCATTCTGCGGGCGGCTGAGTGTTATGGTGCCTCTTCCTGGAGTTGACCGTTTTTCCGCTATTGACACTTGATTTTGAAGAGTCCAGAAAACCTCCTGGGAAGGGCTCAACTGGGTCCCGCTCCACTCTTCAAAGAGTTTGTATGTTGAAGACGTAGCCCCAGTTACTCAAAATGTGACTGTATTTGGAAACAGGGCCTTTAAAGAGATCATTAAGATGAGGCCATTGGGGTGGGCCCCAATCCGGTCTGACTGGTGTTCTTATAAAAAGGGGGAACGTGGACACAGATGAACAGAGGGAAGACCACGTGAAGATACCAGGAAATGGGGGCCATTGCATGCCATTAAGAAAGGCCTCAGGAAGAACCAACCCTGCCAATACTTTGATCTTGGACCTCCAGCCTCCAGAACTGTGTGAAAACAAGCTTGTGTTGTTCACGTCACCTGTCTCCGGTCCTTGGCTATGGCGGACCATACAATGTCCAAATGCACACAACTCACACCCACGAAATCCCTCCCTGAATTCTGATGAGCCCCAGTTTTGTTTTGTTTTGTTTTTTTTAAAGATTTCATTTATTATTTTTCACATAGAGAGGAAGGGAGAGAGGGAGAGAAATATCAATGTATGGTTGCCTTTCACCTGCCTCCACCTATTGATCTGGCTGGAGACCTAGCTTGCAACCTGGTTATCTGCCCTGACTGAGAAATCGAACCAGCTACCTTTGGGTTCGCAGGCCAGTGCCTTATCCAATGTGTCACCAGCCAGGGCGAGCCCCAGTTTCTGATAACCATCAGAGGCAGCCTGTGCATGGCACTTGGGTCCTCTATTTGTGTTTGTCCCCTGGGCAGCCCTCAGTTCAGCTAAAGGGAGAAGTCTGGTTCCACCCAGCCCCACTCACCCTGACTATCTGGGTCAGTTGGGTGCCACCTTCCACTGGAGCACCTGCTCTGTGCCAGGCCCTCTTGGGAAGAGGGCACCAAGTCCTGAAACTCTACCAGTTCTGATGTGGTATAACAGAAACCTTGTTATACCTACAGGAGGCCATTAGGCAGAGAGGCTACAGAATTCACGGCCTCCAGGTGCCGTGAAAATGCAGAGCCCTTGCTCAAAAATTCTTACAAATTTCAGAAAGTCGGCAGCTCAGATGCGAGCCCTGCTAAGCGCAGATTCCTGTCAACCGCATGGGCTGTGCACTCTTGAAGCTGGCCTGCTGTCAGACAACTGCAGAGGAGCGAGGCCACGAGGAGCCCCTGACTTATCACAAGGGCCTTGAATCAACCACCTGCCCCCTCTGATCTGGGCCTTGGGGAAGCTTCTAGACCATGACATGGGGGAGACAGCGCCTATGCCTCACCCACACTCCCATCTTTTCCCTCCCATCAGGATTCCACGTTTCAGGAGTGATTTCTAACTGGAAAAGATGGCTCTGCACAATCACTCATGTAGAGGCAGGATAATCTGCGTTTTCCCTGCGGTATGACCGTTAGACTAAGATGCGCTGTACTGTTTTGCTGTGGAATGATGCAACATGGTCGTACAGGAGGGACAGATGGGAACATAAAGGACCCTGGGGTGGGGTGGCGGGGTGGTAACATGAAGAGCCCTAAGATAAAGCAGGAGGGCAGTACCAGCCTCATCAACTGCTACATTAATACTTCAGACAACAAGAATATCTCCTGGCTAAAGAGTACTCAGGCCTTTCAGACTTGACAGTTTCCATTGATATTCTAAGCTCCAATGAAGAAGAATGAAGGAGGCCATCATTGTCCAAGTGGCCCCAGGTATTACCTAGCCCAGGGTGGGGGTGGGGGCCTATAGGGGTTGAGAGCCCACCCTTCTCCCCCTTTCCCTCCATGGGAGGTGTTTGTGACTTTTAATCAAAGATGGACTCTGGGGAGCTCTAGCAAACAGAGGTCTATTGGAAAATAAAGCAGTTCCGTGGATAGCGGGAACACTAAGTCAAGGAAGGGAACCAGGGGGCAGGGGGTACCCAGGCCACTCTGAAGTTTCCCAGCGGGACCAGTGGAGTTCAAGTAGGCATCATCTGCACCCTGGGCCACGATGACTCACACTGGCCAGGGAGTGGCAGAAACCGTGGGGGGAGGCCCCACACTGCATCTGGTCAGGTGCGTGGTTTCCCAAGGCCCAGGCAGGTGCTCCTATGAAGGGTGTGGGGCAGCAAAAACACCCGATGCCCACTAGCCCCGGGTACGCTGGGAGCACCCTCATGCGCAAGGCATGGGTTAGGTGCTGAATCAGTGCTTTCATTTTGACTGAATTCCCCACCAAATTTAACCACTGGGCCTGGGGGCAGCGCAGAAGAGTAGCAAAGCTTATTCATTCCCTTTTTCCCCTTCAATACACAACAGCTACAGTTCACAGGTTGGGGGGCACATCTGCAGGCACAAGCTTCAAAACAGAAAAGTAATAATTATGGGTTCACATATTCCGGAAGCCACCATCTAATTACCTCCACTCTTGCCTGCCCCTGTTTCTGATCTGGAAAATGGGACTGCGTTACAATGAACCCTCCCTAATGCGTGGAGGGAAAGAGTCAGGGCTCCTATTGGGTTTTCAAAGCTCTGCAGGGGTTCCCTCCAGCCATACAAAGGAGTAAAATGATGGTGCAGCTTATTTGCCAAAAGGACCCTTCACTCCTGACCCACCCCAGAGGCATCCTTTGATGTCTCATCTAAAGGAAATGTATTTTTAAGAACATTGGGTGCCTAGATGTGTTCAAATATAAATATAGTCCTGTGAGCCCTGAGGAGAAAATAAGACACCTAGCAAGAAGGGTTCCTGTTGGCTCATTAGGCTCAAAAGAAAAAGATACAATAAAAAAAATCCTCGCAGCCATTTCTGCATAGGAGCCTCCCCGGAAACTGCACTGCCGTAAGCCTGGTAATCTGCCTGCCTGTGCAGTGTTTCTGCTACCCGAGCAGCCCTTACAAAGCAGTTCCAGCCCTATTTCAACCAATAGGACTGAGGCTCCCTTGGAGCTGAGCAGCTCTTACCTCTCAGGGACCAGGGATGGGCCTTCTGCCTATACAAGCCGGCTCCCCTCTGGCGAGGGTGCCCACTTCCCACACAGAAAACATCAACCTGGACCAGACCAGCACCACAAAGCAGAGAAGCAGCCCACAGGCCGCAGGCTTGGCGCTGAAGGGATGCTATTTTCACAGCAATACTATTCTCAAAGCCAAGCTCTCTTACCTTGGCGCGGTTTGCGGGAAGTTTCCTTCTTCACTGCACCCCAGAATGGGTATTCCTGTTGGCGTTTGGGGCCAATGACCATCGGTTGATAATTACACGTAGACCACACATCCTTTTCTGAGAACCGTTTTATTTTGGAGTGATTTTAGATTTACAGAGTTGTAAAGGCTAGTTCAGAAACTGCCTCATGTCCTTCTCCCAGTTTCTTTCAATGCGCTTCCACAGCCACGACACATTTGGTAAAACGAAGAAACTGACTTCGGTATGTAATTTAAGACCTTTTCCAGGTTTTGCCATTTTTTTCTACTCAAGTCCTTTTTTCGATGCCAGGTTCCAGTCTAGGCTACCACACAACATTTGGCCAAACGTAAACATATACGCTTTCACTTTTTGTTTGAAATAATAGGTACACAGGAAATTCTGCGATCAAAGCCCTTCCCGCAGAACAAAATCTGCATCTAACTCCACCTGCCTTTCAACAGCGAAGTCAGCCTACGAAATACCTGATCCCTCCCTCCAGCCCATCAACTCCTGACTAGTCGGCCCATCTATTCCAAAAACAGAAGTACACTCTGCCAAGAGTCTAGATAGCCTCACAGTACTGGACCTTGAATTCCCCAAAGTTGCAGTCCCTCTTTGTCGTAATCCATTTTCTAAATTCGCTCCTGTGAAACTAACTCTGCTTTTTCATCTAGCTCTAGAAAGATAGCTATACGTCCAAGTGCATTTCTTCTACTAGTCAGATTTAAAGAGGATGAGAGCATTATCCTATACCTCTGCCCTAAAGACGATAGAAGTCAATTAAATGGCCACAAAGACATCTGTTTTACCAAAGACCTGAACTCTGGCAGACCCTGCTCTGTTCTAGTTCCCTTATTTATAGCCAGGAAGGCCCACAGGTGAACTCCATCCAAGGAAGACCGTTTTTCTTGTTGCTATGGCATAACTGAAAGCAAAGTGAGCTGGCAGGAAAAGAGGTAACTTGCAAATGACTCTACCTGAACTCAGAGCAATAGGTTATTGAGATCAGAACCCAAGAGTTCAAGTGGTCCCTTGAATTGAAAAGTTCGGGACCCAGAGCAGTTGGTGGGCTGGCGGAGAAGGCAGGCATTCTTTATTTCTGCCTAAAAGTGGGAAAAATGTGAAGACGGCTCAGAAGCGATCCCAAATGTTGCCTTGGTCAAAGCTCCCATGTGGGATCCGAGTGTGTGTCACTGCAGCCGGCATTCCAGGCATTCCACGGGCCCCACTTCAGCCCACGCCCCGCCAGCAGCTGGGCTCGAGGCTGGGGAGCCCAGAGGAATCTGTGGCCAAGGGGGCCGGGCCGTGGTCAATCCAACGCACATTAGGATCGGACCCTCTCTGAGGCAGGCCCTCTGAGCTCTGATGGGGGACCACTTTGCTCTCCAGCATGAAGAGGAGCAGACTGGTTCAGACCAGAGGTGGGCCCATCAGCAGAGTGTCAAGGCCAAGGCTAAACTCCGAATCCCAAAAAACCTCCCAGGCACCTTCTGACTTGTGCAATACGGACAGACTCCTCTCCCCACCAGCACTAGGAGGCACAGAGACAGGACGGTGGGCTTTAGGGCAGACGGGCAGGGACAGGAAGGGGAACAGCAGGGGGCCTGCTGAGGCTGGGGGTGGGGGGGTGTCACAGCAGGGGCTGTCTGCCTGATTATCAAAGGTTTGGTTGAGTCAGTGGCGTTGGAGGAGAAAGCCACTGCCATTCAGCCTCACCTCTTGGACTTGGGTGAATTTCCGTAGGTGCTAGACTGGCGAACCTTGGGAAAAACAGTGGGACCGAGGACGGGGGTGTCCCAAAGCACAGAGCCACCACCGGGGGAAAGGCGAGGACCAAGGTGGGTTCAGCCAGCTCTTTTGGAACAGTGCCTGCTAATGGGTTGTCCAAGGCTGACTGGAGGCCTGGAGTGTGCCTGGTGGTCCACACCCTGGAGAAGCTACCACTGCGTCCTCACTCTCCATTCTCTGGGGGCTTGGGCCCACTTCCCGTTGCTTTCCATGGCAATCCAGCTGGCCTCATAGCTCACTGGACCCGAAGGTGGCGTCTGGTGGGACCCAGAGAACTGAACTGTCCTCAGCCGAGCTCACCAGCTGACGGGGAAAAACAATACCCACCACCTTCTAATTCCGTCTCCATCCTGGGCCTGGCCTCAACTGGAAAGAAAAACTCCCCAAGGCACCCACATGGCCCAGTGCCCACACAGGCACACCCTCCAGAGCCTCACGGGGAGAGAGAACGGATGTGCGTTCATGTTCGAGTCCCTGCGAAGCAAGTCGGCAGGGGTCGGGACACTAACTACCCTGTGCCCATCTTAGGCTGCTGGGGTTCAGAACGAGGGCTCCTCTTCCTAGCAACTTGCTTTTGCATTCTTGGTTACTTTTGCTTACCGTACGGTTTTCTTCGGCGCAAGACGGAATGATTGACTCTTACTTGCCAGATATCCATTTAGAATGCTTAGAACAGGGCTTCTTACCTAGAGCGTGCTCCGTGAGCGCTGGCTGACACCCCCACCCCGCCGGAAGTCACCCCGCCCAGCCACACTGTCTTTTTCCCTTCAACCCCCGTGAGCAGGGTGCTCCAGGGCACCCCTCCCCACCAGCTTGGTCCCCAGCAACCTTCACCAACCAACATGGTACAGCTGAGCTTCCAAACTCCTGGTGCTTCTCGCGTGCCGGCTGAGGCATCCCTCGGCCGGGCCGGACAACGTGCAGCATTTCTAGGGCAGTATACTTGCTGATTGCTTCCTTCACTATTGCTTACAACAACCAGCTAAGACACTGCCAAAGAAACACGCACAGCTGGCCCTGGCGGTGACTCGGGGGGCAGGCCGGCCTGCCTCTCCCTGGGACCTGTGGACGAGAAGGGCATCTGGGGAGGAACGAGAGAGGACGAAGGGGAAAACTGCGAATGGCCACGGACCTGGACAGGGCTGGTCCACCACACGAGCCACCGAGGTGACAAAATAAGCCAGCGCTTTCCTGGAAGAGAAGAAAAGAGAACATGACGTGGTTTGCAAGTCCACGTCTCCTTGAAAAGTCAGCAATTAGAAGCAACGCTGGCTTCTCCCCCTGCCAGGCACGATTTAGAGAGTGTATTAGTCACAGTTCTGCCGAAGCAGAAGCAGAAGGAGGTGGAGAGAAAACGACTTATTTCAGGGAAGTAGGTTGTGCGGCTGGAGTCTGGAGGGCAGCTGGGCAGGTAGGACCCTCTCAGCTCACGCTGAGTCCACAGGCAGAATTTCTTCCTCCCCAAGGGACCCCCAGCTCCGCACTTAAGGCCTTCACCTGATCAGGAGAGGCCCACCCACATTCTCAAGGGTCATCTGGACTTTAAAGCCCGTTGACTGCAGACATCAACCACATCTGCAACATGCCTTCGCAGCATGTGGCTGGCGTGTAGCTGAGTCCCTGGGTCCCACAGCCTGCCCAAGTGGACCTCACACTGACCATCACAGAGGGTACTCGAAGAGCAGGTGACGGCCTTGGGTGCCGATGGCTGATGGAAGAGTTTCTCTTTTCAGTGGGGGCAGGCAGAGCTGTTTTCTGAAGGGTCAACGTGATCTCTAACTTGGCACAGGTCTCGGAAACCTGACTACCAGGCAAGGTGGTCCAGACGAAAGCAGCTCAAGGTCGCACTATCCCTCTGTCCAAGCACAGAAAGTGCCCCCAGCCCTCGGCAGGACGCAGGACACAGGCTTGTGCTTTCTGGCTATGCAACGCCCAGCTTTATCAGGTGAGCACACTGGTTCTCAGCCTCGCGGTGTTAATAAGCATCACCCGAGAGCGCGAAAAACACAGACTTCCGTCCAACCCCGGAGCTTCTGATCTGGTGGGCCTTCGACCTGTCCCCAGTGAGCACAGGGACAAGCAAGAGCCCAACTCCCAGGCTGGGCTGGACCAGGCTGAGGACTCCCGAACACCGAAAACAGCGGCAGACCTCCCAACGTCAAGGTAGGCACGTAGGAATAATGTGACGGTGACCACGTAGTCCCTGTGAGCGCCCAGGGGCTGCAGACCCCAAATGTGGCACTGCACTGGCGCACCGTGAGGACCTGTGTGTTCCTCAGAGCCTGTCTGTTCTGCACCCAGCTAAGAGCCCCGGCCAGCAGTGGCAGTATGGGGGAGATGACAACCGGCCAGCCCACCCTCTGGCTCAAAAAGCAAGACCAGATGTCCCCTCTACGGCTAAGCAGCCCCATGTCCTAATTCCCAAGCAGAATCCCATCCTGGGGGTAGATGCCGTAGAACTTTATTGAGAGAATTTTAAGTCTCCAACAGAAGAACAGCCTGCACGTTTTCAAATCTTCTTCTTTTGAACCCGTAGGTCCTGTCCCTCTTTCTGCAGCATTTCAGCAGGCTCCACACATGGTAAACTGCACCCGATGACTTCGGGACCATCTCCGCCCTCGTCCCCACTCTGGTTTCACCACTTCCTGGACAGCCCCTTCTTTCCCTTGGTCAGGGGCAATATGCTGACTCTCCGTGAGGGGCACCCCTCGCTGGGGCTGGTCATCCGCGGGCTGCTGGTCAACCACGGGTGCCAGTGTCTTGGCAGCCGCCTGACGTTGCAGTTTCTTTTCCACTTGGATCTTGCTTTCCCACACTTGCTCATATTTCACACAGAAAGAACCAAGATGGAAAGACAAGAACTCCGCTTTCTGAATTGAGGCAGTCACCCGGGTGCAGGGGTGTCTGCATGTCCTTTAGGAGCAAGGGTTATTACTGCATTACCCGAAATCAGTTAGAAATTGCAGTAAGTTTACATCTTCCTGCAAAGCAGATGCTGTGGGTTGCCTGCCCCAGAAGAACACCTCTCTTGCCTTCTCAGGTCCAGGTAAAACACCCCTACCTCCCTAATCAGGTGCCTCACGAATTTCCACCACAATATCCCCACCCCTTGCCACCAACCAGTTGGGGCTGAGCCTGGGGCAGAATTCTGGCCAATGAGACAAGTGGAAAAGTCAGCAGGGGAGCTGGGGATGCTTTCCCCCTGTCAGGAGAGACCCTGGGTAGGGTCTGGCTGGAGCAGAGCTGGCGCAGAAGCTGGTACCTGGGGAGGATGCAGAGCAGAAATATGGAGAAACTGACCTTGACATCACTGAGTCACAGGATGTAAGCCACCCTGAAACTGTCTGACATTTGGACTTAGTTTTTAAAAACTTTTAATATTCTGATTGTTTTAGTCATTTTGAGTGGAGTTTTGTTCCGCTCATAGAGGAAGGAACCCTAACCGATGTATCTCCTCATCTATGCAATTTGGGCACCACAAATAACCTTGGAGTTAAAAATAAGAAAACCACCTGGCTGGTGTGGCTCAGTGGATTGCACGCCAACCTGCAAACCCAAAGGTCAATGGTTCGATTCCCAGCCAGGGCACAGAACCAGGTCTCCAGCCAGGTCTCCAGCCAGGTCCCCAGCTGGAGGCAGGTGAAAGGCAACCGTACATTGATGTTTCTCTCCCTCTCTCCCTTCCCCTCTCTCTAAAAATAATAAATAAAACCTTTTAAAAAGGAGCAGCCCTGGCTGGTGTGGCTCAGTGGTTTGAGTGACAGCCTGCGAATGAAAGGGTTGCAGGTTCGATTCCCAGTCAGGGCACATGCCTGGGTTGCGGGCCAGGTCCCCAGTTCGGGGTATGTGAGAGGCAACCATACACAGATGTTTTTCTCCCTTTCTCCCTTCCTTCCCTGCTCTCTAAATAAAGAAATAAATCTTTACAATAAAGTAAAAATAAGAAAACCAGTTAACAAAAAACATCCACCACAAAGGCCCTCCTTCCCCTGCCAAGGGCAACAAGCAAGGGGAATTTCAGGCAGCGTTTGCCTTCTAGGGAGGCATCTGCCCAGGAAGGCTCTCAAGATGCTTCCAACGGTGCCAAAGGGGGCAAATCCAGGCCTGGTTCCAGGTGTGTGTGTGGGAAGGGGACCTGGGTTTATTCCCAGGCCTGCAAAGGGAACGTTCATGGCTAAGTTGTAGGCGTGAAATGCCGAAGCCTGGCCTTGTGCAAGTTGAGTCTTCTTACCAGGACAGATCATTTTGGAACCTTAAGTAATTTCACAATAAAATCCTGCCCAAGGGGCTGTAAGGTCCATTTGAGTTTTGGAAGAAGCCCAGCAACCCCGACTTTCCCCAAGAGTAGGGGCTGAGGGTGCCATCTGGTAAAACCAAGCCTCCACCCAACCCCTTTTCACGCTGAGGAGGAAAATGCCCCGCCCCCCACCTTGCCCTCCCAATTGGCCATTAACAAATGAATGGCTCCATTACAAATGGGAAGGACCAGACGATGGTTTTCCATGTCTTCTAACCCCAAGGCCAAATGTGCCATGCAAAAGCCCAGTAAATCTCCAAACAAATGCATGACTTCCCCTGCTAATTCCCGCAGCCTTCTTCTTAAGCGGGCAGCATGCTAAACAGACAGGACAATGAAAAGGTGGGTTCCCTGCTCTCTGGGCTGCGGGAGGGGTAGAAATCGGACCTTCCGCTGCGGCCCCACAGCTGCGGGGCTGGCTCCACCCGTCCAACCTGTCGGGCCTGCCACCGCCTCTGGCGCTGCCAGCACCCCGGCCCCTCTGTGGGTGTGCACTCACCTGCAGAGAGGGGCCGGACGCAGGTGCCCCTCGCCACTCTGCTCCCACCCTGTGACCCACCTCCCGCCAATCAGGCACTGGGACATGGGTCCTGAGTCATCTACACTGGAAGCTGCTGGAGAGAAAGAACAAAAGAAAAGAGGAAGAGGGTGGGGAAGAGGAAAAACTCGGCCCCCACACCCACCCACCGCTGGGTGACGGTCAGGTGGGGCTGGGTGGGACCAGGAGAGGCTGTCAGGGTGACCGTCAGGGTCAAATTCCAGGGCTGTGCTTTCCCTCCGCATGGCTATTTTGGGAAAGCAGCTCTACTCCAGTGGTCAGGAGACTGGCTACTGGGACTCTGGAACCTGCAAGACTCAGAGCTCTGCCAGACCCCAGTGCAGGTAAAGGCAGGGCCAGTGGCCCCAGAGCAAAGGAAAGTCTAGGCACCTCCGCAGAATGCTGCCCTGGGCACACACAGGCCCACCCATCCCTCATGACCCAAGCCCTGGGCACCCGGGATCCTGCCTGGCTCGCGGAAGGAGGCCCTGGTTTGGGTGCTGATGAGCACGGCTGGTGGGGCTGGTGGCTTCGGGGCTGGGAGTGTCACCGCCTAGTGTCCTGACATCCAGGACTGAGAGTCCTTGGCAGCCAGATCTAGCTTCTCTTCCCTGTCACCCTCAGGCACAGTGGATTATGCACCTTGGAGCTCATGCTGTCTGAGGGCAATGTCCCAGATGGTGTCCACCCCCAGGTGGGGGGGCATGCAACAAGTCACCCCAGCCCCCGCACAAGTTCCTCCATGTGCTTCAGAGGCAGCCAATTAAACTGAGCTACTGGGAGCCACGGGCACCCTGAGATCTCCTGGTAACTCAAGTTCAAGTGCAAGGTGGTTGCTAAGATCTGCACCTTCTACTAGGAAGCCAGAACCCTTCTCTAAGGAGACAGCAGGTGGAGGTACGAGTCAAACAAGGACGCGGTGGAATTTAGGCCGCCCCACTCACCTAGGCTGCCTGGACCGGGTGTGGCCTCCGACCTCAGGGTTGTGTCCACCCTCACAGCCACACTGTGCTTTGTGAAGTCCCATCTCTAAACCAGAGGTCCTCTCTGTGATCCCGGTGAGGCCAGCAAATGGCCTGGGTCTTGCTCAAGGAGTCCCATGAACAGCAGTGGGAATGTGACCCCGAGTGGCTCCATCCTGGGACCTGACCCCTCCTCCTGGCTCTCAAACAGCCAGTCCTTTGCCTTCCTCCCCCTCTCCCGCGCTGGGTCAGAGGCCCTCAGAAAATCCCCTGAGCTCTGGCCAGCCTCCGACCGCCTGGCCCTGAGATCACCAGCTAGTCACTGGGCTAAGACCGAAAGTGAGGGGAGAGAACTGCTTAGCAATTTCGGGAAACTGAATGGCGAAGGTGCTCACAGCAAAATCGTCAGCAGCAACACGGCCTGCTCTGAAATACTTTGGGGAAGTACTTAACCAAGAAGAGGAGCTAAAAAAGAAGTTGACGGTTTCTGCCTCCAAGTTAGCAGACGAGAATCTTTGAAATGTACGTGCTGTGCCCCATGACAAGTTATTTGGGATCCCCCACAGTGGGCAGGCCGCTTGCGGTCAGGGCTGGGTGAGTCAAACAAACAAATGAGCCAATGAGCTCAGCTTTTTGGAGAAAGAACAAAGAAAACCACCCGAGCGAGCAACCCAGCAGCAGCTCCTAGGGGTGTGAAAGCCACGGTACCAGGAAGCCTGCTCCTGAACCCTGAAGCCAGGGGTTCTCCGTGGGGGAACGGGGGGACTGCCCCCCACTCGGCAATGTCTGGAGACGTATTTGGTTTTCACAATGAGGGAGGGGGGCTACCAGTGTCTAGCGGGGTAAAGCCAGGGACGCTG
The DNA here is from genome assembly GCA_004026585.1 of Noctilio leporinus. Classification (NCBI taxonomy): domain Eukaryota; kingdom Metazoa; phylum Chordata; class Mammalia; order Chiroptera; family Noctilionidae; genus Noctilio; species Noctilio leporinus. The sequence goes on along the minus strand of PVIW01000360.1, from coordinate 476,109 downwards.
CTCAACACTGCACAGGACACAGGACAGTGCCCGCTACAGACAGCTATCACACCCCAAATGTCCACAGTGCTGCCGCTGAGAGACGGCTGTAACGCAATGGAAAAGTATTTTTCTATTCTTTACAAAGTTCCAGGCAAATAGTCTCCTTTAGTGGCTGGTCATGCACCTCAGCCCAGAGGTGTGGCTGCCAGGGACACATCCTACCTGCGGTGTGGCAAGGGGAGAACAGGGTCAATACCTGTGGAGGGGCCTCTGGAAACAGCCCTCCACCCCGCGGCCACTGGGGCAAGCTCACCCCGGCCACAGGTTCCAGGTCTCAGAACTCACTCCCCGCCACCCCCCGAGGAGCTCACGGAGAAGGGATAGAGACAGAACAATAATCATTGTTCTGTACACCCTGTGTACCACAGGAATTTTAAAAACATGCACTACCTGACTAATTTCATCGGGGGCACTGACCTCTTTTCCCTTAAGATGGTCAAATGGGAAAATGACCATCTGGCTGATCCATCCTGCACAGTGAAAGGTTGGGTTCCACCCCCAGTCAAGGCGTGCACAGAAAGCAACCGATCAATGTTTCTCTCTTACCCAGATTTTTCTCTTTCTGCCCCCATTTCCTCGCCGTCTTAAAAAAAATAAATAAAATCAATAAACATACTCTTGAGCAAGGATAAAAAAAAATAACAGCCACCCAGTGTGAATGAGTCAAAATTATACCTCGTTTTTGTCGGATCGGCAAAACATTAATTTCGGCAATTAGTTTACGTGTACCACGAGATGAAAAAGGGTGAGGATCGCGGCAACAGGATGGTGACAGTTCCCATGCTCGCAGCAGACACCTCACCTGTGGCAGGTGCTTCACGGCGGTGCTGACCTTTCACATACTTCGTCTCGCCTGAATAAATCAAAGCCTCACCCACTAAAGCCGGCTTTCTGCCTGCCTGACCCGCCAGGCCAGTCAATGCAGCGCACAGAGGCGCCCCATCCCAGCGCACAGGGAGGGGGCAGGGGGGTGTGGGTCCTCGTTCACCTCCCGTGACGGCAGGGGAGCTGAGAGGAGGCTGAGGTCCCCCGACCTCCGTGGACAAACCGAATCGCAGGGCCAGCCGAGGCTCAGGGTCTGAAGAGCCTGGGGCTCCGGGATTGAAAGGAGCATCTCTGGCCTGCGGTCAGGCCAGCAAAGTCCACGACGCCCTGCGTGGGGTGCAGAGCTGGGAGTGGCGCGGAGAGGAGGCCCGGAATGGGCCCAACCCATTAACTTCACCTACCTCTGCATTGTTTGACTTTTCATCAGTATTATTACACACTTTATAATTAAAGACACTTGGACAAATAGAACGAGGGCAGACTACCCTGTACCCATGTCTCCTTGCCTGGGAACACAGTTCACCTGCTCAGAAAACTTGCCACCGCAGTTTCCCACAGGCTGCTGATCAGGGTCAGCAGACCCTGGACAAGCGCCCCAGTGTGACTCAGCATGGACCAGAGGGACTGGGCCGAGGTGACAAGAGCACCTCTCTTCAGCTGAACTGAGGACACCAGAAAAACCAGCTCCTGCGCCAGGCCCGGTACCCACACAGGTGGGTGGCTGAGGGCCGGATACCCCCACGCAGTTGGCCATTGCCAGGGAGGGTCCCCTCAGGCCACAGCGAGGTTCTAGATGTGTCACTAGCCCCAGAGGTCCACGATGAGGAAGAAAGTCATGGCACTAAGGTGCACCCCATCCCCTCCTTTGCACCTTCTTGCCACTTGCAGCTACTGTGCCAGCCACCTCTGCGACCCTCTCCCTGACCCTGGGAACCAGCCCTCCGGCTTCCCAGGCCTGAGACTCAGCACCCTCTCACCTCTTTCCACCGGGGAGCTGCATGCTCCCCTCTGAGGTTCCGCCACCCACAGCCTGGCGAGTAATTCACTCACAGGGCGGTGTCTCCAAGACCCTCCATGTCCCCAGGTGCCCCTCTCCTGCCAGAGCAACCCGGACACCCAGAGACAGGGCTGGAGCTGGGACGTCCCCTGAGTCCTAACATCCTTACCTTCCCACTCGCATCAACGGTAATACCAGAGATGTGACATTTGGCCGTAACATCCTATTTTAATCACACAGTGCACGTGGTAAACTGCTGTAAAGAAAAATGGACAGGGGCCTGGGTGGGCCCGTGGTCCGGCTCGCCAAGTGGCCGGGGCTTGAGAACTCTGCAAAACAACTGCCTGAGGATTGGGGAAACCGGTTCACGCCGGAGCCCAGCAAGGGAAGCGTCTCAGTGGACACTGTCTGTCACCATGGCGAAGGGAGACCCCAACAAGCCAAGGAGCAAGATGTCCTCGGACGCCTCTTTCGTGCAAACGTGCCGGGAACAGCACAAGAAGAAACACCCGGACTCTTCCGTCAGCTTCTCAGAATTCACCAAGAAATGTTCAGAGAGATGGAAGACCATGTCTGCAAAGAAGAAGGCCAAGTTCGAAGATAAGGCTAAGAGTGACAAAGCCCGCTACAACAGGGAGATGGAAAATTACGTCCCTCCTAAAGGCGATAAGAAAGGAAAGAAGATCCCTATGTTCCCAAAAGGCCTCCCTCTGCCTTCTTCCTGTTTTGCTCTGAGCATCGCCCAAAGATCAAAAGTGAACACCCTGGTTTATCCACTGGGGACACGGCGAAGAAACTGGGAGAAACGTGGTCTGAGCAGTCGGGCAAAGATAAGCAGCCGTATGAACAAAAAGCAGCTAAGCTGAAGGAGAAGTACGAAAAGGATATTGCTGCATACCAGGCCAAAGGCAAGAGTGAAGCAGGAAAGAAGGGTCCTGGCAGGCCAACAGGCTCAAGGAAGAAGAACGAACCAGAAGATGAGGAGGAGGAAGAAGAGGAAGAGGAGGAAGATGAATAAAACGCTATCCTGTAATGATGTGTGTGGAGTATGTGTGCGCTCAGACAATTGTTTTGCCAAGAATGTGAATTCAAGTGCAACTCAATTATCAGCTTCAGTATAATAACTGTACAGATTTTTGTGTAGCTGGTCAGATTCTTGGTAGAGAAAATACTTTTTTCAAAATGCAGGTTGTAGCTTTTTGAGGGGCTACTACATCCATACAGTTAGATTTTAAGGCTTTGGATGTTAAATGTTTCTAAATATTTAATGGTTTCTTTAATTTCTTGTGTATGGTAGCACAGCAAGCTGATAGAAATCAGTATCAATAGTAAACTTTTGGGTTTTTTTTTTTTTTAGAGTATTTTTTTTTTTTTTAATTTTTAGAAAGAGGGGAAGGGAGAGAGGCAGAGAGGGAGAAAGACATCAATGTATGGTTGCTTTTCACCTGCCTCCAGCCACAGACCTGACTGAAGACCTGGTTTACAACCTGGTTATGTGCCCTGGCTGGGGAATCGAACCTGCGACCTTTGGGTTCGCAGGCTGGCGCCTTATCCACTGTGCTACCAGCCAGGGCTAACTTTGGGGTTTTTAGAATGTTGCATCTTGTTTTTTTTAAAAAATGTTGTAATAAAATTATGTATTATTTAAAAAAAAGAAAGGAAAAATGGACAGGTTGGTAAAATAAGTAACCTGAAGTTTGTGTGTTTGGCTAGAGAATATACAGGGTGTGGCAAAAGGAGGTTTACAATTGTTTGTATGGGAAATAATACAGTAATAATACAAAAATAAACTCTGCTTCATGTACTCACAACTATAAACCTACTTTTGCCACACCCTGTACAAAGACTAAGGCAGACACCAGCCATATTCCCAGTGGGCTGGACGGAGGAGTCACTCTGATGCCACAGAGGTGCTGCCCCTCTGGGGACCTGGCCTGCAACCCAGGCTTGTGCCCTGACCGGGAATTGAACTGACAATCAGTTCATAGGCTGGTGCTCAAATTTTTAATTTCCAGCCACAAACCAGAAGGAGCTGGGGTGGGGACAGCAGTGATTCCCCTGAGATCACAGACCTTCGGCCCATGGGGGTGGTGGCCATCTGGCCGCTGTGCCTGGCAGGATTCTCTTTCTGCCGTGAGAACCCTCCCTCCCAGTTTCACTAGACACCCCTTCCAGGGCTGCCGGCCCGCCTGTGCTCAGAGTCAGGCACCCCAGGCCCACGTCCTTTGCTAGCTTGATGGCCTGGCCATTGTCTGTTCAAGAGGCTACCCAGCTGGTGGGGAAGGGGTCTAAAACCTACGTTAATGGTGATTTGGCCTTTCCGTACATGTACTTGTAAGTTGGATACTCGGAATGCCGCACCTCAAAGTGACTATACATAAGTCTTGGAGGGAGCACAGACCCTGCCTGAGACATCCAGCTAACGGGGCCCTGTGCCCACAGCCGACCTCAGACACCTGGAAATGCCTGCCCGTGCCCCCTTGAGGGCAGGGACAACGCCTCACCTCCCTTCCGTGTCATGGCGTCCAGCACGGTGGTGGGCTGGGGGGTGGCGGGCCACCCGGACACTCAGTGACTAAATGAAAGGGTGAGCCGCCCAACAGCAGCTTCAGCAAGTGGCCTCACTAGGCACCAGACACTGTTCCGTGTACCACTGGAGTGTGGCCCCCGAGGGAACCTACGTATTTGGAAAAAGCATCTTTGCAGATGTGATTAAGAAATCTTGAGGTGAGGATCATCTGGGTGGACCCTAAACCCAATGACCAGTGTCCATCCTTCCAGACTGAGACAGAAGGAGGTTTAAAGGGCAGAGGGGGAGACAGACACGGAGAAGGTGAGGTGAAGACAGAGGCAGAGAGAGGAGTGAGGCAGCCCCAAGCCCGGGGAGGCCAGGGTGGAGGCCGTCCCCACTGGGGTGGGGCACGGCTGGCCCCCGGAACTGTGAAGAGGCAAGTTTTCCGCCCCCCAGTTTGTGGTAATTTGTTACAGCAGCCGCTGGAAACTAATACGCACGAACAATTTCAACAGGAAGGGGGGGCAGGGATTTGCGGGGGAAAGAACGAGGTCTCTGAGAAGCCCACTCCAGTGACCACTTCCCGCCCTTCCTGAGCCTAAACTCTGACCCCCAATAGTGTGTTCTGCAAGCATTCTCATACCCTGTTAATCTATTATCATCTTCTGGGGTGAACACGCCTCCCCAGCCTTACAGTTTAGCTGAAATTCAAAATCAAGCAAATGTCATCAGAGTCAACAAGAGCAATGAATCCACGCACTGCCGGGTTTTCAGATGCTCACGCCCCACCCCCTTGCTGGGGCCCTGGGGTGGGGGCAGGCCTGCCCTCGAGACCCCCGTGTTACCTCATTCCGTCCACAGTCCACACAACGCTACCCGGATGGGGAGTTTCTGACCCCCAGTCACTCAGGGGCAGCTGCTCAGGAGGAAAAGGTGCCGAAATCAGATTCGCTGACCAAACCAAGGGGAGACAAGTGAGGAGGCAGAGGAACAAAAGAAACGAAATGCTATAAAACTTGCCGATGACACTAAGGGCGTGGGGCTCTGAGGCTGGGGCCCTTGACACCGACACGGTCACACCCTCCGCAGCACAGCCCAAGGGTCAGAGGGATAATCATCCAGCAGAAAAAGGTAAACTGTGTTCACGTGGTTTGAAGCGAGCATACTGGTCCTTTGTCTGCCTGTCCCCCCACCCAGGACGTGCCAGGCAGAAGCTGCCCCACCCTCTGCTCTCTGCCGACTGTGCCCTGGGCGCCGTGGGGGAGCATGGCCTCGCGTGTGTCCGCACCCAGCACCGCAACGGGAGCCCAGGAACACGCCCAGGAACCCACCCGTGAACGCACGCGTGCTGGAGGAAGGGATAAACAGAAGAACAGACGTTTGAATTCTTCACTGGGCTCTTCCTTCTCTCTCTGCCTCAAGCTTCTGTGGCTCTGTTTGTTTGTTGTTGTTTTTTTCATAAAATTCCTGGGACCGTTTACCCCGCGGCCCTGACATGACTGTATTAACTCCCGGGTCGGCAGGTCACCACAACCCAGGGGGTCAGGAAAAAATGTAAGAGGTGCGGCTGGTGTCCTTTCTTTCTTTCTTTTTTTTTTTTTAGGTTATAAACTCTTCACCTAACAAGGCACTATGAGGACAAAAGGTCCACAAACAGAATTAGGAACCATGGCACAGACCCTACAGTAGGTCCATGCCGGTGCACCGCACACGGTCCCCAGCCCTCGCGTGTGGGAGGTACCAGTGACTTACTTCTAACCAGCAGAATATGGAGACCATGGCCAGGTGTCACTCCCATAGTGACAGTGCTCCAAGTGCCTTCACGTCCCTTCGCAAGGTCCCTGCAGACTGACGCTGAGTCACTCTAGACGCACTCGTGCCTGGGTCTGTGCCCAGCGATGTCACCCCCAGGCTTCGGTATGTAACATGGATACACTCGTAGCCTCTCCACAGCCTTCTTAGAAGGGTTAAACAAGGTAACGTTGAAAAAGTGCATTTCACAGGGCCTGCCTGCCACAGAGTAAGAGCTCAATAAGTGTTCGTTAGGTCCGCATTACTTCCTTACCTTCTGCTGTCCTGACGGGCAGTGAAGTCAGAGGCGCAACCAGGGTCTGTCTGCCTTGTGCGCTGTGGCAGGGCCGTGAACTTGAGGTAGACCGGGGAGTGCTGGTGAATAAACGACCCATCTCGTGCGACCCTCCTAGCAATCCTGGGAGGCAGGCAGGACAAAAATAATATTCCAAGGTAAGAAAATGGGATGAGAGATGTCGGGTCTTGGCCAGTACCACCAGGGAGGCGAGGGGTAAAACAAGGGTCCTCTCATGCCCAAACCAGGTTCTTTCTATTTCTCAGCTGCTTCCAAAACAACTGTGACCCAAGTTAGTCAGGCACATACTTAAGGATAAACACACAGGCAGTTACTGGACCCTGGTACAGTAACGAGGTTGAAGTGGACATAATCCATGATGAGCACTATGTGTAGAGTCAAAGCTGCATTTCTGGAAGCACCTGGGAGAAGGTGTGATTCTTTGGTGACAGGGAGAGGGGACAGGCGGGGAAGTGTTTGCTTTTAAAAAATTTTTAAAGATTTTTAAAATTTATTTTTTGAGAGGGGAGGGAGGGAGAAAGAAAGAGAGACATCAATCAATGTGGGGTTGCCTCCTGTGACCCACCCCAGCTGGGGACTTGGCCTGCACCCCAGGCAGGTGCCCTGATTGGGAATCGAACCCGCGACCCTTTGATTTGCAGGCTGGCATTCAATCCACTGAGCCTGCTTTTTTTAAAAACAAAATTTGGTATGGAATGCTGTGGCTGATGAGTGGTGCTAAGGGCATGGAAGTTTGGAAGTATAAGTAGTTCGGGGTTAAGTGGCTTTTTAGGGACTAGGAGCCTTCTGGGTGGGCCCAAGTGGGGTGGGGGCTGGATATCTATCTGTCAAGCCCACTGCAGCAAGCTCCCTCTGAAATGATACTCCAGGCCTGTCCCACCTTCCCCCTGCTAGGAGGCCACTCGGCTTTCCTCTCACCTTCTCTAGCTCCCACCCAACCTTGATCGCAGGGTCTGCCCCGAGCAGGGCGGTGGAGCTGGGGGGCAGGGAGATGGCAGGGTGGTACCCAGGTCCCTGGGCACCTGCTGTTGGTCAGCAGACTTTCAAGAACTGTTTCCCTGTCTCTTGGGGCTGGAGGCAGTCCCTTGAATTGACTTTGGGGTTCAGGGGGATGATTCTGAGAACCAGCACCCACCTGGGGGTGACCCTGAAGGAGCGGGTGTCCATGGCAGGATTTCACACTCGCTTCACCCCATTGCTGGAGGTGGGTTTCGGAAGAAAGGAGGCAATAGGGACTGTAGTCTCACCCACTTCCACGTCCATTTTCATTCATTTTGTCGTGAGTAAACATGACAGGCTCAGAATATGTTGAATGTCAGGATTAGGAATCAAGTCCCCTAACCAGCCCCTAGGGGTGCCCCCCCCCCACCAGCTGCAGGCCAGCCCTTTCCCCTCGGGATGGACCCCCTCTTCCCTCTGCCCACTTTCCAGCTACTGAATGTTGAAGCTGCCCTTTCTTCCTAGGGGAAGAAGCCTGGCACCCAGCCGGAGGCTGATCAGCCAAGAGGAAGGACAGGTCTGCCCTCAGGACTCACCAGGTAAGGTGGGGAGACTGGAGGAGCCAGTCAGCCCTCAGGGCTGCACCCAATGACAGTGCAGAAGAGGTCACTTGGCACCAGGAGGTGGGGGGGTGGGGGGCTGGTTGGCAATGGGCTCCACGCACGGGGGTCACCCACCACCGGCCCACAGCCAGGGACGTAGGAGCAGAGAGCCTTTGGACATCACCCCAAGGCATTTTACTCCTCTTGAGTATCTGTAGTGCCAGTTACCAACGGCAAAGGAAAGCGCTAGTTTCAGGAAGTGGAAGAGAGGGATATTTGCAATGCAAAAACTGACCCAACAAAAACCTCCCAAGGAAGCCCGGCTACAGTGTATCAGTGGAGGGGAAAGGTCTTGTGATTCAGTGACATTATTACACAGCTGGGGACACGCTCCCTGTGTACTGAGTAGCAGCCACAGGGTCCTGCTCCACAGTGTATGCTCATTACCTAATTTACTTTATACCAGACTCTGAACTGGGTCCTCACATAAACCCCATTTTACAGACGAGGAACCAAACCCGGAAAGTCAGTCATCGCCCCAGACTCCTGCAACCAGAGACAGAGGTGGGCCTGGGAAGGAAGTCTGACTGGAAGCCACGCGCTAATGGGGGATGGGAGCCCCAGAGGGGAATGGAGCCGCCTTGCAATGGTAATAAAAAGTCCCAAGGCAATAAATGGTCTGCTCTCCTGCGAGACTCCAGCATCTCACAGCCTCTGGGCCCCAGTACCTACTGCCAGGCCCAGAAAGGGAGGGGACAGCCCACAGCTGGCCACCAACCCATTTCATTGCTAAGGACCCTTTAATCGCTGAAGTTGGGATTCAAAGAGCCCCTGCCAGTCCTCCCGACCTTCAAACACGCATGTACAATTTTGCCCACGCGTGCCTGTGTGCACACACAAACGAGCAGCCCGTTGCCCCACAGCCTAAAGAAAAAGATGTGACTTCTAACGGCTCCGGAGTCAGCACTCTTCCTCACACAGGCAGCAAAGGCCGCAGCTGCAAGGACAGCTGGTCAGCTGGGACTGCGCCCAGGTCACCTGCTAGGGAGATGCACTGGGCCTCCCTGTACCTCACTCTTCACCTATCAAAATTGAGGACCGTAATGCCCACGCCTCCCTACCTCACAGAGACCGGAGAATGGGCCACCAAGGGCCTCACCTAGGCTGCATGGCTCTCTGAGGTGGGTAGCAGAGGTGGGCCAGGTTTGCTCAGACGTGGCAGGGTCACCAAGGGTCCAAGACGGGAGAGGCCGGGGAGCGAAGACAGGGCCTCTGGGGCAGGTTCTCTCGCTACCCTGCCGACCCCTAGGCCCTCCAGTCCCCCCGCCCCCTCACTGTAACGGGCAGCTGAAGACTGGACAGGCCTCACGCCTTCCTAATTTCGCTAATGCCATTCCCTTCCACATGTCTTTCCCTTCCCTCTGACTGTCTCTGGATCCTGGCTGCCCTCCCAGGCTCAGATCAAATCCCTTCTGCTTCCCCCACACTTCCTCGGTCTCTTCCAGCCCTGTGAGTTCCTGAAATCCCAGGGCCCTTGCTTTTCACATTCCCAGTTGGCCGCTAGATCCTCAGCACTGTGCAGCACACATGCCTGTAATCTGTGCATCCGCACACCCACCCATCCATCCACCCACCCTTCCACGTACCCACCCATCCATCCCCCCAACATGTTGGTCAAGCACCTGCGATATGTCAGGCACGGTTCCGTCACTGTCCATTCTCCCCCCTTCCACGAGATGACGCCCCACCTGCTGCTCCACACCACCCAGTATCCCACGGCATTCGGGACTGTCTCAGTCACAGCGATCCCTCTCCTACAGTGCAGGTTCCCACTGACACACAATACCATCCCCACTCGGGTTTAACAGGCAACTCACCGGCCAAGTCAGAACTCCAGCTCTCCCAGAAAACCCCGCAGCCTGGCCCTTCCGGGTCTCCCCACCTCAGTAAACTCTTGTCCATCAGTGCAAGCTGCAAACTATGGCAACATCTGTCTCTTTTTGCCTCCCCCCCAACCCCCACCACCCCAACTATTGCCTCTACCCCCAAGCCTCCCCCTCTATCCCCTCCACACTGCCGCCCTAGTCCAGACCACTGTGGTTTCCAGCTGGACCCAGGAACAGCCTCCAGGGGGCATCCCTGATGCCACTCCATCTGCACCCAGCAGCCAAGGTAAGACGGAAGATCCTTTTACCACTGCAGCTCCAACCTGTCCAGCGGCTGCTGCTCATCACGCTTTGGGTTTCCATGCTAAGGCCTCAGGCCTGCAAAGTGCTACAGCCTGAGTTCACCTGTCCCTCCTTATCCCCCGCCCCAGATGGGCTTCCTGGCCAACTCTCAAAAACACCCAACGGCAGAATCTGCGCTTGCGGGCCCAGCTGCCTGGAAACCCCCCTCCCCTCAATGACATCACCCCTTTCCCAGCGAAAATAACACCGCCTCCCTGGTACGCTTCCCCTTCCTTCCCCTTCACAGCACCGACTGAAACCTAATAGTGTTTTTTTAAACATTATTTTGTTCATTCCCTCCTGTTGCCTCCATCAATAGACCAGCTCCGCACAAGCAAAGAGATACCTAGTTGTTTCATGGCTGCAGCCTCATTGCTGAAATAATGCCAACACAATAGCAAAGACTCATGAAAAAAAACCCAACTGTTGAACGAATGAATGAGTCCTGTCTATGTCCTTATTACAGCAATAAGTAGTCAGGTATTGCATGTGTGAAAAATTCTTGCAGCACAGGGGTTGAAAATCGCTGCCTTACTAGATCCGACCGATCTCCTCTCACCTGAGGTTGAGTAATCTGTCACTAGGGGCATCTTCGTTCATTTTCTCCTCCTCCTCCACCTCCCAGCCCAGGGGCCAGTTACAGGGGCAGGTTTGGGCCTGGGGTGGCAATCAGATCACACGGTCCATGGGCAGTGCTGCCTGGCGTGGTGTGATGGGGAGGACCCAGTGGCTGGTCCAGGTTTAGCATCACTGATTAGCCACATGTGCCAAGGGTGCGGGGTGGGGAATAAATGTGCAGTCCAGGGGTCCTTGAGGCTGCAGGGAAAGCTGGTTGGTGGGGCAGAGCAGGCCAGTCCCGGCCAATCCTCAGGTTTAGGAAGCTGAGGGGACAGGCCATGAACCCAGAGAGGGCAGCAGATCCCTGTGGGCCTCAGGGTCCTGGCTGACGCTGCCCCACCAGCCCTGGCCCCTGGACAGGTCTTCAAGGGGGAATACTGGCGAGTGCAAGGGCCTCCCTGCCTGCTCAGCCCACCGCACAGCCTCTGTGGCTCATTCACCATCCCAGAGCTCAGACCCGGGGGCAGAAGCAGAACAGGCCTCACATCAATTCTGCCCCCTTGTCCTCCACACACACCATTCCAGGGAGCCAGCCACTCCTTGCCGCAGGTGACCAGCCTGGCTGGATCAGGAGGGCGCAGGCCCTGGGCTTTCTGCACAGCCATCCGCCTCGCTCCCTCTGCCCCGGCGAGCTCGTGCCCTACCCCTGCTACCTGGCCACATCCACTGAGCTGGAGAAGGGGCCTCCGCCGCACTGCCGCCTGCTGCTGTCAGCCGGAGCATGAACTCTGGGCAGGGCCCTCCCTCAAGTTTCCAGGGCCGGTCGTGCCCCAGCCAGCGGGTGGGGGTGGGGCGGGGCGGGAGAGGGGTAGCGCTCTGGTTCCCGGCGCGATGGCTGAAAACCCTTCCCATGTGCCTCTCTTCAAAACGCGAGTTGGGAGACTCGGCCTCTGCCATCACACTACCTTAGTGACCGCGGCACTTTTCACGTCCCCGGAGACTTTCCCCAGGGACGCCGGGGCGCCAGTCTGAATGCCCCGTGCACCCGCCCCGGGTGGGGGTATGTGCTCGGGTCTCCCTAGGCTGAGCCGGGACAGTCACGCCAGAGCCCCCACCCGTCTCCCCTCCTGGACCAGCCAGCGGGCCGCCTGCACCCTCGATGGGGCGCGAGCAAGAAAGAACTAACCAGCCCTGCAAAACCCAGTAAAGGAAACCCTTTCTCTGCAGAAATTATGACATCAAAGAGCATTTTGCTGCTTCAGGGTTATGACTCTCGGAGCCCCCGCAGTTCAACAGGGTTTCCATTATTATTATAATTAAAGCCCTGGGTCTAGTTCCCGGCTCTGTACGAACTTCCACGCGGACTGCGAGCAGAAGAGGTTACCTGTGCTCACTCCGGCGAGCAGGTAGCGCGGACTCCAGCCCCCTCCTCCCTCAGCGGGGCAGCGAGGGTCCTGCAAAATCTGGAAATGCCCGGCTCTGCGGGGCCACCGAGGGAAGGAGCCGGGCTCTGAACAAGCCCAGACAAGCCCAGGCGGAGCTCGCTTCTGGGTCCTCCCTCCTGCGCGCGCCTCCGGGAGACGCGTCTCCGCCGCCTGAGATCCGGGCAGTCGGCCCGCCCCGGCCCAGGGCGTGGGCTTCACCCCACCTGCGAGGGGAACGACCCAGGTGGGGAAAGGAGGGAGGGTGGGGTCGGCGCCAGCCTGAACCCGAGGAGGGCAGGGGGCGCTGCAGGCCCGGGTCCCGTCGGGGGATGGGCTGCGCCCTGTGCGCCGGGCGCAGCGCCGCGGCTGCTGGAGCGCAGCTCGGCCCCGGGGCGGGGCGGGGCGCAGCCTGGGCCCCTGACCCCTGCGCCGCCGCTGCTGTTGCTGCCGCTGTGCCCGGGCTCGGGCTGCGCTTCCGGGCCAGGCAGCAGACTTTCCCCAGCGCCCCCGCTTCTGCCGCAGTGGAGTCCCGGGGCGCACTTCCCGGAGCCGAAGTCCCGGGCGCCGGCGCCGCCACTGCCACCCTTCCGGGGGCTCCTCGTCCTCTGGGATGGGACCGAAGCCCAGGCAAGCCGAGGCGGGCGTGGAAGAAAGCGAGGAGAACCCACGGGGGCGCTCTCGCGGGCCGCACCCCCGGAAGAGGGGAAAAGAAACCCGCGTCCCGCGTCTGGACTTGCAGCCTCCATGGCATTGCCCGCGGGAGAGCTAGAAGGTCCCGCGCAGCCCTGGACACTAGCAGCCTGGAAAGGACTCCTGGTGCCATGAACCCAGCCTCAGCCACCGGGCCACCAACTGCCGGCCTGGCGCCCGGCTCTCACTCCCTGGGCCCCCAGATTTGCGAGCGGCCGGGCTCGTCTTGGCGCGTTGCCTCCAGGGATGCAGGAGACTGGCAGGGGACACTGACGAGGCGCAGCACTTGCAAACCAGGGTGGCAGGTCAGCTGACCTGAGGGTCAGGCACAGCACCCCCCACCACAGCATCCTGCATAAAGGTCCCCCAGACACAAATGCAGACGCGGGTTTTGAGCGTGGAGCCTCCAGAAAAGGCAGAGGTGCGCACCTCCCATTCCTCGCTGTTTCTCACACTGTCCTGGGCCAGGGCAGGATGCCCTTGGAGTTGGTGGGAGACACCAGTGAGTCTGGGGCGGCCCTGAAGCTCCGCCCCAGCCATCTAGATCCCACCTAGTCCCGCTGGTAGGCCCTCTGGACCCTGGGGGTACAAGCTGCCCCACACCCCTGGGTTGAAGGAACAGGGAGTCCTCTGGACCTCCCTTTGCCCTCGGGTGGCTTCTTCATAAGAAGCAAACCCTCCCGGCAGACTGTCACTGTCACACAGTTGCAGGACCCCGTGGATACCCCCTGGACCTAGTAGGCACTCTCCCTGACAGGACAAAACTGAAGGGCCAGGCCTTGGCCTCATGAGGCAACAACTCCTGGGGTGAGAGGGGGACACGCATCCCTCTTGCACTGGGAGACAGTGGTCCTGGGGGTGGGGGCCCAGCAGGGAAGCGGCCCTGGCTCTGGCGTGATCACGTTTGGGCACACAGGAGTGGAGGCCAGTGTGAGCCACCCTGTTAGAGGGGTGAGAAACTGGAGGCTCCCAGGACTGCGTCTGCGTGGAGCCCGAGTTTTCCACACTTGTCCGTGGATTCAAGGACAGCTGCTAGGACAGAGGAGGAGAGAGCCCACCGCTGGTGAGGACACCTGGGTGCAGGTGGGTGGCTGCAGGTTGGCCGGCCTTTCCCCAGGTCATCAGGGCAGGGGTGGGGACGGTCCCAAACTCCCTCCAGTTCTCAGGACGGTCCTGAGAGGCAGGTACCAGCACTGCCCCATTCACAGGTGAGGACATCGAGGACCAGAAAGGGCGAACTTGGCCACCACCAAAAGGAGGTGGGCGGGGTGGAACCACACCCCAAATCCATGCCTCTGACCCCAAGCTTCACTCCTAAGCACCTGCCGTCCTGCTTCAGTTTAGCAAACTGCTTAGCCTCTCTGAGCCACCGCGCCTGCAAGTGCGCACAAAGCTGCAAGCCCATGGTTTGGATTTAATAAATATTGTAGAACGAACGAACGAATGAATGAATGAACGAATGAAATCCCACCCCTTGGGGTAATGGTAGGAATTGCACACAGCAGCCACTGTCCGCTACTCAGCAGCTCACCTGAGGAACCCCTGCACGACAGGCCCGGACATACGCAGACACACACCTGGGACAGCTCCTGTCCCGGAGCCCCCACCCGTGCTCCTTTCCTTTCACAGACACCAAAATGCCACGACCCGGGCACGTAACGAATGAATGTGCTTTAGAGGCACCAGTTCTGGCAACTAGAGAATTGCAGTAACCAGATTCTTACCTACTTTGCCCTCCATAGAGGCCAAAACGTATCCAGACCTCATTTTGTTTCTCTTTAAGCCATTTTGTGTACATATATATAGAGGATGGTTTTTGCCTCTCTATATACCCAAACCTGTCTTGCCCCTCTCTAGCCCTGCCAGGCACAAGGACACCTAGCCCATCCGTACTTTCTCTGGAACCCATCCAGCAGCTGGGCACACACACACCCCTAACTTCCAAGCAAAGGGGGCTATAGGGAAGGAGAGCTACAAAAGTAGCAGTGACAGCTGACGTAGGCCCCCAGGGGTGCACTGGCCACAGCCCCACACACAGCTGTGAAATGCAGGCCATTTCACCCATTTAACCGCAGAGCCCCCACAGGTCCTGCTCCCCAGTTGGCCTGTGGGTCCATCTCATCCAAGAATGTGAAGTAAAGAAAGAAGGGTAACAAGACCCTGGAATTCGAATATGGTGATGGTTGCACAATTTTGTGGATATACCAAACCCCACTAAATTGTACTCTCAAACAGTGACATTTATGGTATGGAAGCTTTGTCTCAGCAGAAAATTCGAGGAGCCACCACCCTTCCTTACTGGCTAGAAGGACATGGCATGAACCCAGCAGGTCACCAGGCTCAGATCTAACCAGTTGTAGGTCATGCAGGAGAGTCAGGGTCCTATGCCTGCAGCCTTTCCCTGTGGGGGCCTGGCTGTGGCCACCACAGGGACAAGTAGCTAAAAAGTGAGGGCAGCTTGTCTCTTACACCCTGAGGACAGAACTACAAGGACACAGGGCCCTAGACTGGTACCTGCAGAAGAAGGAGGTCTTTTGGGGGAGGGCTTTCCTCACTGTAGCCTGGACATCAGAGAATTATTTGAGGTTGGGGGTGGGTTGACAGTGGATGGGCCAGCGTGTGTGTGTGTGTGTGTGTGTGTGTGCACGCGTGCATGCATGTGTGTGTGTGTGTGTGTCATATGTGGGGATGCTCCAGGGAGCCCTCCTTGCAACTGCCCTTGTGTAAGCAAGCACAACCTTTAAGGTTTCACCTCTGCCTAAGAAAGCTCTTGACTTGTCGGGTGGGTAAAGAAATCACTCTCAGATGAAAAATAACAAATAAATGTAAGGACTTAAAATACGAAGGGGAGAATTACTTGCAAGTGTCTACTCATCACCACGCTCATGGGGCATTTCAGCTAAACACAGCTTACTGGTTCTGGTTATTGCCCTAATGCCGCTCTCTGGCGCACGCCTCAAGTCAACATTTTTCCCGATGGAGGACAGAGAGAGGACAACTTATGCTTAGGAGAGGTCCATCTATAGATGGGTGGATGGATCGTTATTTAATACAGATACACACATGCATTATTTAGCTGCCATTTATCAAGTTGTTATGCCGTCAGGCACGGTGACCTGCTTTGCAGACTTCACCCCATTCTATCCCCTAGCGGTTCTGTGAACCCCCTAGCATGATGCCCTTCACAGGCAGTAAACTGGGTCTCAGGGAGGCTTCAGTCCCGTGTCCTGGTCTAAGGTCGTACAGCTTGTACATGGTGGGCCTGGAGCTTGGACCTGTGCTGTGTCCCAAAGGCAGTTCGCCTTTGAACGGTGGGCGGTGTTGGACAAAGGCACTGGCCCAGGGGGAAACCCCTCTGTGTTTGTTGGAATGAGCACAAGCTCCCCAGCCTTGGGTGAAGAGAGGTGAGACTGGCCAGGGTCTATTTGCTGCCGGCAGTTTTCATAAATAAGCGTAACTGGTACCTCCCATTTTTCCAGTTCAAGGAGAGAAATGGGGCCAAAGTGATGATGGCCCCATGCTCCCAGCCTAAGGATCGTGGGAAGGACATGGGTCCCACCCCTCAAAGACCCCTGGGAGCAGCGGCTCACCGCAAGGCTCCAATCCTGGTTCCCGCTCCCACTGTCCCTTCTGAAGAGACCTGAACACTAGCGCAGCCCCCAGAGACCGTGTACAGCCTGCATCCGGCTTCCTGGCCACGAGGGAAGGGCACTCACAGGACTTCTTGGCTGGAGCCGTGTCTCCCACGTGCCTGAAAGGAACGCCCTGGGGAGCAGTCGCTGCTGGCCCGTGCAGACCTAGAGCAGCAGAGCAGCAAAGCAGTTACGGAAACCAGACCAACTCCAGGCCGCCCAGGGAGCCCTCGCCAAGGGTGGCTGCTGAGCTAAGACACTGCGGTCCACAGGAAATGCCTGAGAGAGCCTGTGCACCCCAGGGGCCTATGGGCACAGATACCCCCAACAGAATTTGCAAGCTTCTACAGCAGGGGAGGGAGGTCAGGCACAACACTAGCAGGGCGCTCGGGCCACCAGGCTGAGCAGAGGTTCTTAGCAGAGGTGACCTGGGGTCCCTGGAAGCCCGGGGGAGCCCGGGAGGTCAGTGAAGTGAACACGTGGGGGAGCATCCAAGACAAGTGTGGCCCATTTGCCAATTTTGCCAATTTTATCTAATCCCTCCTGCGTTGAAGAAAAAAATCAAACGTGTGGTTTTCCAATAAAATCACCTATGCCTGGTCCACTGTTGTGAAATATGCATATTTATGACACAGAAGGAGGCCTGGTATCTTCGAGGCCTTGAACAGACTGTTGACGTTAGGGCTGTTGGACAAGGTGCCCTTCAGACCACAAGAGGCACAGCCTGTGTGTGGCCTTTCAGAGGACATGGGACCAGGGCCACTACTGCATCTTAAGGGACCTGGGAGTTTACAAAATGGAGAAACATAAAAAATGGGTTAGAAAGGTGCTTTTTTAAAAAAAAAAAAAAAAAAAAGATTTTATTTATTATTTTTCAGAGAGAGGGGAAGGGAGAGAAATATCAATGTATGGTTGTCTTTCACCTGGACCTGGCTGGAGACCTGGCTTGCAACCTAGTTATGTTGTCCTGGCTGGGAAGTGAACCAGCAACATTTGGGTTCGCAGGCGGTGCCTTCTCCACCAGCCAGGGCGAAAGGTGCTTTTTAAACATTTAGCTTAAACACACATGCACGCCACCACCACTATCACCACCACCACCAACATAAAAGCACTGGACTGTTGACTCTAAAAGCTTTCAAAAAATCTTAAGGCCCTGAGTGGATGGAGGGGGAAGAGGGTGTGTAGGGGGGGATACATGGTCATGTAAAAATACAATAAAAATTTAATTAAAAAAAAGAGCCCTGGTTGAATAGTTCCATTGGTTAGAGCATTGTCTCACAATGTCAAGGTTGTGGGTTCGACCCCTGCAGGGCACATGCCAGAAGCAACCAAGGAATGCATACATGGCATAAATAAACAGAACAACAAATTGACGTTTCCCTCTTTCTAAAATCGATCAATGAAAAATACTTTTAAAAATTAAAAATTAAAAGAAAAATCTAAAGGCCCTTTTCACACGGAAGCCCAAGCGGAATGGCCTGCCCCCAGCAGATGGACACTGAATCAAGATGCTCCCAGAAAGCAAGGAACCAACCGGAAGCCCAGGGCTGGATGGCTCCACCGGCCGTGCTTTTAAACTCAAGTGATCTAGCAAACATCCACACGTCCAGGACTCGACCAGGGCTTGATTCAAGGAGGAAGAAGGAGAAAAGGCAGAACTGGAACTGCCAGTACTGTCACTGAGAAGTGGCCGCTGTCCCTGGGCGCTTGGCCACCGTGCTGTGATACCATGAAAAGTTGTTGGGTCACAAAGGCAGACTACACCTCTTACTGCTTATACCTACTCACCACCCGATGCTCACGTCAGTGGGGGCTCAATAAGTACTTGTTGGGGTGAACAGAATGATCAAGAATTTTCCGGGCGCTCTGACTGGCGTGGCTCAGTGGATGAGGCATTGTCCCACAAACTGAAAGGTCACCAGTTCAATTCCCAGTTAGGGTACAAGCCTGGGTTGTGGGCCAGGTACCCTGCTGGGGAAGGGGGAGATAACAGATGGATGTTTCTCTATATTTCTCCCTCCCTTCTCCTCTCCTCTAATGATAAATAAACAAAATCTTAAAAAGGAATCTGGGGGGAGGTAGAATAGTTTTATACCACCAGAGTCAGAAAGCTATGTGATGTCTGTTGGTCCCATTTGAGACCGCCTTACTCAAGTTTCCGGGCTAACTTCCTCCACTTCTGTCAAATCCATGTAAGCACCACTTACGTCTCAACCCAGGGGTCTGGCAGCTGCCCCGCTGTGCAGCTGTCCACAGCCTATACGTACAGGAGCACGTACAACACAGCCCTAAACTGGGAGACTAAGAAACTACCACCGGGGAACGTCACAACCTGGAAACCACATTGTACAGAAGAGAAGAGAGGGACTCCCCTGATACAGAAAAACGGGCTGTCTTCTAGCCGGTCAGTCATTCACCTCCCCGTAGCCGAAGGTCATGAGGATAAAGCAAGTTCGTTTCAAGGGTATTCGGATGGGTCGTACTCAACCTAAAATCAGCGTGAAACTCATTGGGCACGAAGTGAGCTGAGACACTAAATGGAAACCTCCACACAGAGCCAAAAAGACAGGCCATCAGGGGAGAGGCTGGGGCTGATCCACGTGAACGCGTGGCTGGATTTGCTACTGTCACTCTGTTACATCTCCCAAGCCAGGGGTGGGCACAAGGCCGGATCTGAAACCCCAGGTAGCCTGGAAGCTTGCAAATGGACCGGGGTGTTCAGTGTAACGTTGCTGGCGGGCTGTCCTTTCACACCCCATTCAAAGATGGTCAGCTTCCCCGGGAACATTGTTCAAAGCCCTCCGACAACGGCTGTCTGAGCAATGAACCCAGGCCCGGCTGAGGAATGAGAATAGTGAAAGCCCCTCCGGACGTTCAGTAAGAAGCCCCAGTGGAACGTGGGGTGACCTAGGAGGTGACACAGACCCTGAACGTCAGGGGAATTTCTAAGCAAACTTCCTGTTGTTATGAGGCAAAACAAAATCTTCAACACTCCTCTGCCTGCATGTATGGGCTCCTGGAAAACGCAACATTTCATCCCGAAAAACCACCCCAGCGGGAGCCGCTGGGTTTCCTTCCCCTGTCCTCGGGAGCCCTCTGCTGGAGGAAGCCTGAATTACAACACTAGTAACCTGACAGCCGCCAGACTCCACTGGCCCCAATTTCCCAGAAATGCAAAGAGGAGAAACTAGCCAAGTACTGGGTTTTCTGCCCCAGGGGCACTTGTAAACCAGGAGAGCTGCAGACCTGCTCAGGGGCAGGGCAGGGCAGCGCTCAGCTCCCGGAGGCTAGTCGGTAAGTTCTGCCCATGGTTCACCTCTTGGTCCCCCATTTCCTTACCTTTTGCTATTTCGCTTGAGTCATGGTACCCAATGGGTGCAGCCGCTGGTGACTTCATCCTTGTCCCGCATCGGAACATGGCTCAGGGACACCCACTCTGTCCTTGGGCAAACCGGTTCATCTCGGGGCTTCGCTATCCTCCTTCTCCGAGCTTGGGGCTCGGACCAGATGGTTCCTAAGTATCTTCATGCACGAGGCTGAAGTCCATGTGCCTTGGGAGGAAAGACAGGTTCTGCTCCTTAATCAGACCTGCAGAGAATGAGCACTGCTGAGAAACTGCGGACCCGGAGTCAGTGGGAGAAACCAAAGCTGCCCGTGGGGAAGTGCCGTGGGTCAGGATCTGGCCCCTGGGACCCTAGGACCGCAGCACCCTGGAACCTCTTTCCGCTCTCCCCCACCTGCATCCCCCATGGTCCCCATCTTTGGGATTCTGGGTGCTGCCACCTTCCCAGCTGAGCGCCATCAGAGTCTAGTTGCCAGTTGAAAACCAAACCCACCGTTTGTTCTCCTGGTCCCCCCACCCCCACCCGTGCCTGGTACCTTTGTCCCTGGAGGAGCCGCAGGGACTCCAGGGCTGGCCAGTTGGCTCTGCCTGGAGGGTGCAGGCAGTCCCCTGGAGAGCTGCCTGTCCCTGTGTCCTTGGCAGGCCGTCTGGCAACTGCAGTGCTGTGACTGTCCCAGGCCGAGAAGGAGGGCGCCTGCTGTGAGTTCTGAGGCAGCCACAGGCCTGAGCAGGCCCCAAGAGCTGATGACATCAGCTCAGAGCAGGGTCCGCAGTCCCCATGATCCCTGCCCTGTCCTCTCCGTCCCGTCTCCGCTCTCCCTCCCGGTGCCATGCCGGCTCCAAGGGCAGCCTCCAGGCCGGACACGCTCAAGCGAGTGATGGGAGGAAGCAGCCCAGGTCCAGAGGCTCTTCCTGCAGGCGTCCAGGGTCCGGGACGGGAGAGGCAGCCTTCTCTGACCTGCCTCCCAACCTCAAACGTCCCCAGAGGAGCCGGCAGCTCATGCGCACAGTGTGACATCACTCCCCCATCTTGCCAGGAGACAAGGCTTTTGCCAGGAACAGGTCCCCGGGGACAAGTCAGGCAACATTTTCATGACACCGGCATAAATGAGGACCTGCACCGAAAGCTGCTATTCTGGGCAGATGGTGCTGTCTGGGCGCCCTGGGACTGCTGTGTCCGTCCCCAGGCCCCTGTTCCTGCCACCTAAGGCCTCACAACACTTGGGAGGGTCAGCGGCTAAAGGACCCCACCCACATCTGCCGGCTCAGCTTCTCTGCAGCCAAGGCTGGACTCCCTCCACGTCCACCTTTAACCTTCTGCCACCAACTCCGTGACACAGGGAGAAAGACCTCCCTCCTACCGCCTCAGTACCCAGTCTGCCTCCGGCTGCCCCAGAAATCCGCAGGGGAGCATTCAAGGATGTGGTCCGAGAAGGTGCCTTTGCCTCCTCACCCAAGAGGATGCCTGAGTTGGGAGTCTCTTCCTTACCCACCAACTGGAAAGGCAGCTTCACTTCCCAAGCTGGCATCCACGGTGCACAGGAATGCCGAAGCCAGGCCCCAGGCACAGCTCCCCTCAGCCCATCGCAAAGCCTTCGCCTCCACAGAGGTTTGCGAACACCGCGCCCATGCCTGGTAGGTGCTCCGCACCAAGGTGCTGGTGGAAGCGGATGCAGGAAGACAGCGGCTGGAGAGCCCCATTCATCATCCTTCCCACGGGAATGGCTGCCTCCAGTCCCGGTCCTCAACTCCGATGGAGTAGAGTCGTGAGGAAAGGTTGTGTAAATGAAACCAGAGGCTCACTCACTGCACCAATCAGGGACTGGGTCCCGTCTCCGGCTGGCTGTGCGCAGCCGCCGGGAGGTGACCGTGGGGACAAGCGGCAGAGGCGCCAGCCCGGAGCAGTGGTGCAGGGCCTCTGCACCGGCCGCTGCAGCCCCGCAGCCGGCACTGCTGACTTGGCCCCGGCAGCCGGGGGTGGGGGGAGGGCCTGCAGCAGCTGGGGCTCCCAGTGCCCCTGCGCAAGGCGACCTGGAGAACCAGCAGCCGGCCAAGGCTGGGGCAGTTGATGGGGTGGGAGAGGAGCGAGCTGGAGAAGCCCTGAGTCAGCGCCCCGAGCCCCAGACCAGGACGCACGGCCCCCTCCCCCCATCCAACATGCCCCTCAGGCGCACCCCCCACCTAACTCAGCCTCAGCCTCATTTCCCCCTCAGCTGTTCCTGGGCGATACTGCAGCCCGCCCTGAGTGCTCTGGGGATTCTTTTTAAAGACCAGCCAGGACCCCTGTCGTCCTCTGAATGTTGCTTTGGGGAAGGTGCAGGCCGGGGGCCCCAACTTGTGGGCCGGGCAGGGGAGAACCTGCGCCTCACTCCCGTGCCCCTGCAGCCTCCCTGCTACTGGGGGGCCGGTGCTGGTGGCAGATGCAATGTCACCAGTTGCACTGGATTTTTCACCTGACAAAACCCGGGAAACACGGACCCAGGCCAGCTCTCGGGAGTTGGCTTCCCTGTCCTGCCCCAGGGACAAGGGCGTCCCCTGCCTGACTATCTCCCTGAGGGTCGGGTGTCACCTTGGCTGCCTCTTCCCCTATGGCCTTGATGGGGTCACTTTGGCTAGGCGGTGCTTCCTGAGGCCACTCACGGCAAAACTTGTAGAAGCCTCTCTTTGGGCTGCGATGGCAGCGTGTGCAGTTCCAGTAACCAGCTCCAGGGAGGCCAGAGCCTTGGGCTCAGAGGCCCCCTGCTCCACCCCCACCCCCCAAGAGCACTTTGTGAAATTCCTGTCTCACCTGCACTGGCACAGGAGACCAGAGACTAATGGACATGGGTGGGAAGCCAGGGGCCAACAGCCCATTAACTTAACAGCCATTGACTAGGCCTATCTCTCGGCCGATTCCAGAACTAAAGGCAATTAACTCCAGGTATAAAGAGTGCTCCCGTGTCACCCAGGCTGGGCAGGGACCCACTGGGTGGCAGAGGACTTGGCCTGGGCATGCCAGCTCCCTTCTCTCATGCTCCAGGATGACGAGGCCACCTCCACCGCCACCCCATTAATGGGGGGAAACAGGTCATGTGTCCAGGCCGCAGCTCCGGGCAGCTCCCTGGTGGTGCGGGGACCGCAGACAAGCCCTGCCTGGCGACAAATGAGGCTCCCTCTCCAGCCTCCACCCAGGCCGACCTCCAAAGCCCCTGGCACGTGGGACTCAGAAACTCATCTGACTAGAAACCTTTCACGTGTCAAGAGGCCAGTCCAGAAATACAAAGTTGCTGCCTATCAGTTAAGGGCTTCTGCAAACCCCCCCCCCCCCCGCCAGGGTGTTAACAAAGGTCAGAGATGGCCTGGAACACACGGCGAATGGATGAAATGGGTGGAGCCAGAGGAAGGAGGACGAGGGACAGGCTGAGGGGTTTGAAAGTAAAGAAGTGGCAGGACAGGCTGACTTTGGGGGAGAAGAGCTGCTTTCCGCCGCAGAGCCCTTTCCAGCCGACGCGACTATATGGGCAAAGGCCCCGACCGCATTTGTCTGCAAGCCGGTGTTTCCCCCGTGCCCACACCGGCGCACCTCGCCCGCCTCAAGAAGCCTCAGCTCCAGCGGCCTCTTCCCCAAGACAAGCCTGGGGTCAGGCCTCTGTCTAGCGCAAAAATCAGAGCCCACGGTGGGGACCCCGGGAGGTCGCAGCGCATCACCAGCCTCAGCCAGCTGCGGCTTCGGGGGTTTGCCTGGGCCATTTATAAATTTACCGCCAGGAGGTGTGCTGCACCTGGGAGGTAGCAGTGACTTCTGGTGAGACCGACATTTTTGTAAAAAGACCTTCCTGCTTTCAGGAGGAACTTGGTGGCGCTCAGCCCTTCCAGGGCCTGGGGTCAGCTAGGCAGAGGTCACCATGGGCCCTGCAGGATGTCGACCCCCCAGTGCAGACCCTGATGCAAGCACCCAGCATGTCTGGGGATGCCACCCGAGCGGGACCAGCCTGGGAGCTCCTCCAGCGGCACCTACTGAGTCAGCAGCTGGCTTCGGGGCTGTCCCTTGGCTGGGTGGTGAGTCTGGCCCTGGAGACCTCAAAGATCAGGGCATAGGCGCCTGGCGCTGTCCGTGCATTTGCCCAGAAAGAGCCCCTGGCCCAAGTGTCTTTCCGCCGCTCCCGTGTGATCCCCGAGCCCCCGTGGAGCTCCCCACAACTGCCTGGCACCCCGGACAGCACCACGCAGCACCTCCTACTAACAGAAGGGAGTTCGTCCGTCCCCTGTTCTCTGCTGCAGCCTCTGCCCCTGCAGCTGCAAATTGCTGTTTCGAGTTTCCCTCCGAAGCTCACCTCGGTAAACCCCAAAGAAGAAAAGCTCCACCCCCACTTAATAAGGCAGCGAGGGCTGCGTCGGTGTCCCCAGGGTGCCCGCCAGCCTGGAAAGGTCTCAGTAGAGATCGGACCGAATTCTCCGGCTGGATGCCGCCCGGCTTCCCGTCAACCAGCCTGGCAGGCGCACACCCAGGCTCAGGCTCAGCTTAAACTCACCGCTAAGTCTGTGGGGCCCCCCCCTCTGCCCCAAGCCTGCAGGTTGGGTGGGGGGGACACCGACCCAAAGCAAGGTCCTGATAGCGCTTTGGATTCTGCGGGGTTAGGGCTGAGCGCTCCCCAGTCCCAGGTACCGAACAGGCTGACGGAGAGTGGGTGTCCCTCCTCCTCCTCCCCCCACCCCTCCTGCTGCTGCCGCCGCTGCGGTTCTGCAGTCACTTGAAGGAGAAAGATTTCGCAGTACGGCATTCTTAAAGCTGCAGTGTCCAAATTCTCCTTCAAACCCCAAGTGTCACGGACATCCGCTCACTTACCGGGGTCCTCTGCGGAAGGTCGGTGGGCAAGGAGGTGGAAGCAGGGGCCTTGGAGAAGCCAGGTGGCTGGGAACCCAGGGCTCCACTCCGGGCGGGTGAGGAGGAGAGGCCGCTGCAACCTGGCTGCCTCCGCAGCTGGGCTGCCGGGTTGCCGGACCGCAGCGGGGCTGCAATGGAGAATTATTTTCCTTAGAACCCGAACCCGGCCACCGCCACTCACCTCCAATCTCCGCCACCAACTTAAGAGTCCTTGCAGCTTAATGCGGATGCAAAGTGCAAACCGACGCGACCCAGACACCCGTTTGGGAATGAGCAGCATTTTAAAATTATTTTGAGAAATTGGCTCCTGCAAACTGACTCAGCTCTCCGCGCGCTGCCTGCCGGCTGGAAAGCCAGGCAGGGAAGGACCCGGAGGAAGTTCCTGGCGCCCAGACTTTCTGCAAAGTGCAGGGTGAGGGCCACAGCCTCGTAGTGGAGACAGCGGTTTAAAACCCCGAGGAAAAGGCACCCGTCTGCCTTCCCAAGGGCCGTGGAAAACGAGCAGACGCGGCCTCAAGAAACCCACACGCCCCTCCCTGAAAGTTACCTCTCGCCTCTGCTCAGCGGCTGCCGTCCTGCCCGGAGTTGCAGTAGGCTGCTGGGGAGGCGGGCGGCCCCCCAAATCAAAGTGTCAGCTGGGTCCCTGCACCGGAATGATGCCGGAGTCAACACTGCAGGCCAGGCGGCAGGGATGGTCTCTCCCCCTCCCCCCAGTTTAATTTAAACCCCTGACACTGCAAGATGCCTGCTCTGGCTGAGACACATCTCCTAAGGACCTCCTCCCTCCCCACACGTCCTCACAACCAGCAGGTACACGGCTTCGCTCCACCTCCCACATCGGTTCACCTAAGATGCTTTTCTGGCAGAGAGAGAGAGAGAGAGAGAGAGAGAGAGAGAGAGAGAGAGAGAGAGAGAGAAACCCCAAAAAACCGGGAGAGAGAGAGAGAGAGAGACTGAGGGAGACTGCAGAATTCTTAATTCCTTCCTTCCCAAGACCACATTTTAGAGAAGGCGCGACTTGTTCAGAAGTTTGAGAATTCCAGCCTACTGCCTGGGGAAGAAAAAGGCAATGACCAATGGCCCGATTTGCCTCAGACAAACCCACAGCATCCCTTTCCTCAAAGAGAACAGAGGTACACCCAGGGCAGACAGCGTAGGAAAATTCCTCTCTGCCTGCCGGCAAATTTTCACCAGGTTGAGAAATCTGGCTGTTCGCTTTCCTTTAGGAAAATCCCAGGTAGAAATGGAGGTGCACGTGGTGTAGATTTTGTCCTTCCGTGTCTGTGACTCTTAAAAGTTTTTGCTCCTGCCGCTATACCAGTGAATGCCATTTTAGGTGGAGACAGGATTTAACTGGCGCAATTCCAGGGGAGAGGAAGAAGCACTTTACATGCAGATATGACGAGAGCAAAGTAAGTCAGGCAGATAAAGCTAAAATCATAGGTGCGTTATGAAAATGGAAACTCAGAGACACAGGCAACAGTGTGATGCTTACCAGATGGAAGGGGTTGGAGGGTACTAAAGGGGAAAGGAGACCACATACATGGTGACAGAAGATGATTTGACATTGGTTGGTGGGCACACGATGCAATATACAGATGTTGTATCACAGAGCTAGGCACTGGAAACCTATATGATGTTATTAACCAATGCCGTCCCAATAAATGCAATAAAAAATAAAAATACATGCAGATACGGGTTGAAAAATAGAGCGTTTAATCTAATGCGCAAGAGAATGCAGACTCGATAAACCAAGAAGCAGAAGAGGATGAAGGGAAAAGAAGGAACCCCTAGCTTTGAGTTGAATGCCTGAGAAAGGACGATAAAGGAGAAAGCGGGGGGCATAGAGGGAGACAACGGAGACCTCCTAAATACATTGTTCGGAAGGACCACTTGCATCAATTACACGTGCATTTCATTTCTGAAGTCAGACCTGGTATGTGACTTGTTTCTAAACAGGCCGGGAGGGAAGGCTCTTCTGAACCTGCCTGGGACACACAGCCACGCTGCTGCAATGCCACATGGTGCCAGCTGCCTCTCCACCTTCTCCTGGCTTCTGGCAGCCAGGTGTGGCTGTGTGGCTTGGGCCGGGCTGGTGGGCGGGTCCAGGGCTGGGCCACCGTCAGCCTGTCAGCATTCTCCCTTCCACACTGTGCCCTTCCTAGCGACACAGGGCAGGGGGGTGGCTACAGACCCACGGAGTGCCACAGTGAAAGGGACCTGAGACAGCATGCAGCTCAAATCCTCCATTTCACAGACAGAGAAACCGAGACCCAAGAAGTGACAGGGCCTCCCCCAAGGTCACCTGGCCAGGAAGATGTGCAACGATTCGAAGTGAGTTCTCCAGTCGTCATCCTATGCTCTCTCTGTCCCTGTTGTCACCCCCTGTTAGCCGTTTCCTCACATGACCTTGAGGATGACCTCTCTGCTCTGAGACTCAGTTTCCCCTCCACAGATGACAGGCCCGCTTAGGTCAAGGAATTTCAACTCCCTGAGAGCAAGGAAAATAACCAAGGAGCTTTCTTGTCCGCAAAGGTGCGTACAGGCAGGGGAACCAAGGCAAGCTCCCAGCCCCCTCCCATTCGGAGACTGAGATTGTCATCTGCAGGAGTCTCCTGGGGCTGCTGTAACAAACTGCCAGGAATGAACGTGGTGGCTAAAAACAGCCACTCATTGACTTACAAGTCGGGAGGTCAGGCACCTCAAGATCCTTAGTTCTACCTACTCTGGGCGGAAGTTAACCGCCACCGCTACAGACCACCCGTGACTTTCTAAGCACTTCAGTTGCATCGGCTTAGTTGATCCTGACAACCACCTCCTTTTCATGGTCAAGGAACCTGAGACACCCAGCGGTTTAAGTCACAGGGCCTCCGAGTGGCCAGATTTTGGTCTCTGGCTCTGGAATTTGTGCTTCCAGCTGTACCCCTGTTTCCTCGGACTGGGGCAGGGGATTCTCTTCTCGACACCACTGAGTTTCTATCCAGCCTGCATCTCTGGTCGGTTTCTTTTACAGTTATTTGTGGGCACTTATTATTATTTTTTTAGGATAGCATCTCTCTCATTTGTTATCTTTATTTAGTTATTTATTTGTACAGTTATTGTTGTTCTATGGCAACTGTCCCATTTTCCCCCATTGCCTTCCCCTCTCCCCTAGTCAATCCCCACCGTTGTCCATGTCCATGGACCATTTTAGCACCAGTGATGAACAAAACTTTGTCACCAGTGAACAAAACACTGCCAGGCCAATAAGGAACAGCCATTCATTTTTTAAGTCAATGAAAAAGAAGAAACCGTTGGGGATGGTGCGGCTCAGTGGATTGTGCACTGGCCTGAGAACTGTCAAGGTTGCTGGTTCGATTCCCATTCAGGGCACAGGCCTGGGTGGCGGGCCAGGCCCCTAGTTGTGGGGGTGTGAAAGGCAACTCAAACTCACTGATGTTTCTTTCCCTCTCTTTTTCCTCCTTTTCCCTCTTTCTAAAGAATCTTAAAAATAAAATAAAATCTGTCACAAAATATTTAAAGGAGAAGAAGGAGGAGGAGGAGGAAGAGGAGGAGGAGAAGAAGACGAAGAAACCACTTAGGACCAGCGATGGTCTTCTGGAACTGCCCATAGGTCCCTGAGCTTCACTTCTGCTTGCGCTGTTTCAGCAAATCAGATCATTGTTTCCCTTTCTTCGAGAACGTGTATTAACACGTTAGGTTTCTGTTCGTCCCTGAGTTCTCGCCGCTCTGGCATGCAGATCCTGCCAGCTGAGACCTGGATGAGCAACGCATGCGTCCAGTTCCCTTCTGGGCCCTCCTCGGGCGGTGGGCAGTTTGCACACACAGGGTGGAAGGCAGATGTGGTCCCAGTTTTCCCTTTTCCCTTGGAGGCCTCATATGGGTCTAATGTGCGATAATCACACTGTGTGTTTTTTTTTTTTTTTTTTTTTTTTTTGATTTTTAATTTATTTTTGAGAGAGAAGAGAAGGTAGGGAGAAAGAGGGTGGGAAACATCATGTGTGGTGGCCTCTGGCAGGCAACCTAGGCATGTGCCCTGATGGGGAATCGAACCGGAGATCCCTTGGTTCTCAGGCCCGCGCCAATCTGTGGAGCCACACCGGCCAGGGCTCACACTGTCGTTTTCACGTTTAGTAACTAACAGCTATAGAACACTAGGTTTGACCTCAGGAAGGTGTTCTCTCTGGAAGTTGTTCTGGAACATTACTCTACAGTAAAGTTCAGGGTTCCCACTTTCTAGAATGAGGCAGAAGGCCAGGAGGGAGGGCCAGGGCTGGGCTGTGGATGGCCATCTGACCAGAACATTCCCGCCTCTGAAACCATGAATGTTTCTGGCTTTCAAGTAGCCAGACCTGTGGGCCAGGACCAGAGAATGCTGATGCATCCCAGTGGCTTTTCTTTCCAGGGTGTAAAGAAAGGGTGTAAAGCCTTTTGTGATGACTGCCATGAAGTTGGGTGGCCTTTTCTGTACCTACACAGACGCACCATGCCCGGGAAGGGCCTGAGAGGGCAGCTCTCACCCTCAACAGGAGAGGAAGGCTTTCCTGGTCTTGAGTCTGCTCCATAGTTTGCGTTGATCCCTGCGCTGGGCTCGGTCATCCTGCTCTGAGCAAGGCCTGCCTTGTGAGGGCCCAGGGATGACAACACCGAGACAGTCACGTTGCATTTTCATTGTCTGCTATGGGATGGCCCTCTCCCACCCTCCCACCAGCTCCACGTGTGCCCTGTGGGGTTTCTCCCCTGTTCATTTCCCAAGTGTTTCTTGAGCATCTGCTACAGGCAGAGCAGTGGATAGACAGACACAAGTTCTGCCCACGCTGGACCAAAGGTGAGCTTCCCCTGCACAGGCTGCTAATGTCTCCCTGTGAGATGCTGGAAGTCCCTTGAGTTAAGCTGAGTGTCTTTCCAGCACTGTCTGTTTACACATGAACGAAGACGCCAACGCAAAGGGCATCTTCCTGCGCTGACTGCCAGGTGAAAAATATTTTCAGTGTGAGGCAGCCTCCTCATGGTCCTTGCATGACCATGTTGGCCGTGGAACCCACATCCTCTTGGTCTGCGCCCAGATGTCCCCTGATCATCAGAGCCTGTTTCTTCTTCAAAATCAGAAGCGCATGCCTGCACTGCCTCCTTCCTCTGCTCCTTATCCAGCCTCATTTTCCCTCTACACAGGTACGTCAGCCCTGTGAGGTTGTACACTTACTGGTTGATTTGTCATTATTCGGCTCCCGGCCATGACGTGCAACTTCCCCAAAGCAGAGAGGCTGCCTGTTCCATTTCCTGCGGTGTCCCCACCGCTCAGCACACAGTAGGGCTCCAGGAATATTTGTGAATGAATGTGCGAACACATTCCCTGGCTTTCCTACCTCCGTGCCCCCGGTGGAATTCTCTCTCAGTCCCGGGCAAACCTATGACCTCCATTCTTTGGGACATCTCATGTCCCCTGTAAGTGACAGCTGGCTTCCCGCAAGGCCACAGTGCAGCCCTGCAGATCATGGTCCTGGGAGTCACGCCTGCCAGGCCTGGGCGCACATGCTGGGATGAGGCGCTGGCCAGAGATGGTCCTTCTGCAACTGTCCAATCTTCAGAGCTGACCCTCAGCTCGGAATAAAATGCAAGTGCCCAGGGGGCCGTGGGGTCCAGCCTTTCTTGCCCATCCCCCAACCCCCTCTCAGCCACTCTGTTCTCTCCACGCTCAGTCCCAGCAGCTCTGGCCTCCTTGGGCTGTCTGAAGTGCCCCTTTCAGTCCCCTCTCTCTGGAACTTCCACCAGCTGGCCCACTCCCTGGCAGGTGTCAACCTGGTCCCTCCTCTGACAGCCTCTTTTCTTAGGAAAAAAAAAAAAAAAAGATTTTATGTATTTATTATATAGAGAGGGGAAGGGATAGAGAAAGAGAGGGAGAGCAACACCTGGCCCTAACCCAGCCACGTGCCCTGACCAGGAATCAAGCCAGTGAACTTTCGATGGTGGGGTTCAAGCCAATGAGCCCCACCAGCCAGGGCTGACAGCCCCTTGAGACAGCTCCCTGCCTCCGCCCCCCACTCCAGACAGCCGGGGAGCCCGCATGTGCAGCTCCTTCCACTCTCCCTTCATCTCCCCTTTCACGTTTGTTTTTGTCTCTCTCCCGACCATGGCTCTCATCCCTGCACCCCCCGTGCACCCACGACAACAACCTGGATGACGACAATCCCGTCTGTTGGACAAGAGGAGGAATGACGGCTTCCAGACGGTCTTTCCGCCGCCGTCTGCTCCAGCACCTGCATTAATCTGCCGGGGCTGCGTGACGGGCACCACGGATGGGTTGGCACGACCACAACCCTGCCGGCTGGAAGCCTGAGAGCTGGGTGTCAGCAGGGCTGGTTCTCCTGAGGCCTCTCCCTGTCTTGTCTTCCCACTGTGTGCTCACAGGGTCATCCCTCTCTGTGTCCTGTCTCCCTCCTCCTCATATCAGGACACCAGTCACATTGGAGCAGGGCTCACCCTAATGACCCCGTTTTGCCTTAATCACACCTTCAAAGGCCTGCCTCCAACAACGGTCACATTCTGAGGGGCCAGGGGTGAGGGCTTCAGCATATGGATTTGGGGGACACTTAACAACATGCTAGCCCCCAATCCTTCCTACCTCATCATCAGCGGGCTGCGCGAGCTCTCCCACTCCCCTCCGGCCTCAGCCTCTCCTCCCAGGGGCCTCAGCACCCCTGTTGCTCCCCTTTCACTCCTGGAAGCTTTCTCCTTACGTAGATCCTGGTTTCTCCAGCCTGGTTAGCCGGTGAAGCCCTCCACGCACACCTCCCCGCCTGGCTACATGCCTCGCGCACGCCCGGCACCACCCAGCTTTTCCCACACTCCAGTGCATGTGCCTGGCAAGGCAGCTCTGACTGTCCCCCGTCCTTACAAGAAGGGATTCACGCTCTGGTGGGTCAAAGCAGTTGCTCCAGGTCATAGAGCTGATAGTGGGGGGACCTGGAGAGGAACCCGGGCTCCTGCCCCAGGGCTCGTGCTCTGACACCGCATGTGCCTGCAGATACTGAGGGGGCACATCAGCAGGGCGGGGCTGGGACAGACAGACAGACAAGCATGCTTAGAGGGCCACAGACAGGGCAACTGTTCAACTGATCACCAAAGAAGAGACACCTTCTTAATGGCAGGATGAGAATGCAAAGCATGGCCACCTGAGCCCAGCTCACTGGCGGAGGCTCGGGGTCCTGCCCGCTCTCCCTGTGCACCTCATTATGGCTAACAGCAGGATGGCAGTGTTCCGTTAGGGCTGGCAGAGTTAGCAAATAAACACGCGGGCCTTCCCGTTACATTTGAATTTCAGATAAACAACAAATTATTTTTTAATGTCGGTGCGTCCCATGACATATTTGGTACCTGCTTTTACTAAAGATTCATCTGCCGCTTATCTGAAATTCAAACGGACTGGGTGTCGTTTTTTTGTCTAGCAAGCCCATGTTCATTACGTGCTTAGTTTAAACAGGCAGGAGAGGATGCCGTGCATGCCAGAGAGGTTTCCTTCCCAAAGGGGTAACATACAAAGATCGGTGCTTAAGTGATCCTTATAAACAGAGGTAGCAGGTAAGAACTGGGTAAATGACATAAGCGATACATAAAAAGACTTAAACAAAATAGAAATTTATTTCTCTTTGGCATATAAAGAAAATTCCAGAGGTTAGAGGTCCTGGGATGTCATCGGGGTGCAACAGTATCATCAGGGACCTGGGCTCCATCTACCTTTCTCTTCTGTATTTCTTGGCATATAATTTCCAGGCTCATGGCAGCTTCATGAGGCAACAGAGTTGCTGGAACCCCACTGTCACATCAGCATTCCAGGCAAGAAGCAAAGAGCAGGCAGGGGAAGAATATGACAAAAGCACATGCCCACTGTCTCTCCCCTTTCTCATAAATTTTATCTGATGACTTTTCCTTTCATCTCATTGGCCAGAACTCAGTCACGTGACTATATTTAGCTGCAAGAGAAGCTCAGGAAGGTAGCGTTATAACAGTACGTTGCCGCATTGAATAACAAGGGTCTGTTACCAGAAGAGGAGAATAGATATTGCCCCAGGCAAATAGATGCAGAACATTCTTCTTCTTTCCTTGTTTATTAGAACACCTGGCCTTTCCACAAGAGGGTGTGAAGAGCCTACGTTTTTAAAATTATAGGCAATTTTAACATGCCTGCTATTTTGTTTTTCAGACTTCACTTGTTACAGTTCTAAGCTGCCAAGGACACCATTCAATATAATAAAAGAATAATAAAATAAAGCAGCAGACTGATGTTTTTAAATACCTAAAATATAATGAAAAGGAATGTGGGTTTTTGTTTTCTTTTTGCATTTTTTTTGTCTATTTTATTGTGCTGTTAGAGTTGTCCCAAATTCTTTCCCCCTTGCTCCCCTCCACCCAAGACCCCATTCCCTCCTGCAGTCCCACCCCCTTTAGTTCAGGTCCATGGGTGGTATCTGTAAGTTCTCTGATTTCACCCTTTCCTCTATTATTCTTATCTTCCTTCTGTCTATCTTGTACCCACCAATTATGTTTCTTCATCGCTGCTCTATTTCCCCATTTCTTCCCCTTCCCCTTCCGTCTGATAACTCTTCCCGTGACCCCCATACCTATATTTCTGGTCCTATTCTGGTTGTTTGCTTGGCTTGTTTTTGTTTTCATTTTTATTTTTTAGGTTCTGTTATTGATAGCTGTGAGTTTGTCACTTTAATGTTCATAGCTTTGATCTTCTTTTTCTTAAGTAAGTCCCTTTAACATTTCATATAACAAGGGCTTGGTGATGACTTTACCTTGTCTGGGAAGCACTTGATCGGCCCTTCCATTCTAAAGGACAGCTTTGCTGGAGTATTCTTGATTGTAGGTCCTTGCTTTTCATCACTTTGAATATTTCTTGCCAGGGCCCTCTTGCCTGCAAAGTTTCTTTTAGGAATGTCTTTAAGGAGAAACTCCTTGAAGGATAGATTCCTGGCCTCTGTGGATCTCCACAGAGACTGAAATTCAAAGCTGGCATTCAATCCTGCTCTGTTTACATCCTACTAGGTACCAGGGCAGGTAAGGCCAGGGTTTCCTCCTCCCCACCAATGGGGCGCTTGCTCCTGGAGGTGATAAATGTGTGTAAATGGCCCGAGTAGGTGCCTGGGCTCCTCCCTGATTAGACAGGTAGGGAAGGGGGATTACAGTACCAAGAGGGGAGGGCGGGGGAGAAACCTGTCCCATTCCCGACAAAACTCATCCAGCGCAGAATTCCGGTAAAGGCCTCTGCTGACCGTAGAGCGCTTACTACTGACTCCTGCCTGGGGGCAATTTTCTCCTGAAGTCACACAAGGACTCACGTGGGTCCCCTGAGCTCTGCTGGGAATAGTTCACCTTTTAGATTCGACCGTAAGCAGAACTCTTAAATGTTGAAAAGAAGACATCCTTGCTCCGTGATGGCTTTAAACGGGGTGTGAAAACAGGCCTGGGGACCCCAGCCCGTCACAGGCCCAGGTGTTAGAGGCCACCCATCCCAGTTCCAGAGCAAGGTGCGGGCAACTGGACAAACACGCAAAGGAAGGGTGAAGTGACCCTTTTTTTTTTGCATCAATAGCTCAATTACGACTTAAGGGAAGAACCCAGAGGCAGCCAGTTTGCAATTAGCTTTCAAGGTACAGTGTCTTGCAGTATCACCCCCTGGTGGAGAGGCCAAGGTTTGCATCCCCTTTTCTCCCGGGGACCCAAGGGTCCCGAGACACCTGGGGTGAAACTCCCACCTGAGAAATCTGCAGCTGGGGAGGGGCGCCTGGTGGTGACTTCAGTTCCCCCATAGGCAAGGTGGGAGCTTCTGGGGACCAGGCGTAGGTCTGGGGGAGGCAATTCTTCCCAACCAACCACCTGCAGGGGATAGGAGACCTGAAGGAAGAGTTGGCTCTCCAGGGCCTGCGGGCAGAATTAAAAACAACAAAAGACCAGCCCCAGGTGTTTTCACTGGAATCAGAAGAACAGCAGGGATGCGCTCTTCCCTATGGAAGGAATCACGTGCCAGGCAGGCATGTTTCTTCTGTGATGAGCTTTAAATACCTGCTGAACTCGGGTGCACCAGTCCAGGTGGACCTCCCCTGCCCCCTGCCCCCTGCCCCCGTCTCCTCTCAGGTCTGCTGCAGTCCAGCAGGGGAGAAACTCAACACCAGGAAAACAGGGTCCCAGCTGCTCCCCAAGGGGAGCCGGGGATGGGGAGAAGCTGTAACCAGGTGTCGACTATTCCGTGAGACTCGACATTGTTCTGGTTTGTTTTTGGCAGTTTTACTTTTTAAAAAAAATTCTCATAAAAAGATATTATTCATTATTTTTAGAAAGAAGGGCAGGGAGGGAGGAAGAAAGGGAGAGAAACATCACTGTATGGTTGCCTCTCATCTGCCTCTGGCTGGAGACCTGGCTTGCAACCTGGTTCTGTGCCCTGGCTGGGAATCGAACCAGCGACCTTTCAGTTTGCAGACGGGCACCTTACCCACTAGGACTAGAGGCCAGGGAGGTCAGATTCCATCTAAGATTTCCTCCTCAGACTTCATGCAGGGCTGGAGGGCAAGCATCCAGCAGGTTTGCATACCGCAGTGGGTGGGAAGATGAAGTTCTCTCTGGCACCAAATGAGTCCCACCAGCCACACTCGGAAGC
The DNA here is from genome assembly GCA_004026585.1 of Noctilio leporinus. NCBI lineage: Eukaryota > Metazoa > Chordata > Mammalia > Chiroptera > Noctilionidae > Noctilio > Noctilio leporinus. The sequence continues at coordinate 440,689 of PVIW01000360.1, read as the reverse complement.
TGTAAAAATGTCAGGGTCAAGCTCCCAATTGCTGAGAAGTGCAACGGGTATATGCAGTAATGAGAGCCGTTTGCACTGCCTGCCTCCCTCTGAGAACCTGTGAGGGCTGCACTCATCAGTGTTGTATTTGTCATTCGCATTTCTTCTCCTCCCTGGGAGCCTCGCTGCTCTAACATTACCCAAAGTCCTGGAACTTAATACAGGTAGACTCACTTGGGGCCTCATCCATGTGGCGCTTAATTCTACAAGATTTTGGGAAACATCACTGTCGCATTGCCCAATTGAGTGCGTTCTGGGAACGAACGGGTTCAGAGACCTTGGCATCCATTTGAAATGCGTACGTCATTTAATTTGGAACTGGGACTCTCATGGACATTCTCCTGTACTGGACCAGCACTCCTGGCGACATGTCAGACTGAAGCTAACACATAACTGTCCTTCATGATAGTGATGGCAGGACAGCTGTGGCATGGAGAAGGTACAGGAGAAATGGACTTGATCTGGTCTCCACTTTGCTATGTGGGCATTGGCTCCTGTCCCAGCTCTGACAAGGGTAAGTCTTGAGGATGAACCCCTGGGTACCTCACCCTCGCCATACAAACCTAAAGGGATGACTGGCTTGTCCTAATCCGAGGGCACGGGGCACTCAGGGGCCTCCTGGGTTACATGGCACTACCCAAGCCAAATGTCCCTTAGCTCCTCACCCACGAGATGCTGCTGCAATATATTTTTCCCTCTTCAGTGGTTTAAAAAAGTGATGAAGTACACATAAAAAGAATTGTGATGGTAATCTTTATGTTGTGTCCTGCTTGATGGCATTAAGTGTTATGCCACCCCCACTGTCCATCTCCAGAACTTCATTCATCTTTGCAAACAGAAGCCCCGACCCCAGTGCCCACGACTCCCCAGTACCCCCCACCCCTTGCCACCCCACCACCCGATTTCCAGTCTCTCTGAAGGGGCCTGTGTTAGGTAGCCCATATCAATGGGCCCATACAACATCTGTCCTTTGCATCTGGCCTCTTCCCTTAGCATGACATTTTCAAGATCCATCCGTGTTGTAGCATGGACCCAAATTCCCTTCCTTTCGGTGATGGCATCCTATTTCATTGTGTGGCTATCCCACCTGTTATTTATCTAGTTGTTGGCTGATGCGTGGGTTGTTTCCATCTTCCGACAATCGTGAAACATGCTGATGTGAATGTTGGTCTACACCTATCTGGGTCCTGGCTTCCAATTCTTTGCGTGGAAACCTAGAAGTGGAGTTACTGGATCATAGCAAAAGTCCATGTTCCCACTTTTGAGGAACCTCTCACGTGTATTTCACAGCAGCTGCTGGAGAAATTCCACATTCCCCCCCCAGGAAGGCATGAGGGACTCTTTCTCCACATCCTCACAACACTTATTTTCCCTTTTCCAACGGGTCTGAGTGGTGTCTCATTGTGGTTTTGATTTGCTTTTCCTTAGTGACTAATTTTGTTGGGCATCATCTCCTGTGCTTGTTGGCCAGGAGGTATCTTCTTGGAAAAGGCATCAAGTCCTGGCCCATTTTTAAATTGGGCTGTTTGGTTTTCTTGCTGCTGAGTCATAGGAATTTTAGTTGTAGGATATGTTATATATTAACCCTTTACCAGATGTCTGATTTTCTCCTATTCCCTGGGTTGCCTTTTCATTCTCTTGGTAGTGTCCTTCGATGCACAAGGATTTTTTGCATATGTGAAAAATATATAGTTGATCTGACAAAGATCTGCCAGCGATATTAACTAATTTGCCCACGTCCAGCCACATGGATTATGGAGAACCTTGTGCTGGGTGTGGGGAAGGGTTGGTTCACATTCAAAGGTACAGTATTAGCTGCTAAACAACTGGCCATCAAAATGTCTGTAGCATGGCTGACAAGACACAGAGACCAGCGAGGCTGAAAACAATGACAATGAATGTGTGCAGGTGCCATACGGTCATTTCCCACATGCGACCTCCAGGTGATGTGACCAGAGGACCCCGGCATCAAGGGAGGTGGGTCAGGGAAAGCCCCACACCCCCTTGTCACCTGCCCCAAACCACACAATCAAATTTCTCACCAGCAATTATTACATCCACCCTCACAGCACATGTTGTGGGGCATCTAAATCAACAAGAACTCGAGAACATTAATGCTCAGTGTTATACATGCCACGGCTCAGTCCAGGTTGTATCCTAGGGCAAGAGCTTCTTTGTAGTTTTGTGACCAATGTGACAATCCTGCCTTTTGTAGAGGATACGCCATCAAATCAAGTTATAGATTTTTTTTTGGTATTGAGCACCCATCTTATGTCATAGGTGTTCTGTTTTCTTAATCTTGCTTCTAAAACAATAAAAGTTTTTTACTCTTATATATAATTGAATGGAATAAAATTAGATCTTACAAAACAAAGCCTTAAAGAACTATTATTAATACGAGCAAAAGAGTATTTTTGAAAGGCTTCATCTTAGACAGCCATGAAGAAGTTTCCAAACACAGACAAGATGGGTTGATCGAAGCATTAAACTCCTGATTAGAGGAGCAGACACCCTCATCACAGAAGGGCCCTGAGCCCTGGACAAGTGAAAGCAAATCAGAAATCACAGTTGCTGAAATGAACGTAAATAGGAGGGACATGTACAATTTCTTTCTTTTTAAATTCTCACCCAAGGCTATATTTATTGGTTTTAGAGAGGAAGGAGGAGAGAGAGAGAAAGAGAAGGAAACATTGATACAAGAGAAATATCGGCCTGCTGCCTCCCATATGTACCCCTGCAGGGGATGGAACCTGAAACCTAGGTATGTGTCCTGACTGGGAATTGAACATGCAAACTTTTGGTGCATTTCTGGTGTTTCAGGAAAGGTGCGTTCACGCTTCACGGAGCTTCACTGGCTCGCCTGCCAGCTTTCCACACTTGAGGCTGGGCTCCCGATGGCAGTCTAAGCTCCCTGCGAGCAGCCATACTTCCTGGTTCCCAAAGACTTGCTTCGCGAGCGAGTGGACTCACTTGCTTAAGCCAAAAGCCCAGACAGCATTCCCGTTTCTTCCTCCTCCCTCATCACCTAACCCATCCGCAAACCCTGTCAATTTCCTTCCCGAGCCTCTCTGCACACATACAGGTGCCTCCTATGAATGAACCATGTTAGCTTGTGAATAAACTGCTTATTTAATACCCCTCCAGAGTCTTTTAATACATGTTAGAATAAAATCCACATTCCTCCCAGAGTCTCCAAGGCCTGTGTGTCCAGCTCCTCTCTTGCTCAGTATTCCAGCCATGCTGGCTTCCTTTCAGCTTTTCAGGGTACCAGGCTCTTTCCTGCCCCAGGGCCTTTGCACCTGCTATTCTCACTGCCTGGAATACCATTCCCCTAGCTTTGCAGGACAAGCCTCTCTCCCTTTAGCCTCAGTCAAATGGCACCTCTTGGAAAGTTCTTCCGTAACAATATAGTCATATACCCCATGTCACTTTCCTGTTTTATTTTCTTCATCACACTTGTCACTCTGCCTTATTCTTTTATAAAGATTTTATTCATTATTTCCAGAGAAAAGGGCAGGGAGGGAGACTAAAAGGGAGAAAAACATCAATGTACGGTTGTCTTTCACCTGCCTCCAGCTACGGACCTGGCTGGAGACCTGGGTATGCGCACTGGCTGGGAATCAAACCAGCGACCTTTGAGTTTGCAGGCTGGTGCCTTTCCACTGAACCACCAGCCAGGGCCTGTCATATTCTTTACGTTTGTCCATCTCCCCGCCCACACCCCCCACTTGGAGTCAAACATAAGCTCCTTGAGAACAGGGGCTCCAAGTCCACGCAGCCGGGCACATAGTACCGGATGAATGAATGAGGGGTACCTTACCTGTATTTCCAGGATTGGAGAGGGGAGGAGTGGAAGGGGTCGATGAGTGCGGAGCTGTCCTGCTGTGTCCCTGCAGCCACTTGGGGGTGGCTGGCTCACCACAGGCTCCTAACCTCCTGGCCCCAGATCAGGCTACCGCAGTGTCAGGGCTGGGAGAGGCAGACAGTGCCCGCTTCCTGGACAAGCCAACGGGAAGCTGCCCTTGTCTCGTGAGGTCCTGCTGACCATCACGTTTCCCCTGCAAGGGTGCCCTGTCCTTCCCCAGACCCCAGGCTCCTGGTCGCCGGCTCTGCAAGCTGGGCTGTCCCCAGGCTGCCTCTTCACTTGGCCCAAAGGAAGCGATGCGGCTTTTGCCGGTGCAGAGATGTCTGGGGAGGCTGCCAGCACTTTTATCTTCACATTTCACCTGCCAGCCAAGAGCTTTTCCCTGCTTTTGCCTCTTAAAGCTTTAAAGCAAGAAATGTTGACCTTGAGTTCAGGTGCCTCTTGCTGTTACTCAGGGTCCCCTGTCCTGGTTCACATCCAGGCCAGCTGCCCCCCGTATTCTTTCTTCTTTCCCCTTAACCTCCCCATCCGACACCCCACCTTCCCCCAGGCAGCCTTGAAACATTTGGGGTTTTCCTCCTGAGATCTGGCTCAGCCAGCAGCCACATTGAGTATCCTCCCTTCCCCCAAGGGTGCGAGGCACCTTCTTGGGAGGTGGTCACAGGCCACCTAGAAAAACACTCCCAGAGTCACAGTCATGCGCAGAGCAGAGGGGACCCCAGCACCTGAACTTGGTGGCTCTGGCTCCCCACCTTGTATCATATTCACTTGACAAAAATTTTTTGAGGGTCTGTTGTTTGCCAGGATCTGTCTCGCTGGACCCTGTAGGGACGGTGGTCACGTCCATGTCACACAGCTGTCCAAGCAGATGCTATGGGGGCTCATTATGTGACAGTTCAACGAAGCATCCTGGGACAGCGGAATATCCACATGCAAGAGGGTGAAGCTGAACCCACCACTTCTCACTTCATATATAAAAATGAACTAGAAGTCTAGCCCTGCCTGGTACAGCTCAGTTGCTTGGGCACCACCCCACAAAGTGGAAGGTTGCTGGTTCAATTCCCGGTCAGGGCACATGACCAGGTTGTAGGTTTGGTCCTTGGTCAGGGTGTGTACAATAGGCAACCAATTGATGTTTCTCTTCTCATTTTCTCCTTCCCTTCCCCTCTCTCTAAAAAATAAATAAATATTTAAAAATTAAGTCTAAATATAAGAGGTAAAACAATTGAATTCTCAGAAGAAAATGCAAGCATAAACTTTCATGACATCAATTTGGCAAAGCTTCCTTAGATATGACACCAAAAGCAAAAGCAATAAAAGAAAAAATAGATTAAGTTGCGCATCAACAGAATTAAAAACTCTTATGCCTCAAAGGACACCATCAAGACAGAAAAAAAAAACCTCACAGAGCCGGAGAAAAATCTTTGCAAATCATATATCCGGGAAGGGATTTGCATGTTGGATATATAGGAATTCTAATAACTAAGCAATAAAAAGACAACCTAGCTGAAGAATGGACAAAGAATCTGATTCAGTTTCTGCAAATAACATGTACAAATGGCCAGGGAGCACATGAAAAGATGCTCAACATCACAGGGCAGCAGGAAAATGCAAATCAAAACCACAATTAGATTCCACTTTGCCCCCCCCCTCCCCATGAGGACAGCTAGAATAAAGAGTCAGATCATAGTAAGTGTTGGCGAGGGTGAGGAGAAATAAAGCCCCCTTGTTAATTGTTAGTGGGATGCAGAATGGTGCAGCCACCGTGAAAAACAGTCTGGCAGTCTCTCAAAGAAAATAAACATAGAATCATCCCATGACCCAGCAACTCCACTCCTAGGAATGAAACCAAACGTCCACACAAAAACACGTACACATATGTTCATAGCCACATTATTCAAAATAGCTAAAATGTGGAAATGTCCATGAACTAATGAATGGATAAACAAAATATGGTATATCCATATATACCAAATATTTTTGAGCAGTAAAAAAGAGTGATGCAGCTTTATAGAATTTGTGGGGGAGTGGGTGGGTGGGGAAGGGGACAGAAGGGAGTAGAAAGGGGATGGATGTAATACAACAACAATAAAATTAAATAAAAAAAAAAGATGCATTGGTACATTCTACAACCTGGATAACCCTTTAAGACATTCTGTGTATATATATATACATATACACACACACACAACATACATGTAGACAAAAAGCCACATATTGTATGATTCTAGTTCCATGAAAAAACCAGAATAGGCAAATCCACAAAGAGCAGACCAGTCAGTGGCTTAGGGGGAGAAGGGGCTACAGCTAGCGTGGAGAGGTTTATTGTTGGGGTGATAAAAATGTACTACGTTGATTGTGGTGATGGGTGCCCAACCCTGTGACTATACCAGAAACCGATGACTTGTACATTTTAGGTCTAAATAATGGGTGAATGGTATATAGTATGCAAATTATATCTCAGTAAATCTGTTATAAAAGATTATGTGACAAAGATCCTGGACAATCAATAGGGTTTGAGAATCTGCGAACTTATAATTTAGGGTGGGCAGAATAGTGACTCTATGAGGCTGTCCAGTCTTTAACGTCTGGACCGTACGTCACCTTAGGTGGCAGAGGTGACTACAGGTGGAGAGTCTGACCTGGGGACATTAGCCTGGCTTCTATGAGTGCACCCATCTAATCCCAGGAGCCCTTAAAAAGCAGAGGCCCTTTCCCAGCAGGGTCTGATAGGTGAGCCTGAAAAAGGAGTGTCAAAGCATATAACCTGTGTCTGGCTTTGGAGATGGAGGCTGGGGGTGGGGGCACAAGCCAGGGAACGTGGTACCTTCTGGAGCTGGGAATGGCCCACTGCCAACAGCCAGCAAGGAAACAGGGATCTCCGTCCCACCTCACACCGCACTGAGTTCTGCCAACGCCCAACTAAGCAAGGGAAGGGCTCCCTGAGGCAGGAGCAGGATCCCCTGGTTTTAACCTATCAAGACCCAGGTGGGACTTCTGGCCTATTTGTGTTGTGTAAGCCATTAAGCGGTGGCATGTCGTTATGGCAGTGAGAGAAAGCCAATGTGTAGCTCCTCCATGTGGACTGTATGAAGCCAATTAAAAAAAAAAAAAAAAAGGAGTGCTGAGCTTTCTCATGTCCGGAGAGGGGAAGATGGACTTGTGGCTGAAAACCCACAACATCTGTGCGCTCCCCACCGTCCCCCGCCCGTCCCCAAAGCAAAGCGAGAACCATGGAGCTGACTTAGTGAATGCTGCACAAAAATAGCAACTCCGCAGACCTCCCCTGTGAGTCATTCTTCAGTTTCCGTGTCTGAGAGGGAGGTGGCTGCACGGACTTCTGCCTGCCCCTCCGTTTAGGAAGACACGCAAATCTGCCCCCAGGAGCTCCAGGTTGCTCCCGGACAGGCCCAGCTCAGGTCACAGGGCGCCCCCCTGGGACCCCACTCCTTTCTCTGGCTTCCTGCAGAGCTTGTGGGCTCGCCTGGTCCACGGTGAGGTGGCCTGGAGGGTCTGTCGTGGGAAAAGCCTCACTCCGGCCACAGCTGATGACCAGGCCCCGGTGGGTGAGATTTCAAGGCTTTTGGTTTTAGGGGCAATACCCTCACACCTGAATGCCACCCGGTTGTTTGCAGGATGGAAAGAAAGCAGAGCGATGGTCCGGGTCAGAGGAGGTGCCCAGTGAGGGAAGCACTGAAGATGAGGGAGGACAGAGTAACAGAACCGCCCCGCGCTAAGCGGGAGTGGAAGCAGCATGGAGAAGACAGCTGTGACACGTTAGTCCCATTTCCATCGCTCCTCAGACCCCGCCCCTCCAACGTGTCAGCGAACACACACATTTTCCTCATAAACTGGCTCCAGCGGACTGGCTTGGGGATAATTTTAAAGGTGCCTTCAAGGTACCTGAAGGTCACCCTTATGCTGGCTGCACAGGGTTCTGGGAAAGGTCCTCTCTGCCCATCTCGGTCTCTGGGCACCTGCCTTCTCCCATCGGTGCCTCCCTCGGCCTGGGTTTACATGGTTTGCGGGTGCATGGCATACACCCCAGGTCAGAGCATGGGAAGGACTCTGGACCAAGAGTCTTGGTGTCACCCAGGCTGCTTTGGTGTCACCCTGCCTGGACACTCCCGCCCACTTCCAGGTGTGGAGGCAGCCACGGGATACCTGGTTCCTGGGTGCCCTGCACAGGTCCCACTCAGGATGGCTGAAATCTGTCCCGAGTTCCCCAGCCCACTGCAGGCCCCCAGACAGCCCTGGCCTTGGTGACTGACGATGGGGCCCAGTCCCCTCTTGACTCCCCAGCCTTCCTGGAACCCTCTTGCTCAACATCCTGTGTGGTAATCAAGCCTGTTGTCCTTACTTAGTCCTGCCGGCCACGGCCAAGTTCCTTGTGCTGGTTCCCGACCTTCTACCTCTACTGGAACCTTCACGAAATAGTAAGCTGCTACAAACTTCCACGCTCTGGTCAGAACCCTCCCTCTCAGGGTCCCGAGTTCGGCAGCAGAGATGGAGTCTCCTGTCCCTAGGATGGGAGGAGGGTGGATCTGGAGAAGAGACAGAGTGGGAATAGGGGATCTATGCCCAAGAGGTGGTCCTGGCTGGCCAGTGTAGCATTGCCCTTGCCTTAATTAACCCAAGGTCACTCGGGGTCTGCAGAGAAACGGGAAGGAGCAGCTGCCTCCCTAATGGCCTGGGAGAAAAGTGGGCATAGGGGTGCTGCAGGGGCAGGGCGGGTACTGCATGACAATGGTGAGGAGTGGGGTAGAGGACCAGCATGCCACCCACTGAGAACGTACACACCTGTGACCCTACAAAGGGGGCCTTCGTCCCCTTTATTTCCTGCTAAAAAAAGCCATGCAAGTGTTGGCCGCCAGTGACTGAGCACTTATCCCAGGGCCGACAACCGCCCGAGCGGGTACCCTCGCTCTGTGCTCTGGTACAGATGCAGAAACTGAGTCTCCGGTCACGGATTTAAAGCCGTCTGCTGAGGGCATGGCAGGAGCGGGCTCTCCGCCCCCTCCATCATTCCTTCGGGGCATGGAAACCGGATGAATTAAGCCACTCATTTAGACCCCCCATCCGGACGGGGACAAGCAGGGCCTGGGAAGGGCAAGTAACCTGTTCCCACAGCTTGCGCGGGGCTGTGGAGAGGGGCCAGCACTCGAGTCTCAGAAGGCGGCCCCCAATTCGCACAGCAGAGCCCAGCGGCGGAGCGGTCGGGAGGGAGGACCAGTCACTTGCCTATTTAGCTCCGGAGGCCCCGAGACCCAAGGGAACCAGGAAATCATTCGAGGCCCCGCTTCCTCCGCCCCACCCGCCAGCCCTGCGCCAAGAGGGCGTGGTCTCGCCTCCGCCTCCAGCGGGGCCCCGTCCCCTGGTGCGCGCGCCCGCCGGGGGCCTCACCACGAGCGCGCTCACGCGCGCGCGCACCCCAGGCGCGGGGACCTCCTGCGGAAGCGCGCGGAGGCCACCCTGGTCGGAGGCCCCGGGACTGGGACGCCGCACTCCGCGCTCCGGGGCAGGAAAAGGGCGTCCGCGCTGCACTTGGTCTCATGCCCACCCCGGCTCGCTGTCCCCTGTTCCGCTGGCGAAACCCGAGCGAGCGCGCCCCGGGCGCGGCGATGACGCGCACCTGTGGGGTCGGGCCAGGCGGACGGAAGAGGATGCGCCGGGGCCCCGGCCTGAGCCCGCCCCGCAGCGCACGGCTCTCGGCTCTGCTCCCGCGCCGCCCCCGCGTTCCTCGGAGCCGCGGCTGGCTCTGATGGCTCAGACCAAGTAAGCCGCTTCTCGCACCTCCTCCGGGGTTCCTTTGGCCACAGTCGCTCCTTCCGGCCAGAGGGCGCGCTGGGCCGAACCAGAGGTCGGTGGGTCGGACCTCCGCTGGCCCAGGAGGCGGGCCTCGAGCGGCTGTGAAACGTGGGGCATGTGGTTGGCGGGAGTCACCTTCGCCACCACCTGCTGCCAGCCCGCGGCCACTGGGAGCTATGCGGGGCCCGCGCCTGCTGGAAATCTCTTCCACCCTCTCTCCGCAAAATAAATGGTTCCGGTCCGCCTCGGCCGGGTCCGTGGCACAGGTTCTGTGTGGTGGTGGCTCGGCAGCGGGCAGCCAGGCCCTCTGAGGCTAGTCCAGGGGGACCAGTGCGGTCCCTTCCCAGGCTTTCTGGACCTTGGTTCAATGCGAGTAGGAACTCGGCGCTTTTTTTCATGGGATCTGCTTAATCTTTGGTGCTAACCCTCGGGTTTCAAGCAGCGTTTCCAGTGCTCTGATTCAAGGACTAGTTTCCCGGAAGTAAACTCCCCCCCCCCCCCCCAGCTCTGAAAATCAGCTCGCTCAAATTTGGAAGTTTTGCCAGAAACGAGAACTGGAAAAAAGCATGAGCCTGAATTCTCTGCCCCTCCCCCCGCGAGACCAGTGGCTCGCGGAAGGTAGCAGAATGGTCATTTGTTAAATTATTTTCTGCGTTCTCTGCAGCAATGGATGGCTGATAGCATTTTTGATAGAATTTTTGAGCTTGTGAGGCCAATCTTTCAGTTAGTTTCAGGGGCACCTGAGATAAAAATGCTCCATGTTTGGCATGAACAGAGCTCATTTTTCCAAGAGTGTTTTTCATAACTGTTCCTTTGAGGTACATGAGGACTGAGTAAATAACCGTCACAGCTCTAGGCAAACATTCAAGTCAGTTGTATCCTCATCTGCAGTTTACTGTTGCTCTTAGGGTCAGATGGGTTGTAGGTGTTTAAAAGGGAAACCAAGTGGCACTTTGGACCTCTGTGGCCCAGCCATTTCTCTCTTTATTGATGGCATTTGAACAAGACAGATGCCATGGCAGGTTGGCAGACTTCACCTGGAGTTGGTCAAACCCTCAGGGGCAGAGCAGGAAGTCTGATTTTGTCTTTTCACTGTCCAGAGTTGGGAGCCAGGTGGCTATCTGGGAGAGTTCTTACCATCTGCCTTCTGGAGTATTTTCACAGTCATGATCTGTTCGTTCTTTGTTTGTTTGTTTTTCATCCAGGGCTTAAAATGAGGTGATGCTCCCCATTTTACAGCTGGAGAAAAGGCCCTCAGCAGTGAAGCAGAACCTAGGACTACAGAGTGAGAGGTTTACCCTCCTGCTGTGTCCTTTGGGCTGATCAGCAGCCCCTCAAAGGCTGGGTGAGGACTGTCAGGCCACCTCAGCATCATAGCCCTTCGGTTTTTCCTCATTGCGGTAGGAAGTCGGGAGGCTGTGGTTCCTTGGCACTTTTTCTGTTGCAAGGTGGTTAATTGGTCCTGCAGCTGTGCCAAGAAACTAGCAAGAAATGTCCCTTTGCTCACGATACTATTGGTTTCATAATAATTGGAGCTAACGTTTCCTGGGTGCTTGTTCTGTGCCAAGCACCGTGCCAAGTCCATTCTGTGGAGTGTCTCATTTTGTTCTTATCGACTTGTTTTCCCACTCTGTGGCTGAGGGACAGAGGTTAAACAGCTTGTGTAAGGTCACATCGCAGCTGTGTGGCTGAGCAAGGATTTGGGCCCAAAGCTGTCATCCTCAACCAGTTCTCCAGAAACCCGACGCACCTTCCAGGTTTTCACCACGCAACTCAGGCTTAAATGCCATGTTTTCATGACATCAAAAGGAAGAAAGGGAAGCCCTGGCTGGTAGCACAGTGGATGAGGCGCCGGCCTGCGAACCCAAAGGTCGCTGGTTCGATTCCCCAGCCAGGGCACATAAGCAGGTTGCAAGCCAGGTCTCCAGCCAGGTCTGTAGCTGGAGGCAGGTAAAAGGCAACCATACATTGATGTTTCTCTCCCTCTCTGCCTCTTTCCCTTCCCTTCTCTCTGGAAATAATAAATAAAATCTTTAAAAAAAAAAAAAAGGAAGAAAGGGAGTAATCACTGTTAGGCCAATTAAAGCAGTTAGTGTCCAGGGCAGCTTGACCTCGGTGCAGAGCTGCCTCCCAGCTTGGGTAGCGTATGCAAGAGAAGCAGTGTCCGCACTGATACGGCGTCACACCTGTGGCCATATGGGGTCGTAGTCAGGCATTTATGGGTAGGAGGACAGCAAGCCTGGAGCCAGCCTGCCTGTATTCATGTCCCACTACCCCTAAGCTGCCTGACCTTCAGTAAGTTATTTTACCTCTCTACCCCACAGATTCCCCTCCATTCACTCTAAAAGTGAGGACAGCAGTAGTACCCACCTCACAGGTGTGGCATGAAGCGTGTGGAGCTTTTAGCCTAGCATTTCACGTATAATTTAATACTCTATAATGTCTCTTATTATTATTTTTCAATGTACGGTTGCTTTTCACCTGCCTCCAGCCACAGACCTGACTGAAGACCTGGCTTGCAGCCTTGTTATGTGCCCTGGCTGCGGAATCGAACCTGCGACCTTTGGGTTTGCAGGCCGGAGCCTTATCCACTGTGTTACCAGCCAGGGCTACGTCTCTTCTTATTAATGGTAGTGTTACAGGTAGCAAGCTGCTGCTACTGTGTACTGTGTCCCAGGTACTTGACGTCACTGTCAGAGGTTGGTTCCTTTGCACTGTCATTCCCACGCAGGGAGCTGACACAGGTGCCAGGGATGTATTGTTTATTTAGTAGATATTTACAGTGTGACCTCGGTGTGCCAGGCCCTGTGTTGGGTGCTGGAGGTAGGCCGTGGACAAAACACAACAACTTTGGTCCTCATTGGCGGTTACCGTCTTGAAGGTTAGGAGTGACAGGCAATGAGCACAATAAACATCCTTATCCCACGAGGTATGTTAGGCAGCGATATATGCAATGGAGAGAAATAAAGCAGGGGCCAGATGGGGGTGCTGGGCTTACGATTTTACATAGTCGGCCCAGAAAGCCTCACTGAGAAGGTGACATTTCAGCAAGGAATTGAAGTTCGTGAGGGGGTGGCCCATGTGGACATCTGCGGGGAGAAGTAGGTCAGGCAGGGAGAACAGCCAGTACAAAGGCCCCGAGGCAGGAGGATGGGTGGCTGGAGCCTAGAGAGGGGCAGGGAGGCGGGAGAAGGGAGGAAGGAGGTAACAGGTGGGAGGCCAGACTGTACAGACCCTGCAGGACACCGAGCAGAAGGATGACATGACCTGATCCTCGCTGTAAAGACGTCCCTCTGACCGCTGTGTTCAGGGAAGGAGAGGAATAGGCAGCCAGTGCCGTGGCTTCTACGGTGATCCAGGCAGAGGTGGTGGTGCTGGCCAGGACCAGAGTGGAGTGGTAGCAAGTGGACAGAAGTGGGTGTTTTTTACATCAGTTTCCAAGACAGAAACTATAGCATTTGCGACAGATTAGAGACCCCAAGGTTTCTGGCCCAAGCACTGGGAAGGATAATGTTGTCTTTTACTGAGAATGGGGAAATCTGCCTTTGGAGCAGGTTGGGAGATAAGTCAGTCTGATTTTACTGATTGATTGATTTATCTATTTTTATTTATTTTAAAAAAGATTTTGTCTGCTAGTTTTAGAGAGAGGGGAAGAGAGAGGGGAAGGGAGAGAGGAAGAAAGAGAGAGATACATCAACGTATTGTTGCCTTTCACCTGCCTCCAGCTACGGACCTGGCTGGAGACCTGGCTTGCAACCTGGTTATGTGCCCTGGCTGGGAATCGAACCAGTGCCCTTTGGGCTGGTGCCTTATCCGCTGTGCCACCAGCCAGGGCTCAGTTTGAGTTTAAACGTGGAAAGTTGTAGACAGGCAACCAATGGTGTCAAAGTATCAGTTGGTTGAGTGTGGAGTTTAGGGGTAGAAATTTCACCCAAACAGACCTGGCAGATAAGCCAGATGTGATGTGCTTGGTAAATGTGTAACAACCAACTCTGCAGGGGGCAGGGTGGGCGGAGCCTGGCTGGTAGCATTTGCCAAGAACTGCTGTGTAAACACTCTTACTTGTCCAGTTTCAAGTACATGTTACGAAATACCTTCATCTTAAGATACAATAGATGAAAATAATGTCCAGAGCATAAATAATAGTAAAGTGTAGCAAAATAATGAGGGAGTCATGAGTTTGGAGTCTTACCTGTTTTTAACATAATTGGTTTAGATATAAGTCTGTGTAATGTGGTTGTTGATAATGGCTGTGGTTAACAACTGGCTCAAAACATTCCCCAACATGTAGCAGTTGGATCCTGGGTGTAGGGACAAGGTGGCCGCAGCACACCCTCTGAGTCATGGGGACCCAAGATGGGTAACTACAGAAGTGACAGGAATAAGGACTCTCTAGGGTTAGGAAAAAGGCCTCCAGAGCCAGTTTCACCACCTTGTCCCCAGCCTGGCCCTGGGTGGCCGCCGCTGAGGGTTTGACTTGTACGTGCCGGGGTGTGAGTGACACAGGTCGGCCTCACAAGTAGGAACAAGCAGGAGAAACACTTGAGCTGGAGATTATAGAAGAGACCTGGCACGGCCCCTTCTACTTGAGTTGAAAGGATCCTTTGTTTCCCTTGTTTTATTCCTACACATTCTTTTGAAACTTCCAAGCTCACCAGCTAGGATTTGAAGAAAACCTTCCTGCCTGGCAAACAGAAAGCAGACGTCAGAGCCTCGCTGGGAGGGAGCAGGGCGGCCACAGCTGCTGACCTTTACCTCCCAGCCCTCTCCACCCCTTGGCTGCTGGGAACAGCGGACCAGGGCCATTTCCCCTGGGATTTACCAGAAACCTCGGGTGTGCCGGCCCAAGCTGGGCCTGTGCTGGGCCTGTGGATACCCCGCCCCCAATAGCTGCCTCTTGCGCTTGGGCAGAAACAAAGACTGGAACCCCAGTTCTCACCTAAATCCTTCTGCTGGCCAGTGTCCATCGATTTTCGGATGTTAACAGAGTTGTGCTTAAGAGGTGAGTCCCCAGGACACTGGGTAGGAAGCCCCCAGTCTGGAGCGGGGGGGCAGCGGAGGGTACCTGGACCGTGGACATGTGTCCTGTCCGTCCTGAAGCCAAGACGAGGGCCTGCTGCTCCCTGAGGGGGCCCCCTGGGACCCTACTTGGCAGTGCAGTGTGTTTCTCTCAAATGGCTTGAATAATAATTGTGAGCGAAGTGGCATCTTCTGGGCACCGAAGTTGTAGCTTCGAAGAGTTTCATCTTCCGAAGGACTCAGTTATCAGGGCATTGCTTCATACTCCAGTCCTGCATGTCCCCAGGCTGTAAGCCCTTCACGGCCTTGCCAGAAAGAAATGGTGGGTGTCTCTGTGGTCATTGATAGCTATCTCCTTTCCTTGGGAAACAGGGCTTGGGGGCAGGGAAGTTTGGCAGTCACCCTTTAGCTCAGTCTCTCCCGCGTCCTGGAAGAGGCGGTGGAGGCCCAGCTGGGGCAGAAGGGTCCCATGGTTCGAGGTGACACAGGGGCTCAGGAGCAGGCTGGGCACCACGTATTCCAGCTCACAGTCTGGCCCTCTGCCCATCCTGTCCCGCAGCTTCTCCAAGTCTTCGCGAAGGGTTTCTGGTCTCCTTATGAAAAAGAGAAGTGATTCGGAGTGGGACCATCGGTTAGAGCGCCTCTCCGTGCCCCTGGCTGGCTGCAGTATGTGGCCTCGGCGGCTCTCCAGCAGCCCTGTGCTCGAGGGGCGGCTGGGAGGCAGGAGGCAGCGTGTCAGCCCGGCCTTCCGAGGCAGACTCGCAGGGGATGCAGGGGACCTGCGGGAGCCACCTGGTGTCCCTGTTTTTTGATGCGCAAACATGGACCCAACCTGACTAGGTGACTGAATTAGGTCATACAGCTCGGAGGTGGCTTGAGGCCCAGGTCCTCTGATCCCAGTGCCACGCTCTGTTTCCACAGGGACTCAGGCTTCTTGACTGAACGTTCAGTTTCTCCTACTGTGTGCTCACCTGTAAGACGAGTGTCATCACGGAACCCCCTTCCCCAGGCGGGTAGAGGAAGGAGCGAGACTGTGTGCAAATGCTCAGCACACTGCCCGCCTGGTAAACATGAGGAGCTGCTGTCGGGCTCTCGGTAGTCAGCAACCAGCTTTTGCAGTGGGGGACCCGTCGGAACCCCTGGAGGTGGCCGGCTGAATTGGAGGCCCATGGTGTTGGTGCAGGGGTTGGGAGGCAGGTGTATTTTGATTCTGATGAGAGCTGTTGCCCTAGATAGTGCGTACTCGGACGTCCAGAGTCTCCCTACCCCAAGTGTGCTCTTTGGACCCTCAGTCAGCCTCTCAGGCCCCTCCCTGGACTCTGCATCAGAATCCGCCTTTCAAAAAGACCTTTGGGAGATTCAGATGCACAGTGAACTTGGAGAAACACTTAAGGTTCCAAACAAAAAATGGCCATAAACCAAACACAGGCCAGGCCGCCACCCACACTGGCTTAGGGAAGAGCTGCTCCCTGGAGTGGAGCAACCACGGGGCAAGCGGCATTGTTGTGGTAACTGAGGCCTCTGACAGTTGGGGAAGGGAATTCCGGGGCCCCGCGCAGGAGATGAGCCGGGCTAGCCAGGGGACCCGGGAAGGAGCGCAGGGCCGCTCAGGGGGGCTGCAGCCAGGCCTGGGGCGGAGCCTCCGAGGGCCATCTCCTGGGGAGGGACTGGCAGTCCGGCCCTGAGGGCTCCCTCACCTGCCCGTCCAGGGACTGTGAGTTTCTTGAGCTCCTTCTGCTGCTTGTGCCAGGCACATCCAGTCCAGAACCCTGCCTGCCACCGCCAGCTGGGACCTCT
This sequence comes from Noctilio leporinus, assembly GCA_004026585.1. Lineage (NCBI taxonomy): Eukaryota > Metazoa > Chordata > Mammalia > Chiroptera > Noctilionidae > Noctilio > Noctilio leporinus. The sequence continues at coordinate 424,161 of PVIW01000360.1, read as the reverse complement.
GGGACACAGCCTGGCCGCTGGCATGCTGCTCCCTCCCTGGGTCCTTCCTGGGCTTCGCATCTCCCTCTGCTCCTGCACTGACCTTGCAGCTTTTCCTTCCCTGCAGCCCGGGTGGTGCCAGCTAAGAGAGGAAGGTGGAAGGGCCAGGGCCCCACGTGGCAAGCAGGAGAAGAAAAGAGGGGGGTCCCGTGGTGGCTCTGGAAACCGGGGCGAGTGCAGACGAAGGAAAAGGATCAAGGTCCAGTTCAAGCTCCCTGAGGAGCCTGGTGGCCTTAGATGCTTGGCAAACACGCTGGTGTTCGATCCTCTTCTCGGTTTGGCTGTAACCGGTGCTGGCTCGGGGTGGGTTTCAAGGGGGATGAGAGGTGAGCAGGAAGCAAGCAAAGGGGCAAGTGGAGGAGGGTCCGATGTGTCCGGGGCAGACCTGCAGCCTGGGTGCAGGGGAGCGTCTGGCATGTGGGGCCCTCGGTCAGTTCTTGCGATTTCTCCACCCCCCCGTCACCATCGGTAACCAGGATGTGGCCCCATCATTGGGGGTGTTGCTCGTTCTGTATCTGGTAGGATGCCTGCCAGGTGATGAACAGGTGCTGATGAGCCATCTGAGTCCTTCATCTGCGCACCCCAGGCTGGGCCCCATCCCTCCCTGTTTCTGAGACCCAGCTGCTGACCATGACACCTTTCTGGCCCACTGCCTCTACATCTCCCTCCAAGCCCTGGCCTTGGTGGGAAGTTGGAGAAAGGGAGAGCTGTGGAGTCAAATTGCGCACCTTAGGCCTTGCAGAACAGAAGAGAAAATGAGAAAACCAGCCAGGTGTTAGGCCCACCCTTGGGGAGGCCCAGGAGCCAGGGAGGCTGGTGCTGGCCCAGCGCCCCCCCTGGTTACCGGGGGATCTTCATCAGCTGTCCTGCCTGCAAAAGGGTGACTAGGATGGTGCCCACTCGTCTGGGTCTCCCCCGTACTCTGTGGGGTCTAATGCATGCAGGTACTAGGTCCTGTGTGTGATGCTCTATTCCTAGCCCATAGCAATACCTGCCACTTAGAAAGGACTTAATAGGCAGTAGGCGCTGCCCTAAGCATATTAGAAATATTAACTCCATGTAACCTTATAATAACACATCGCATAGAGGTAGCTATGTGATGTAGCTACCTCTACTATTCCCATTTCAAGCGGGGAAATGGGTCAACAATCGTTTTATGCTTAGTGCCCGTGGACACGGGAGAAGCCAAGAGATGTGAGAGGAGGCGACCTTATCCTCTCACAGTGCCTGGGTCATCTAAGGCCCCGCCACCCTTCCTGAGCCGCCCTGGTGGTCCTAGCCTCCTATGCTCCGGGGGGACACTGGCCTTGGTCAGGAGGTGGCGAGACAGTGCCAATCCCAGGGCAGCCCAACCCCATGGGCCTCCCTCAGAACTTGTGCCACCTTCCCTTGTCCTGCAGCAAAATGTCCCACCTCTGCCCGCCGCCTTCCCAGGTGTAGTCCCTATGTACACAGCAGGCTCCCTACCCACCGGCTTCCTGAAACACAGGTGAGCTGCTGAGGAGAAAGGGGGGCACTGTGGGAGGCTAACGTTTTCCTGAGAAACACGTAGGTCTTCCTTGCCAAGCAGGAAATGTTTGCTCGCCTGGAAACGTGTTTACCCTCACATCGCAGCCACCTCGACCATGTCTGATCCTTCCTTGTTCCGCGTGTGTGTCTTAGGCATCCCGGCTTTTGGAAGATGCTCACAGTGGCGGTGTGGGTGGCCCTTCTGGGCTGCCTGCAGGCCCAGGAGCTGCAGGGACATGTCTCCGTAATCCTGCTGGGAGCAACCGGGGACCTGGCCAAGAAATACTTATGGCAAGGACTGTTCCAGCTGTACCTGGACGAGGCAGAGAAGGGCCACAGTTTCCGCTTCCACGGGGCTGCTCTGACGACCCCCGAGCAGGGTCAGGAGATCCTGGCCAAGGTCCTGGAGTCCCTCTCCTGCCCCAAGGATGTGGCCCCCGAGCGCTGTGCCGAACTCAGGGACCAGTTCCAGCGGCTGAGCCAGTACCGCCAGCTGAAGACGACTGAGGACTACGCGGCCCTGAGCAAGGACATCGAGGCGCTGGTCCAACAGGAGGGCCTCCGGGAGGCTGGCCGGATTTTCTACTTTTCCGTGCCGCCCTTCGCGTACGCAGACATCGCCCGCAGCATCAACAGCAGCTGCCGGCCAGGCCCCGGCGCCTGGCTACGGGTCGTCCTGGAGAAACCCTTTGGCCACGACTACCTCTCAGCCCAGCAGCTGGCCACAGAACTCGGGAGCTTTTTCCAGGAGGAGGAGATGTACCGGGTGGACCATTACCTGGGCAAGCAGGTGAGCTTCAACTTGGAGTCTGCCAGGGTTGGAGCGAGCTGGCCACCCACCCCTGGGGGAAACTGGCCTGAAGGCGTGCCAAGTCTGAGCTGCACGGTCGTTTGGGAGGTGGGCTGAGGACAAGTGGTGAGCAGGTCTCTGTCTGTGGTCCTTGTCCCACATGTCCCATCCACTACATCCTCTCCGGAGGTGACCTCAAGACCCTGGGGTCAGGGCCTGGCTTCCAGCTGGGTGTGCTGTGGGAATTAGAATCCACTGCCTTCCGCCACAGCCTGTTTTCCACTTTTTCTTCCTGAGTTCTGTTTGGAGCCAGAAGCTGGTAACAATATCTTAAAACTGAATAGGGACCTAAGGTCGCCACTTCTCTGTGACACCGCACGGGCTGACCTGGGTGATGCATGTCAGCTGGCCAGGTCACTTTGAACGTGTCCTTGGAGCCCCTTGAGGACATCTGTCCCCAGAAATGCCAGCAGGGAGGGTGCTGCCCAGGCTGGGAGCCCCGGGTGCCCAGGGGTGGCCCTGCATCTGGCTCTTTGGAGCTACAGTATTCCCAGAGTGGGCAGTAGCCCGGTGCCTTCCCGGTGAGATTTGCACTTGCATATGGGAAAATGAAAAAATACATACTGAATGTTTTCAGTTTGAAGCTTTTCTTCCTCCAATGTTGATGTTGCAGTATCCTTCTGTTATTTAAAGTTGATGGTAATGGGTCGCAGACAGTCTTAAATATTTTCTTTCTTGGTGAAAGAGAGATCTGGTCACCCTGCGGAGGACGCTTAGAGCTGCTGAGTCCTCGCTGGGCTGGGAAACCCTGAAGTCTGGGGACCATGGCTCTGAGCATCGCCTCGGAATGGGAATGGGAGAGCGTGGGCCCCTTCCTGGGGGTCAGGATCCCTGTGTCCTGCGAATAACATGCAGCACAACCAACCTCCTTCCCCGTCAGGCTGTGGCTCAGATCCTGCCTTTCCGAGACCAGAACCGAAAGGCCCTGGATGGCCTTTGGAACCGGCACCACGTGGAGCGGGTGGAGATCATCATGAAAGAGACGGTGGACGCCGAAGGTGCGTGCAGGGCCCACTTCCGCCTCCTTGCCCTCCTCCTGCCCTGCGTCTGGTGGCGCGTCGGGCCAGCCCCGTGCCTCTGCCTGCTGGTGTGTGGCCCAGGCTGAGCCCCAGTGGTCACTCTGCCCTCAGGGAGCGTGGGGTCTAGTTAAGTATCCTTGGCTCAACGCCATTACAGCTGGCCCACAGCGACACACTTGTCACTTTCTTGGGGAGCCTCTGCTGAGTGTCTTGACAGGGTCCACTCTCCCATGACAGAGCACCATGCCTCGCCCTGTCTTTTCCTCATTATCCCTGTCCCAGCAGATCACAGGGTTCAGGTCATCCTACCCTGGCACCCGGCACTCACCAGGGGGTGCACATACCAAGTGTTGACCTGGGAGTCAGAGCCCTGAAGGTCAGGCCCGGCTCTGCCTCCGCCAGTGGCCTCAGATGTCACTTCCCTCCTCTGTGAGAGGAGCAGGTTACATTGTATGGCTGATACCAACTAGTTAAAGCCCCTGTGAACCTGGGCCTTCTGGGATTTCATCCGATTTTTTGAGCATGGCCTGGCTGTGTTCAAAGCAATCATAGAAACGGATTTTTACTGTGTGCTAACCCCACCGGTGGCCAAACGAGGTGGGTCCTATTATTAGCCTGCACGGACAGATGAGGTTTGATGTGCCCAGGGTCACCTGGCAGGAAGCGTTGGGGACGGCACCAGGCTATGCACCCGACGTCCAGCTCTTTGAGACCCTTCTGCAGCCCAGGAAGGGGGGCCCAGGGCCCATCCCTACCCCACAGTATGTGCTGGGGTGGATCAGGGCCCCAGACCTTGGGCCTTGATGGGGGGACTAGGCATCTGCCTCTTTCTTTGTGCCTTTTCCCCTCTCTCTTTCTCTCTTCTTTTAAATCTCTTTCTCTTGGTTACTCTCTCCAGCTTTCTCCTCCTTCCTCTTGGAGGTATATTTAGAGCTAGAAATGCTCCGGCGGTACAGAGAGCAGGGAGATCCAGCCTCCGTGCCCTGATACCTCAGCTATTCATTGGGCAGAGAATAGTGGGGACACACTCCGCAGGGGCAGGGGAGGGGAGGGGGGCAGGGTGGGCTGGGGCAGGCAGGCAGGACTCGGGGAGTCAGGCCCCAAGGGCACGGCTGTGCTTGAGCAGAGCTGGGTTTCTCCAGTCAGAACCCTTGTCGGAAAAGGGGTCCCCATTGCAGCGAGCTTTGGGGGTCTCAGGATCCCCCCACTCCCACGCTGGGACCCAGAAGGGCAAGCGTTCTTCACATCCTGAGGAGGTGACCTGGGGCAGCTTTGCTTTGGAGCCTGGACCCTGCAGCCGCCCCACCATGGCCAGGAACCCCAGTGCCCTGCACTTCAGGGGCCCGGCTCCCCTTCTCCAGGGGCTGGGGTAGGAAGCAGGCAGGAGCGGGAACTCCTGCGGGAGGTCCTTGGGCTTGCTGCACCAGGACCGGGTGTGGCCAGCAGGCAGGTTCTGAGCCCACATTCTGACGGACAAGCCAAAGGGCCAAGTGTGCTGGTTTCTGCAGCCAGCCCCACCCCGGCAGCCAGCCCCACCCCAGCAGCCAGCCCCTGGCTCTCCTGCTGCTGCAGGGCACCTGCCCTGTCCTGTGCAAGGGGACACTGGCCGGTCTGCAGTCCCTCTCCAGGCTGCCTGCCACTGGAGCGCTGGGCGGGGAGGGACTTCTCGCCACCCTGCTAAAGGGGCCTGTGAGCTGCAAGGTTGGAAGTCCCCACCGGCCACACGCTCGAGGGGGGAGGTCAGCCTCCCTGGCTCCCTCCCTCAAGGCTGGGTGAGTGAGTTTCTTTCTCCCTTCTGCCCCAGCCTCTGGCCAGAGGAGTTTGCCGCAGCATCAAGGCTGCAGGGAGACAGGGGAGAGAAGCAGACAGACAGACAGACGTGGGGAGGAGGAAAGGACGAAGCAGTCTTCCCACCCCCCCCACCCTCGCAGGACCCCCCTCCCCCCCCCCCGCAGGACCCAGCTCCCTCATCAGGGGCGCCCTCCCGCGTTTCTACCTAGTGAGTTTCTGAGAGTCTCCTGAAGCAGCGCCGTGGGCCAGACAAGGAGTGACCTTGGCTGGGCCACCAAGCTTCTGTGTGCAGGTGGATCCTTTGGTCCCTGTCGTAGCCAAGGGGAGACTGCGGAAAGGAGGGCTGGGCCCCTAATGGACTGAGAGGTTTGGCTGGGAGGGTCCCTGCTTCGACCGTGGAGAAGGAGCGTGATGGGCGTTCACTTCTGAGGGTTGGAGTGACCGGTCAGTGCCTCGCAGGGAGGGACACGGCCGCCAGGATCCTCCCGGGCGCACGGCAGCTGCCCTTCCAGGCCCTCTTCTTGGCCCAGCTCCTTTTTATTTTCAGTGATCCCAGAAGACATTGGTGGGGAATGCGGCTGGCTTTTCATTTATTGTGTTCTTAACTCCCTGTTTTTATCAGGAAATTTCAGATCACTCATAATGTGGAGGCAGCGGGGACCAGGCTTCTGGTCCCAGGTCCAAAGACTTAGGTCTTCAGCATAGTCTATTATACGCGGTCTGTCCGGAAGGTCTCCAGCCATGTAATATGAAAACTAGAGACATTCATGGAAGAAGATACAAGAAACATGGTACACAGGACAGGGACACCTCCGTCCCCTTCAAAGCAGGTGCCTTGAGACCTCACACGGTTCTCCCCATTGCCATCAGGTGCCCCATCATATTTTCCTGAATCTCATCGGCGGTCTGAAATCCCTTCCCTTTCTAAGGTGATTTCCGTTTTGGGAAAAGCCCAAAGTGGCAGGGCACCAAATCTGGGCCGTAGCGGGGACTGAGTCACCGGGGTGACTTGATATTTCGCTGAGAACTCTCCACAAGGCGTGATGTTGGGATGAAGTTGCCCGTAGCTCTGGTGTTCTTGTCTAATTTAATTTTTATTTTAAAGTATACTTTTATTGATTATGCTATTCCATTTGTCCCAAGTTTTCCCCCTTTGCCCAGCACCCGTCTTCCCTGCAGTAACGTGTCCCCCTTAGTTCAGGTCCACGGGTCACGTGTATTAGGTTTCCTGGCTTCACCCCTCTTTAAACTATCAACTTCCCCCTGTTTATTTCGTACCTACCAATTAAGCTTCTTAATCCCCTGCACCTTTGCCCCATTCTCCCCATTCTTCCCTTTCCCCTTCCCCACTGATAACCCTCCAGATGATCTCCATATCCATGGTTCTATTCTCGTTCTAGTTGTTTGCTTAGTTCTTTGTTTTTCATTCTGTTCTGGTTGACTGTTTATGTCTGCCTTATGTTCCAAATTATTGATTTGAACCCTGGCTTCCTTCCCTTCACTGTTGATTCCCTGTGGATTTTTCTTTATTTCACTTAGTGTGGCTTTCATTTCTTCCCTTATGCTCTTGCCATACTCAGCGAGTTACCTGAGCATTCTTATCACTAGTGTTTTGAACTCTGTATCTGATAAGTTGGCCATTTCCATTTCCTTTTTCTTTTTCTGGGGTTTGGTTCTGCTCTCTCCTTTGGGCCATGTTTCTTTATCTCCTCAATTTCACAGCCTTCCTGTATGTGTTCCTGTAGATTAGGTAGAACTGCTTTGACTCCCTGTCTTAGTGCACCTGTTAAGTTGTGGCTCTGTATGTGGGGCAGGTGTCGGAGAGAGGACAGTGTCACTGCCTGGCTGCTTCCTAGACTTGTATGTCCATTTCCTTCACCTCACCCCCTTCCCATATGTGACTGGTGCCCCTCTACCTGTTGCACTTGTAGTGGTTCCCAGAGTGGGTGGGTTTGTGTGTGTTCTAGGACTATGGGGATCCTCTAAACAGACTCTGCTGGGAGATGGGCAGTTTCTTCTGCCACCCCACCCCCCTGCTGGTTTTTCACAGCCAGGAGTTACAAGGCCTTATTTTCCTGGCACTGGAACCCTGGGCTGCATGGTCTGGCCTGGGGCTGGGATCGCCCCCCAGGTGTTCTCCCCATTTTTATCCACCACATGTGAATGCAGTACTGCCTGTTCCATTGGCCACCACCACTGCCTCGCCACTGTCATACCATGTCCTCTCCACCCCGCTCCTCATCCCTGCCCCTCTTAAATCCTTAATTGTCAGGCTTCCATACAGTTTAAGATTTTCTGGCAGTTCTGGGTGTTTTTTTTTAATTTTACTTTTTTAAAATTTATTTTTATTGTTGTATCCATATATATATATTTTAAAGATTTTATTATTTTTAGAGAGAGAGAAGGGCAGGGAGGGAGGAAGAAAGGTAGAGAAATATCCATGTGTGGTTGTCTTTCACCTGCCTCCAGCTACAGACCTGGCTGGAGACCTGGCTTGCAACCGAGTTATGTGCCCAGACTGGGAATCGAACCAGCGACCTTTTGGATTCACAGGCTGGTGCCTATTCACTGAGCCACCAGCCAGGGCCTCACCCATATTTCTTAGAAAACCATTGCCTTCAGTGTTGGAAGCAAGTTCTGGTTCAAGTGGAAAGTGTGGCCTCTCTGGGCTTTTTTTTTTTGTTTTGTTTTGAGGTTAGTTGTGACCCTTCTTACATGGTTGTGCAAGGAGGTGAAGTGTGTTTACCTACGCCTCTCTCTTGACTGGAAGTCAGCTGCAGCCTTCTGAATCATTCACATAGTTTCCTCCAAGGAATGTTAAAGCTTAACAGAAAATTTGATGCAGATTCATTGCTCCACTCAGTCATTTTGAATGCAGTGACCACACAGAACACATACTCAGTGGTGGCTACCGCCCCCACTGACCAGTACGTTGAAGTCATTGTTGTTCATACATGCACATTCCAGTCCACTCTCCTTAGCTGCCAGGTTACATCGATGTTGTGCAAACTGTTCTTGTTATATTAACAATGGCTGGACTTTTTCCAGACTTCCTATAGGGGGGAAGACCATTGCCTCTCTCTTGAGTTGTCTTGGGGGTTAAATCAGATGGTGTACATGGAAATACTTTACAAATAGAAATGTTGTTCTCCCTTCACGTTGGCAGGGGCAGGAAGCTGCCGTGGTCTGTCTCTGGGCTCCATGTGACTTCTAGGTGACTTGTGTGGGTCTAAATAAAGACCCCCAACTGGTCTGTTACAGCTTTTATGTCCATTCTTCACTGAACATCCCCTCTCTTTCTTATACATGTATTTAAGTTTTCACGTACTGACTGTCTGCATAATCTGTACCTTTTAGTAGCTTCATGTTTCTCTTCAATTCTGTTTATGCCACAGAGTATGAATTATTCTATTGATAGGCATTTTTGTAAGTTCTGATCTTTGCTATTTTATTTATTTATCTATTTATTAAAGGTTTTATTATTTCCAGAAGAGGGGAAGGGAGAGAGGCAGAGAGGGAGGGAAACATCAATGTATAGTTGCCTTTCACCTGCCTCCAGCTACAGACCTGGCTGGAGACCTGGCTTGCAACCTGGTTATGTGCCCTGGCTGGGGAATTGAACCAGCGACCTCTGGGTTCGCAGGCCAGTGCCTATGCACTTCTTTGCTATTTTAAATTGTAGTTTGTGAGCTTTCAAAAAAATATTAAGATACGCATGACCCATGGACATGAACAACAGTGGGGGATGACCTGAGGGCGTGGGGTGTGCTGGTTGGAGGGAGACAGAGGGAGAAAGGACAACTGTAATAGCATAATCGATACAATGTCATTTTAAAAGTTAAGCTGTAATCCACATGCCATAATGTTAACCCTTTTAAAATATATAATTCATTAGCTTCAAGTACGTTCACAAAGCTGTACAACCATGATCTCATTGAGGAACATGACGGGGGCCCCATTCTTTCCCGCTAAGTGTACCTCTGAAGTGGAGTGCGGAGGCCAAAGGGGGAGGCCTGCTCTGCAGCTGTTACTCCATCTCATCAGTCTCTTTTCCTCCCACACGGTGCTGCCTCGTGAGGCCCAAGTGGCAGCGCACCTGCGGGTCAGCGCAGTGGGTCTCCCTGTGAACTCGGACAAGCTCTGGGCTCTAACGGAGTGGAAGCCAAGGTTGTGGGGGCCTTTCTTCCAGGTGTCCCTCCTGGTTGTGCTTTCTCCCCTCCTTGGTCAAACATCAATGGATTTTTAACCCTCACCTAGAAAAGGAGGCTAGAGGTTCCATAGAGATCATTTTTAGAAAAAAGTCCGCCCACAGTCCCTGGTGGTAACTAGAAAAAACCAGCTTGTTGGGCATTTTGAAAAGGTCTGGCTCCCCACCCCTTTCCTATCCTGAGTTTAGCGGCTGGCCTCCCCGTGGGGGGCACGGGCCTGTGGTTCTGGTCACTGCACTTGAACTCTGAAAGACAGAGTGAGCCGGGAAAGGGTCAGCCCGCTCATCTGTGGGCTGCGCTCAACACAGGCGCCCCTGAAGCTTGAAACCCGGGATAAAGGAAGCTCTCTTCTGCACAGCGGGGAGCAAACCTAGGAAATGCTCTCTCCCCGCGGATTGAGAGGGATAAAAATAGGAAGAGGGCCACTTAGGGATTTGCGCAGCTAATGAATGGTAAGCAGATAACAGGGCTTTTAAGGACCCTGTGTGTTCTCTCCATCAAGAATTCCTCTATTCTCAAAGCATTACCCTCTGTGCTCTTAAATCTTCTGTGATTCATTGATTTGAAGAGCCTTTTTTGTTTGTTTGTTTGTTTCCCTATCTGACCATCGCTGAAGTGGGGTTTCCTACTGATGGGGGAACAGAGTTGAATTGGCAGCCCGACTCTTTCTTCGTGGTTATAAAACAGTGATTCAGCGGCTGTGGCACTTTTCTTCTGATGAAATCCAGTACTTCCCCGGCCTGCGTAGCCTCCGTCAGAGCCAACTTACGCCTCTAGCCCCTTTTGGAGCTGTTTCCAGTGGATGTCACAGCGGCATTTCAGACTCCGCCCGCTGAGAACTAAAACCATGGTGGCATTTTCCTCGTGAGATGCCCACTGCTTTTCCTGGCTTCTGGCCTCCAAGTGGTGACCGCTCCCTGAGGCGCCCGGCTGGCTGCGGGTCCCTCTTGCAGCCCCTGTGACAGTACGAATACTCCCCCTACGCGTCAGTGTTTCCCACGCGGCAGGCACTGTTCCACGCGTGTGTGCTAATGCACGTGTTAGCTCATTAACCCCGCAGCAGCCCTCCTAGGAGGCCCTGTGAGGATTCCTCTCTTACATGTGAGACAGCCACTCGCCTGGGGTCCCAGGGCCAAGATGTGGCAGAGCAGGCGGCCGGGCTGGGGACCCCACTCCAGGTCACAGCTGTGAACCGCCTTTCACGGAGCCGGCCCCTCTCCACCCAGCGTGTGCTCACCCAGCGTCCCACTGTTGCTCCGTGTGATCAGGCCCTGCTGGCGGTCCTGAAGTTTGCCCTGCAGATCCTAGACGGCTCGACCTGCCCACAGCACCTCCACGTCTGCACTTCCCCGCTCTAACACGTAGAAAGAAGACCACGTGATGTACGTTGCCTATCACCCAAGTCACCCATTCAAAGTACACAGTTCAGGGGGCTTGAGGATACTCCCAGAATTGTGTCGCTGTCACCACCGCCCAGTGTAGGACATTTTCATCACACCCCCCAAGGAGCCCTGGGCCCCCTAGCTGCTGCCCTTGAATTTCCTGTTCTCCCCAGCCCCTCGGAACCACTAGTCTGTTCTTTCCTATAAAAGGGATCATTGGCTTCTTTCACTCGGCAGGATGGTCTCAGGGTTCCTCCGTGCTGTAGCCGGTGTCAGAACATCACCGCTTTTTATTGCTGACTGATGTTCCACTTTGTGGATAGCATTGGTCAGCTGGTGGACGTTTAGGGTGCTACTGTGGGTAATGTGGCTATGAACACGCATAGCCACAGAGTTCTGTGTGGGCAGATGCCTTCATTTCTCTTGGGTGTACGTGGCGCGGGACTTTCGGGGTCATATGGTAACTTGAACCGGTTGAGGCCAAGAACTTGGAGTAGCTCTTCAGACTCCCCCATCTAATTTCCAGCCCTTTCCATCGGTCCTCCACATCTGCTGTTCAGAACCACAAACGGGCTGCTTCCGCCAGGCTGGGCTTGTCGTGGGGACTGCGTGCTGGGGTCCCCGTCCTCTGGCTCAAGCTTTTGTTCCCAAGAAGCATGTGACCCAGGGCAGGGTCAGCCCACACGTACATGTTTTTGAGACACACGGCCTTTTTAAATATCTGAATTGTCTGCGCACATTGCAAAGTCATGAGATTAGCCCTGGGCAGCATGGCTCAGTTGGTTGGAGATCGTCCTGTAGCCAAAAGATTGCGTGTCTGATTCCCAGTCGGGGTACGTGCCAGGGTTGCAGGTTCGATCCCTGGTCCCGGTGTGTACAATCTCTGGTGTGGGCACGTATGATTCCCCAGCCTGGGTGCATATGGGAAGTGACTAATAAATGCCTCTCTTTTCATTGATGCATCTTTCTTTCCCTCTCTCCCTTTTTCTCTAAAATGCAAGGACTTTCCTCTGGGAGGATAAAACTATATATATAAAATCATGAGATAATACTTAATGGTTCAAATCTTTACCTCCTTCAACTCCTGGGAGGCACTGCCCACCTGATGCCTGCTGAGGGAGCTAACTGTCCTCAGGGGTGTTAGCTCCACCCCTCCTCCTCACACTTCTACTGGCTCCGCCAGGCTGGGGGCCCAGACCTCTGGCCCAGCCCCACCCTCCCAGAGCCCAGCTCAGCTTGCTTCTCTGCCCTGTGTGTCCACCGTGCCAGCCCTGGTACCCATGCCGCTCAGTGGCACACGGAGAGTAACACTCTGCTGCAGGGCTGTTTCAGTGGGGGTGGAAGGAAGGTGCTGGGACCAGCCACCTGGGTTCGAACCTTCACCAGCTGTGTGACCTTGGGCAAGTTACCTAACTTCTCTGAACCCGTTTCCTTATATTGTAAAATAGGGCTTACAGCTGGACCTCTTTATGTACTGTTGTTAAGAGGAGTAAGTGGCCTGATAAACACACATTGTGACCATCGTTTACTTTTTCCTGATGTTTTCCCAACAGTATTGTAGGAACTTCAAAGATCAGAACCCCAAGAGGCTGAGTCAGGATAACTTCTTCAGGCCTGACTTCTAATAACTGACTCTTGTCAACTGTTTCTAACACATCAAACCCAGCGATTGCATTTCTTTTTCTTTTTTCTTTTTTTTTTTTTTAATTTTAGGATTTTATTTATTATTTTTAGAGAGAAGAGAAGGGAGAGGTGAAGAGGAACATCAATGTATGATTGCCTTTCACCTGCCTCCAGCCATTAACCTGGCTGGAGACCTGGCTTGCAACCTGATTATGTGCCCTGGCTGGGGAATCGAACTAGCAACCTTTGGGTTCGCAGGCCGGCGCCTTATCCACCGTGCCACCAGCCAGGGCCTTGCATTTCTAATTTCCAGTGAAATTTTTTTCCTTTGTTGAGGCTGTTTTTCTGGTCACTTTCCATCCCATTTCCAGAGTTAATCTTATGGGAGATTTCTGTTTCTGTTGACATGCTTTTGCGATTGGTCCGTGACGGCGTGTGTACCTTTGTTTTTGCTGCCTCGTGGTGCCCCATGGTTGACTGTGGCACTCGGCTGGGTGCCAGGGGTACAGCAGCAAGAGAGACACAGCCCCTGCGCTGATGGAGCTTCCAGTGTAGCAGGGAAGGGACAGATGGGCTCCGAGTTGGTCAGGGGGCTGGTAGAAGGCAGGGCCCCCAGTAGGGTGGGCCCGAGGTCTGGGACATCTCCTGGAAGCTGAGACCTGCAGGTCAGGTGGACTTGCTGGGGCGGAAAGCAGTTGGATGGTTCATTTCTGAGTCGCTGATAGAGCTCACGCCGGGCTCTGGAGGAGGGAGGGAGCGGGTGTGTGGGACCGGCTCCGACTCTGGGCACCTGACCCCTCCTTGTACAGAGCAGGGACAGTCGAGGGGCTGCTGTGCAGGACTGAGTGCGAACAGAAGGGGACGTGTAGCGTCTCAGCCCCGCGCCAGGCCGCAACTGGTCGGGTTCTGGAAGCGGCGTCTGTGCTGTCTTCTGTGTTGCTCCCTTTTATCCTCACAGGGACCCTGTGCCCCTGCCAACTTGACCTCGCCACCTGGGTGTCCAAAGCTGAAATACACCTGAAACAGAAGCCACGGTGTCCCCTCCATCCCTATCCCCTGTGTTGGCAAATGCCACCGCCTCTGTGCTTTGTTTAGGCCCTAATTCTAGGAGTTACCTTTGGTTCCTCCCTTTTGCTCAGCAAGTCCGGTCATCCCTGACCCCAGAACTGGTTGTCCATCCCTCCCACTCCCGTGCTGCTAGCGGACCCCTGGGGAGACCTGTGCAGAATCTTGTCCTTTCCTGCTTGAAACCCTCCAGGGGATTCCCCTGAACTTAGAAGTAAGTCCGGTCTGCTAACCTGGGGCTCCAGCCCCCACACTCCTGTCTCCTCCCTCTGGCTTACCTTCTGGCCCCCTGGCACCACCAGGCTCTGTCCTGACCCAGGGCTTCTGCTTTCAACCTGCTCTCTCCCTGGCTTTTTGCAGGGCGGACTCTTCAGGTCTCGGAGGGCCTTCCTATTACCTTCTGGCTCGATATCCATCTATAATGTCTCTATTGACTTACCCTCTTCAACCTCCCAACTTCCCTCCCTGTAAGCTGAGGACAAGCACCTGTCTGTGTTCTGGTGCCTGCAGGTGGCCTGGCACATTTGTGCACTTGGCAATGGGTGGCACTTGTCATGTCAGCAGGAGGCAGAAACAGAGACTCAGAAGTCACACACTATTCAGTGGCCATCAGACCCTAGAGCCCAGGCCGATGCCCAGGCGTGGGGGCAAGGCTGGGGGCAGGGCCAGAGACTGGCCACATGCCGGTAAGTGCTGTTTGGCCTTGGCTGGGACCAGAGCCCTCCCCGCAGAATACCTGAAGAAGCCCAAAGAGTATGACATCTTCTCTTACATGGCTCGTTGAGGGGAAGTGGCCCAGAGACACCTGCTTCCCTGCTGAGGTTTTCTGCCTCAACCGTCTTGCGTAGGCTCTCTGGCCTGGGAATAGGGGTGCGGGACAGGGCATGCCGGGTGGTCTCTGCCCCTCAGGAAGTCAGACATGTTGCCCACTCTTTGTGGCCTCCTCCTGCCCAGGCCGCACCAGCTTCTATGAGGAGTACGGCGTCATCCGCGACGTCCTGCAGAACCACCTGACGGAGATCCTAGCGCTGGTGGCCATGGAGCTGCCCCGTAACATCAGCAGCCCGACGGCGGTGCTGAAGCGCAAGTTGCAGGCCTTCCATGCGCTGCGGGGCCTCCAGGGGGACAGCGCCGTCCTGGGCCAGTACCAGGCGTACAGCCAGCAGGTGCGCAGGGAGCTGCACAAGCCGGACGGCTTCCAGAGCCTGACGCCGACCTTTGCAGGTGCGCTCGGGGCTGGGCGTGGGGTTTCTGGGAGCGGGCGGCGCCCTCAGGTGGGAGAGAGTCACCCCCCAGCAAGAGCAGCAGCCACTGATGACACCGACCATGTGCTGAGCACTTCATACATGTCATCTTGTTTAGCACACACACACACACATGCCCATACCCGCAAGGCAGGTATGGTTATGATCCCCAATGAAAGGGAAGGAAATGTGAGGCTCAGGGATGTTGAAAACCTTGCCTGCGGTCCAGCAGAGAGAGGACAGGGGACAAGGGGCATGGAACTGGAGTTCAGGAGTCCTGTCCCTTAGCGCCCGCCTGCAGGCTTCCTTATCTGCACCCCCCTTGCTTCAGGCATGTCTTGAGTCCCCCTAGCCCCCCACAGTGAGACTTTTCTCAGAGGTTCCAGGGTGGAGACTCAGCCAGTTCTCCTTCCTCAGGGCCTGAGCCCAGGACAGGCACATGCCAGCAAGGGTCCCAAGTGCTTGTCCAGCACTGCTGGGAGAAATAATGGGGCAGGGGGGAGAAAGATGGGGGGCGAGTCTAGCAAGGCCAGGGGGTTCCAGTTCAGTGGGTGCCCAGAGAGGCTCAGGGGGGAGGACTGGCTGGCAGGAAGGTCAGAAGGGAAGTTGAATGGGCCGGGAAGTCCCCATTTCCCTCAGCGGCAGTGTCACCTCCACTGTCCCCTGTCACCTCAGGTGTCCTCGTTCACTTGGACAACCTTCGCTGGGAGGGCGTCCCTTTCATCCTGATGTCGGGCAAAGCCTTGGATGAGAGAGTGGGCTACGTGCGTGTCTTGTTCAAGAACCAGGCCTACTGTGCCCAGAGTGAGAAGAGCTGGGTCGGGGACCGGAGCCGGTGCCTGCCGCAGCAGGTCATCTTCTACATCGGGCACGGGGAGCTGGGCAGCCCAGCCGTGCTGGTCAGCCGGAACCTCTTCAGGCCCACCCTGCCCCCCGGCAGCTGGCAGGAGGTGGCGGACCGGCCCGGCCTCCGCCTTTTCGGTTGCCCTCTGTCTGATTTCTACGCCTACAGCCCCGTGCAGGAGCAGGACGCCTACTCCATCCTCATATCACACATCTTCCACGGCCACAAGGACTCCTTCATCACCACGGAGAACCTGCTGGCCTCCTGGGTCTTCTGGACGCCCTTGCTGGACAGCCTGGCCCGGGAGCCCCCACGCCTCTACCCGGGGGGAGCTGAGAACGGGCACCTGTTGGACTTTGAGTTCAGCAGCAGCCAGGTAGCCTTTTCCGTGCGGCAGCCAGAGCAGCTGGTGCCGGGGCCGGGCTCCGCTCCGACGCCCAGCAGCTTCCAGGTTCTCCAGGCCACGTACCGAGAGAGCCCCCTGGTCGCGGCCTGGCCCGAGGAGCTGATCGCGCAGCTGGCCAGCAGCATCGAGGCCGTGGCTGCAAAGGCCGTGCGGCAGTTCGGCCAGTTCCACCTGGCGCTCTCGGGCGGCTCGAGCCCCGTAGCCCTGTTCCAGGAGCTGGCCACGCGGCACTACGACTTCCCCTGGGCGCGCACGCACCTGTGGCAGGTGGACGAGCGCTGCGTCCCGCTCTGGGACCCCGAGTCCAACTTCCAGGGCCTGCAGACGCACCTGCTGCAGCACGTCAAGGTACCCCACTACAATGTCCACCCGATGCCCGTGCGCCTGCACCAGCGGCTCTGCGCCGAGGAGGACCAGGGCGCCCAGGCCTACGCGGAGGAGATCTCAGCCCTGGTCACCAACAGCAGCTTCGACCTAGTGCTGCTGGGCATGGGCACCGACGGGCACACGGCCTCCCTCTTCCCGCAGTCGCCCACCGGCCTGGACGGCGAGCAGCTGGTCGTGCTGACCGAGAGCCCAGTCAAGCCGCACCACCGCATGAGCCTCAGCCTGCCCCTCATCAACCGCGCCAGGAACGTGGCCGTCCTGGTCATGGGCAAGATGAAGCGTGAGATCACCCTGCTGGTGAGCCGTGTGGGCCACGAGCCCAAGAAGTGGCCCATCTCGGGCGTCCGGCCCGGTTCCGGCCAGCTGATTTGGTACATGGACTACGAGGCGTTTCTGGGATGACCGCCTTTGCCCTCCGCTCACTCCCATGCTGCCTTGCACCTGTTCTGTCCCCTCCCCTCTGAGTCCTGGCACCTGCCCGTGTGCCCTGGCTCTCCGGAATCGGATGCCTCCGTGTCAGGCCTTGGGAGAGGCCCTGTCCCAGTCAACCCCTTTGACAGTCCCCGTCTAGTTGTGGACAGACACACAAACAAGGGAGCCATGGAGGCTCATGAGAACCTTCAAGTCCAAGGTAGGAGAGAATCATCCACGGAAAGGGAAGATGTCCAGCAGTTACCCATGAACATCAACCAGCACAACGTAGGTGGCACGAACTTGAACGTCCCAGCCTCAGCACAAGGCATGCGGTGCGCCGAGGGGAGGTGTCCAGAGGCGGGACCCTTGAACTGGGTCCCGTGGAGGAGCGTGGGTGGTGGAGAGAAGGGTGCGCCCCGTGGAGCGGGCGTAGGTCCCGTGCGGAGCAGGATTTGGGGAGCGCTCCGGTGCCCGGGCTGCCTCGGCCCTTGCTTCCTGTCCCCTTGTCCCCAAGCCTCTGGCGTTCAGCCTGCTGTCCGTCCACCTGCTCAGCGTGTCCGGTCCCTTGCTCCTCAGTCCTGACTGTGGGTGCTCTTCCCGTCCCCGCGCTGTGCCTTGGCTGTCCCCAGACTCCAGTTACAGACCGATGAGGAATGTTGACGTCACACTGCCGCAAATACCAGGATGTTACAGCAGTGCCAAAATCCTCGTGACTGTCATTTGCAGCCTTCCTCAGTGATGAACTTCTGGCCTGGGGGAGGCACCGGTGCCCCAGCCCCTCAGGGAGGACCCCAACCCCGCTGTCCCACCTGCTGGGCGCAGAGGGCCAGGCCATTCCAGGGAGCCCTTCTTTAAAAGGGTCGTTTTCATCTCAGGGGACTTCCCCGTAGTGGTTTCCACTCTCAGGATCCTCTCTTGTTTTACCAAGAAAACAAATGCGGTCAAATCTTTCTTTGATGGTGACAACTCACTTGGGAGAGTTGCGTTGTTGAGGATCGGACCGTCCAGGTGCTCTGATTGTCCAGGTACCGGGGCCCTTGGTGGGTGGGGCAGCCACATCTCATGCCCCAGCACTGCAGCCCACCTTTCTCCAACTACCTCTGGGTGGCATCCAGCCTGGCCGCTTCTTGTCTGCCAGTCCCTTCTGCCACCTGTCACTTCGCCACTAACATGCCGTGGAAGACTTGGGGAGCAAACCAGCAGCTTCTCCTTAACAACAGCTGGGTGCTTTGGTCTTGAGAAGCATGGGCCAGCGCCCCCTGTTTTCCTGGAACCCCTGGTGGTATCTCCGAAATGCTTTAAAGAAAATCAAAATGGTCAGGAGACATTTTTTTATTTTTAAAGATTTTTATTTATTATTTTTTAGAGAGGGGAAGGGCGAGAGGCAGAGAGGGAGAGAGACATCAGTGTATGGTTGCCTTTCACCTGCCTCCAGCTACGGACCTGGCTGGAGACCTGGCTTGCAACCTGGTTACGTGCCCTGACTGGGGAATTGAACCAGCAACTTTTGCCGGGGCCTTATTCACTGTGCCACCAACGAGGGCTCAGGTCAGGAGACATTTAATTTTTATCTCAGCGTTCCACGGTGTCATGTCCCCGAGCTGTGACTGTCCAGGAGTCAGAGGTTTTTCTGTGGAACGCTACCCCCGTCTCACAGCCACACTGCGTAGCAGATAACACGTCATGTCCAGCTGAGGACTGTCCTTGGGAAGGCAGAGCATCAGGAAAGTGATGTCTTTCCTCACTGTTCAGACTTTCATCAAGGCTGCGGATTTGCAGGAATTGTTGCTCTTGTTTGAGGTGTGAGCCTGTGAAATGCATACCTGAGCCAGGGCACTCTTTCTTGTTCAAGTTCTGCACCCTCTGGCCTCCAGCGGGCATCTCTCTGTGTCCCAGGAGAGGTGACCTTGGCGGAACATGATCGCAGTACTGGGATCCGAAAGCCTCCGTTGCAGGAGGACATCATCTTAGCTATTTTGCTCTGGAGATGCTGATAGACCCAGGTGGTTTCAGGTTGGGTGCTACCTGTGGCCACATGGGGGCGCTCGTGCACCATCCCTGCAGGTTTGAGGTCTGACCTTGGAGGACCGCAACCCCCCCCACCCCCCACCCCACCCCCATTGCTGTATCTGCCCTTGCATAATCTGCCCCCCAGAGCCCTTGGCCCTGAGCGCCCCCACCCCCCCAGCTGTTCTTGGGGAACTTCTTCCCTTGTGGTTACAACACCAGAGAGAAAGTGACCTCCACATCCAGGATCAAGAGTGAGCTGTCCCGGTTTCTGGGTAATAGTGAGTCACCGCAGGCTGCCCTGCCTCCCAACGCACCTTTATCTGTGGTGAGCTCGCACCTGGGGTGGGGGTGGTGCAGTCGTGCCAAAGGTCTCCTTCTCAGAACCAACCGCTGCCTTAAAGTCCCAACCTAAAAGGCCACGGGAGACAGCCAGCCTTCACTTCCACGCTCCCTCTCCCCCTCACTCCCACCCTGTGCCAGGAGGGAGAGACTGTCAGGCCTGGGCCACCGGCACTGATGCTTTGCACACTTTCTGGACCACGACAGCACAGCCAGGAACCCTCTGTATCCTGAGTCTTGCAGAGATGGGTCTCGAACACAAGTACTGCTACATGGGGTACCCCCTGCTGCCTACTTTCCATTTTTTAGAAAGTGCTGTTTGTAACCTGCTAACTTGAGTTGATACATAGTTTCAAAAATGCTGTCACCCAGCTCTGCAGTGTTGCACAAGCTGGGGACCCAGGCTTGGGGGGAGCGTGTGTCTGGCTCCCTGGGACCCGGGCTGTGCAGTCCCACAGCCTCACACCTCCGGCTCAGCCTGCCCAGGGAGGCTGCCCAGGTCCTGAGCACAGGATGCTTGGCCCCTGTGACAGGAGAGGGTGACGGTGGGTGGTGAAGCAGCTCTGATCAGGAGCCTGACACCAGTGATGACGTAGGACTTAGGTCCCAGGCCAGATACTAAACATTTTGTCCAACATGGTCTTGTCTGATTCTTTCACCTCCCCTGAGAGGTAGGTGGAAGGAGCCTCCTTCAGTCACTGAGGATTTGAAATGGAAACTGCAGTCTAATGACAACGGGCCAATTGTGCTAAGCCAGGCCTCGAGGAGGGTGGACATCCCCTCCCGGCCACCCTGCGGTGCCACCTCCCTCCCAGGGAGCCCTGGGGTGCTCCTGGCAGTGACCGTTACCAGAGTCCTGCAAAGGCAGAGGGCCCTCCTCCGGGAGGCCGCACCAAACTGGCATCTCCGCAGCCAACATGACTACCACGTGTTGTCGGGAAGGAAGTGAGGGACTTTCCAGGTTTCCGAAAGCTAGAATCTGATCTGGGAACAAAGTTTGCTGCTAGCTGCACATTGCACGAGTCTCGTCTTGTTGTTCCCTGTTCCCTGTCCCCCGCAGACAATGCTTTATTCCCACTCTTGGTTTTCAGCAGTGTGATCAGAGCTTTCTGCCTGTGGACTGGTATTTCAGAGCGCTCCCTTGGGGACTGTCATCCCAGGATGCACAGGCTGGTCTCCCTGGTCCGGGAGCCCTGTCCGCATCTGCACAGCAAGCTGGGGATAGGGCGACAGAAAGGTAGAAGCCCCCAATCAAACCTGTGCAACAATCTAGTTGCCAGAATTTTTTTTTTTTTTTCAACAAAAATACACGCAGCCTTGTGTAAGCAGCGTCTGCCGTGTCCTTACGCAGCTACGTTTTTATCTGAAGCTGGCAGGGCCCTGCAGATCTTAGGCCACTGATAGAGAACCTGCCTGGAGTGTGTCAGAGAATGAACAGGTCACAGGAGGGCCCGTGGTGACCAGCCCATGCAATCTGCACCTGTCCCCTCCCTGCACAAAAGACAGGCTCCTGAGGGGGCTGAAGGATGTGGGCTGTGGTGTACCCCCCACGCACCGACCCTACAACCAGTCTGCTGGGCACCCCACCCTGCCACTCTTGAGGTACTACTGGCTTTTTTCAGGTGACATTTCCACAAAAAGGGATACTGCCTCCAGCCTCCTGGTTCTGCATTTGGAAGAACAGGGTGAGGGCAGATACTGGCAGGGCCTCCCCTGGGTCCTGGGGCTGTTGCTGCCCACCGGTGCCTTGTTTCTGCCCGGGGAGGCCAAGTTGGTGCCGTGCTTGGGGCGGTTGCCAGGAAGACATCTGGGTACGGGCGGGGGCCCTGAAGGCAGGATGTCTGGGCTCTGGATCATGACCCTGCGTTCTCTGCCCTGTGTTGGGAAACTCGGCACTGGGCTTCAGTCAGGAATGGCTCAGAGCCGGGGAAACTACCTGTTTGGTGGGGAGAGTGGGCACAGAACCCCCTCTGCCAGGCTGTGCTGTGCCTCACGCAGAGAGAAACTGCCCCTGGCTTCACGGGCACACAAGACGCGGAGAGGTGCCCCACACAGTGGGACATTCAGAGTTTTTAAAATGACTTTTTCTACGTCCGGTGTGCCATTTATTTTCTAAACAATAAAGTTGTTTTGCCATAATTCACGTTTCCTCCTTTCTCTGGGAGGTGGAGGGTGGCGGGCCACGGGCCTTGTCTTTATTCGGCGTGTGTTCAGAGGGCGGTTGGGGGGTGTTGAGCAAGTCCGGGACCCAGTGCAGGTGGGGACACGTCCGAGCCAAGCAGCCACATTCCAGGGCTTGAGCACCTCTGGGCCTCCTGGGAGGCCACCATGGCCAGGGTGGCCCCGTGTCACAGACGTTCATTGTCTTCCGGGCAGCCCGCGAGATGGGGAAGGACAGCACCCGGGAGGGAGCATCTTGAAGCAGCAGGACCGGGTGCCACTGCCTGTCACACCCTCTGCCTGACTCCCCTCCAGCCTGTGCCACACTCCCAGGGAGGTAAAGGGTGTGGGGCTGTCCAATAAAACCACGGAACCCCAGGGGTACACGTGCACGAGTAGCACCAACCAGGAGGAACCTGGAGAGCCCTGCCCCCCAAACCTTGGCTGCGAACAGTGGAGATGGTCTCAGTCTGTGTCCAGTGCTTTGCAGCTTCAAGGCAAGCACCCAGCTCCCTTTCCTAACCAGATTCCTGCCCCCAAAGCCCTTCCTCATGGGAACAGGGACAGGGCCGCCTCTGAATGGGCCACTGGGTCGGGGTGGGGGTGCGGAGGTGGCACCAACCCAGCGGGCCCCTCCCGGATGGCGAGTGGGCTGACCAGGCCCACACAGGTCGCTCCACCTGGCGACCCGACGGAAGTCAGCTCCGGACTGCTCGCCCTGGGCCCACGGCCGCGAGAAGCTGGGGGGGCCTCGTTATCAGAAATAACCATGTTAGCAGTTGCCGTTGCATGTTCCGGAGAAAGAGACGTCCACCCAGAAGTTTTCCTAATCAGTTATTTCCGAAGCGGGTCATCTCCCAGGGAACCCCAACCCAAAGCGTTCACAGCCCGAGTTTTGCAGACAGGGTGCTCGGGCCCCACCGGCCCCACCGGCCCCACCGGGCGGCAGGGAGAGACGGGGGCGGTGCCCACCAAGTGTGGTCGTTCCCCCAGAAAGAAGCGCGGAGCCTGGTGCCTTTCTTGGCTCCCCGCAGCCAACGGCTAAAATTACGCCCGATACCCCAAACATTCCCAGCCGCCGCAGCCCCTGTGCGCTCAGCCATGGCTCGATCCTCGCCAACAGGACTCAACGCGCTGCCCTGGAGGGTTTCCACGGGGTCCTGACGTGCGTGTAAGGACCAGGGATGATGGAGGTTACGTGGCCCGTGTCTTGTAACGGAGTGACGTTAACCGGGCTCCACCACCGACAGGCCAGTGGGGAGCGGTGCAGACGGTCCGTCAGTCCACGGTGGGCAGATGAGGTGGGAGGCCCCCCAGGCTGGACCTCAGGTGACACGGAGGCAGCAGTGGGCCAGGGCCTGGCTGCAGCCTCCCCTCTGAGGTCCTGCCTGCCCCTGTCACCCCATTATTCTGTGCCCCCCGCCCCAGGACGGCCCCTTGGTGCAGAGCTTCCCAAGCAGGAAGGCCGCAGGGACTCACAGGCAGGGTCCCTATTTCCTAAAAAGGGGCTCCTTGGTTGCCCTTCCCTCAGCCCTTTCCTTCACCCCCTCAGCAGACCCCAGGCCACCCCTTCCCACTGCGCACCCCGGAATTCATGCAGCAGCTCCCCCCACGGATGTCCCCA
Organism: Noctilio leporinus; assembly: GCA_004026585.1. Taxonomy (NCBI): domain Eukaryota; kingdom Metazoa; phylum Chordata; class Mammalia; order Chiroptera; family Noctilionidae; genus Noctilio; species Noctilio leporinus. The sequence goes on along the minus strand of PVIW01000360.1, from coordinate 401,247 downwards.
GCCAAGCACAGTGGTTTTGTGGGCCAGATCTCTCCAGCGCCAGGCCCTGAAGACATCTGTGTGGCGTGCAGTTCAGGGCTCCGCACTAGGGAGGAGCCTGGAGTGTGTCCCCCAGCTGTCCCCAAAGTTTACAGCAGCTGAGCGTCAGCGTGTGCCTGCAGGTGGAACCCAATGCCAGCTCACTGCCCAGGAGGGGACTGAATACACCTGTGCCACGTGCGCCCCGTGCCCTGGGCTCTGTGCTACCGCACCTGTCCACCCACCTCAACGTTGACGGGTCCTTGTCCAACCCTGGAGGAGGGCGCCCGGCCCAGGCTGGCAGCCCCGAGGCCTGGAGTGTTCCCAGCAGACGCAGTTACTGTGGCACTGACCTGCCCAGCACCCCTTTCCTCCCTTTCCCACCACTGTTCCCCCCTCTCCAGAAGGAGGGCAGAAGCCATCAGGTCCTCCTCCCTGGTCACACAGAGGTCCAGGGAGAGAGGGTGACACCACAGGGCATCTTCTGTTTGTCTGTCCTCCATCTCTTTGCTCCCTTCCCCATCCTGCCCCCCCAAATCTGGCTCCGTCTCCAACTCCTTTGGCCCCTGGCTCCTGCAGGATCCATCAGTGGAACCAGAGTGAGGAAGGTGATTTATCACCCCAGCTACGAAGGGTCACCTGGACTGGCCTTGTCCCCGGAGAAAGGGCACGGTGTGTAGGCAGCCCGGGCTCTCTGTGTGGCTCTGTCCCCTAGGGTTCCAGTTCTGCTCCCCCAGCTCTGAGAGGTCCTGGCTCCAGCTCCGCCCACCCTACCTCCTCCTGAACCCCCAGAGTGATTTCCTTCCCCCCGAGGCCCGTCCAAGCAGGCAGTGATGACTGAGAGTTCCGGCGGCACATTTTCCACCCCTTCCCCGTAGAATGTTGGGAGCAGGGCTCGGGACAGTGCATTGTGAGGTTAAGAGCTGGGCTGTGGATTCAAATCCTGCGCATGCTGGTTAGCTGTGGAGCGACGGCCCGGCTTCACCCGTGAGCACCGTTTCCTACTCTGCTAACCGGAAAACGAGTCCTGCTCTCTGGGGAGGAATGTGGCCTGGACGGCCGGACACTCGGGCCATTGTAAGAGCAGGGACACACGGGCACTCACCAGGCCTGTGCATCAGACAGTTGCAGGTCTCTCCTGTCCCAGGGGCTCCGTCTTACACACGGGGGACTGAGACCCAATCCTGCCTCCAGGAAATGATAGTCTGGTAAGAGAACTGAGCGCCAGGCAAGGCGGGTTCCCAGGTGCTGCCGGGGTCCTGAGACAGCTTGGGTGGGGACACAGAGCTCTGGGGAACGTTGGCTTAACCTGGGGACCACAGAGTCACATCACCTGACCATGTTTATTGAGCACCTACTACGTGCCAAGCACTATGCTTGGTTTTGGGATAAATGGAGGCCCAGGACAGAGGAGGACCCTGCCTGGGGCTGCCAGTCTGGTGGGGGAAAAAGACAAGGACCCCGGGGATTGCAGGCTGCCTGGGAGCTCTGGGGGCCCCTGGTGGGGGCACCTGCCCACCTTGCAGAGCATCGCAGACGCTTCTCCATGAAGGGTGCGTCAGCTGGGGGCTGCTGAGAAGAAAGCACTGGTGCGGGACAGGCCAGCCCTTGTGCATCTCTGGGCCCACAGTCCCTGGACCCCCATCCCCTGGAGCTGGAGCTGCGACCCACAGCTTCTGGGAGCTGTGCTGAGGTGCAACGGCCACAGTGCCCCAGGGCCCAGAAGGATCTGCTCCTACTCAGCAACCTCGAAGCCCTTGGGGAGCTCAGGCCTTCTCTGAGTGCCCTCCGAACGGTCAGGGTCGTGGCTGTGGAAGCAGATGCATCTGCAAAGCTGTCCGCCCAGCAGCCCAGCTGGGTGGGGCCCCTGTCCTCTGCACCTGCTTTGCCCACCTGCCCAGGTGTCAGCGCAGCTGTGCACTCCTCCTACCTCTACCAGCTGGGCCGGAGCCCAGAGCCCTGGAGGGGAGGCAGAGCTCCTCTCTGGGCCTTTGCTGCCATCCCTGTGTCCTTCCCAGCTGCCCTGGGAGACAAAGGTGACCCCTGTATAGGCCAGCTGCAGGATGGCCCTGCTGGGCGTGGAGAGACACAGGGTGACAGATGGCCCTCGCCTTAGGCATCTGCTGCAGAGGGTCTCCGGGAGGTGGCTTCCAGACAGAGCTCAGCCCACTGTCGCTAAGTGCCAGCCGCCTGGGTGGTCCGGGGGGGAATGAAATCAGAGGCCAGAAGGAGCCCGGGTTCAAATTGCCACCAATGTCCTGCGAGTTCCTGCTGGGACTCCTGGTGGACCTACTGGTCGAATGAGGGGGAAAAAGCCCAGACCCCTCACTTAAAACCAGATGTCAGGATCTGTCCTGAACCAGCCCAGGGTCAGCCACCTCCCGCCACGGAGCAGACGAAGAAGACCCTGTGTTAGAGGAAGCAACTTCTTAGCTGGCACCTAAAAATATTGACTGGGTTTTTTTTGCTTTAAATAGAGAGGGAATTTAGTTCACTCCACCCCAGACCTCCTCCTTCTGGGTTCAGAGTGGGCACCTTGGGGACCTCGCCCAGATGCAGCTTCCCCACACGGAGCAGCTGAGGCTCCAGGGGGCCTGGAGCAAGGACAGTGTGGAGGACAAGGGGGGATGGGGCCCGGCTGTCCCTGAGGGGTGTTCCTAGGGGAAGTTGGGAGGGGCTGACTGGCATTTGGCTGACCAAATATCCCAGAACACCCCTCATCCAGAGAGGCACTGGGCCCCTCTGTGGCACACAGAAATCAGAGGAAAATGCACATAGAAATCACCTTCGCCTGGGTCCTCCATGGACCTGTGCCAACGGTGGGCAGTGGCCAGGGCGGGGGTCAGGTGCCAGAGCTCTGAGCTCTGCCTGGGACGAGAGGCCACTGGGATGGCTAGCTCTGCTCCCACGTGTTGGTGGCTGGCTTCATCGGGGTCCTCAGGTCGATGGCTCCATGGGGGTCCCCAGACACAGGAGGAAGAGCTCACCTAGGGTCCACGCAGCCAGGAGGCCTGACTTGGTTTGAGCCACAAACACGTGTGGAACACCTGAGAGAGACAGGTACAATCTGCCAAGACAGACCGTTAACTGAAGAGAAGCAGAGGGGGATGGCGGGCAGCAGGCCGCCCGTGTGTTGGAGCAGGCACGTGGGTCTGAACTAGCCCAGGGAGGCTGGCCAGGGGTTTGAACCAGGAGAGGAGGAATCCCTTTTCTTTCTCTTCTTTTAATCCTCACCTGAGACATGCTTATTGATCTTAGAGAGAGGGGGAGGGAGAGAGAGAGTGAGAGAGAGAAACCTCCATCAGCTGCCTCTCGCACACACCCTGACCGGGAATCAAACCGCAACCCTTCGGAGTACAGGACAATACTTCAACCATCTGAGCCACTGCTGGCCAGGGCTGGAATTCCTTTTCTTGGTCTGATTTGTATGTTAATAAAAGTGATGCATGCAAATAGTTTTTAACATATCAGACTCAACGAAAACCTCAGTAATTTCCTGCTCTAGCATCTCCCCACGCCCAGAGGCCGCACCCCAAGGGGAGACTATTTTCAATTCTTTATAGCTGCTTCTTTACGTGTTTACGGCCCTTCTCCTCAACGACCTGCTGATACTACTATTTTGTTGCTGTTGTTCATTTTTGGCCTTATGTAACTGACTGAAATCTAAGATGTGACATAGAATGACGGTTAAGCTGCTGACTTTTTAAAAAAGATTTTATTTATTATTTTCCAGAAAGAGGGGAAAAGGGAGAGGCAGAGAGGGAGAGAAACATCTGTGTATGGTTGCCTTTCACCTGCCTATAGCTACGGACCTGGCTGGAGACCTGGCTTGCAACCTGGTTATGTGCCCTGGCTGGGAATCGAACCAGCGACCTTTGGGTTCACAGGCTGGTGCCTTATCCACTGAGCCACCAGCCAGGGCTAAGCTGCTGACTTTTAAACCAGAAACCCTGAGTCAGGATTCAGGCTCTGTCACTTACTAGTGATGTGACCTGAACAGTTACTTGTAACTCCTTGTTGTAAAATCCTTGATCCTTCCCTTGTCACTGCCTGATGCTGACAGAACATCTTTTGACACCCCAGTGATAACTGACAGGAAGTTCCTCCTCCAATCAAGGCAGGTTTTTCACAGTTTAGGGATGGTTCTTATTTGAAGGGTTAAGATGGTAAATATTGTGCTGGGTGAGCCTATGCTGCTGTAACTCCTGAAATCAGCACAGTAGCCCTTTGAACTTCGGCTATGTCAGCCCAGCTGGATTAGATACTCTTATTTTAAAAATTAAAAAAAAAACATTCCTCACCCAAAGATATGTTTATTGTTTATTAATTTGAGAGAGAGAGAGGAAGTGGGGAGAGAAACATGGATCGGTTGCTTCCTGCCTGCACCCCAACTGGGGATCCCCAACTGGGGATCAAACCCACCCCCAAGGTTTTGGTGTGCGGGACCAGGCTCTAACCAACTGAGCCACTCGCCCAGGGCTGAATTATGGCTTTTCACTTGGACTTGGACTTTAGCCACAGGGCAAACTCCAAACATTTACACAGAACGCTGGCTTGCCTCAGGGGTAGCCCATGACTTCGGGATGCTATGAAAACAGCGAGGGTTCCTTCCCTCTAAAGGGGAAAAGATGTTCCATGGCTCTGATACCTAGAATCTGCTAGACACCACATCTGGCCAGCTACCTTGGCTTTCAGTAAGATCCCTGGGCACTCCATGCACCACTCCCTTGAGCTAAAGAAAACCACCTCGCTGATTATTTCCACCCACAACACCACCCGCAAGGAAGCGCTGGTCAGACATCTGTCGTGGTCCAAAGGAAAGCTCCCCAAGATGACGACCTGGGAAAATGGACTAGAAATGCCCAACAGTTGATCTCAGAAAAGAAAAAACAGTATTGGAAGCCTAGTAACTGTTGGTTTGATGTGAGAGAGGAGAGAGAGAAAGAGAGAAGGGACTCTGATTAAGCCAAGCAACAAATGGACCCTACCAGAAATTCACTCTTTAGCGTTGTACATGCCTTAAGACATTGGGCTGCTGACAAAAGAGCAGCATTCGTGAACCAATACTGGTGGGGAAATATTAGCAACACTACAAACAGTGCCTGCCTTGCTCATCCCCCATGTCCAAAGACACAGTCCAGGGAAGTCTGTCCACCCTGGTCCCGGACACTTGCTCCTGCCTTGGAGCTTTGGCCAGTGGATTTCATACTCCCCCCTTACGGGTGTGTTTTAGTCATGGTGTGTGTGCTTCTTCACCGGGCGGATGCCCCCCTTGCAGACAGGCCACTGCCCCTTCTGTGGCTACAATTCTGCCAGCCAAGATTGGCCCTGGGGAGGCCCTTTTCAATTCCACAGTGACTGGGAACTTATTTTATTGGTCAGGTATTTTAATAACTGTGTGCCTGACTGCGGGTCTTACATTTCCATTCTGCTTACCGCCCTGAGCCCTCAGTTTTACCTGAACACCTTCAGGGTCTAGTTAAAACCCAGTGCGACAAAACCGCCGCTGATAGCTCTTTGGAATCTCTGGTCTACGCCGGCCGCCTCATCGCTGGCTGCACCACGTTGGGAGAGATGCCCCCACATCTCCGCTCAGGACTCATTAACGCTGACCTTCTGAGATCGTTACAGCTGTCCCATACCCTTGGCTGGGGCTTGTTTCCCTCCACAGGTGATCAAGGGAGACACACTTCAAGGCTGTAGAGGCCCGGCTGCTCCTGTTGAAAACAACCATGATTCAGGAGTGAACATTGGGAGACCGCAGCCCTGTCCCCCCATGCTTGGTGCTGGAAGTTTTGTTTACTAGAAATGACACCTCTGAAAGGACACCTTTCTGCTTTGTACTGTGATGAGGTTAACATCCCCCATGCACTGTTGACAAACCCTTGTGCCACCAAGCTCCAGGGCGTAGCCCCTTGGGTCTCCGTGTCACACCTGAAAAAAGGCACCGAGCCCTGGCTGATGTGGCTCAGTGGAAAGGTGCCGGCCTGTGAACCCAAAGGTCGCTGGTTCGATTCCCACTCAGGGCACATAACCAGGTTGCAAGCCAGGTCTCCAGCCAGGTCCCCAGCTGGAGGCAACCGTACATTGATGTTTCTCTCCCTTTCTTCCTCCTTCCCTGCCCTTCTCTCTAAAAATAATGAAGAAAATCTTTTTAAAAAACAAGCAAACAAAGGCACTGAACCTCCACTGGACCTGTGCGTCGTCCTGTGATTTGAAATTAGAGATGTCCAAGAGTTGAAGCAGGTGGCGCAGAAGAAGACAGCTGTCCCCAAATGACTGGACGGGGCCTGTCCACCCTGTTTTTATGGTTGCTCCTTACCTCTTTCCCTCTCTGCCTTGGAAGGACAATGCACCTGTCCACAGAAGCCTTGCTCTGTCCAAGACAGTAATGACCTCTCAGTTCATCCTAAAGTAATTTTCCCGGAATTCCAAATGCCACCGCATGTTTCCATGGTTCTACAGCTCGTCTTATAAAGTTAGATGGGCCCACCTGAAACCCACCTAACTTCGTTACTTGATTCAACCTAATCCAACCCTGGCATGGGAAAAACACCATCTCTCGAACATCTAGACTGTATACAAAACTCTGCGGGACAACCAATGGAAATCAGGCCATTCGTAAGCTTGCTGACATCGCCAGATATTTTTAGACAACCTTTCAACACGTAAAACGCAGTATCTGAGCATCGGCTGAATGATGCTAACACCTAAAGAAGGGGTCCGTAGACACTGTCCCTTAGGCTGGAACCCCCTACACACCATCTGGCTACATTTTTATACCAGGGGTTTCACTGATGGCCTTAATACTTGGGTGGCTCATTGCCTTGATAGCTGGAGAATCAAAGGCCAATGCGCTCTATATACTATCTGATTCCTTCTTCTTAAGAAATCAGCAGCCTCCCATTGGCTCGTCCCATGGGATCAATAACCCCGCCTAACCAAGGGCTCCCAGGAGGCGTGTGCGACTCTGGGTTTGCCTCCACAGGGAGAGCGTTCATTCCATGCCTGGGAGTAAGTGCCAGGGAACAGTCAGAAATCTCTCCCCAATGTCAGGAGAGTTGGTCGATTCCACAGCCAAGCAATTTCAGCTCAGCACGAAGACTTGACTCATCGGCAACCATAGTATTGGGTGATTGCATCACCCGTGAGGAAGGAGGTGTCTGTGTGGGAGCCAGTGTTCCCTGTGACACGTGGTTAAATGCCTGTGGAGCAGGGGAAACATAGTCCCCGGGAATTAGGCACCAGCCCATTAGCTGGTGCCTTCAGGTCTAGGCCCAGTTTAGAGCGTCATACAGACTGTTTGTGAAGTTGTTTTTCATTTTGCTCAGTGTGCTTCTTGTTGAGCTGCGTACCTATTGCTTGTTGCATGCAGCATCAATTGATTTTCTGGTCTGGGCACTTCCCCTCTGATGTGGGACAGGACACCCAGGAAAAGTCTTTCCCGGCACCAAGGGACAAATGCTACCAAAGTTGGATGACCTTTCCACCATGAACTATAAACAGTCCTAGTATCTGCCTCATGGGAGGTGTGTATGACATGATGCATGTAAGCACAGAGCACAGCACCTGGCACACAGTGAGCCTTCAATAAATGTTAGCATGTAGAGGCAGGTCTCTGTCTAAAGAGAAAATTGACTGCAGAATACAGCTATATGAAATGATTCTTTATCATCACTTGCCACTGGCTGAAACGATCCAGTTACGGTGTGTTGTCTGTCTCTCCAACTTAAAAGGATCCTGCTCTGTTTCATTTACTACTCGTTCTCCAGGGTACAGAAAAGTGCTGTTCAATATTTATTCCCTTAATATTTGGTAAAAATAAATAAATACTGGAGGACCAAATGATTCAGTACTTGGAGGGGTGCTTTATTGTATTATTTTAATGGAGTTTTGCTATAATATTGAAGATGTCCAGGGTAGGTGAATACACTGAAAGACTGTTGACAATGTCTGGTGAAGACTCAGTATTTCTTTAAGAGCCACAGAAACTTTGCATTGTCTCTTTATTCTGATGAGTGACAATGTCTGATAGAGCTACATTGCAATATCATACTTAGCCAGCAGGTGTCACTGTTTAATACGTGATCTTGCATGAACCCACAGAAGTTTCAGGCCAAAGAGGCTGGGAAATGAGTACATGTACTAACTCATTTCTGTGTGATAAATGTCATTCTACTTCAGTTTCACCCCACGAGGTCAGTAAATCTTATGTTAGAGATGCAGAGTGGGCCTACATTTTATTAACCCTCTTCAGTTCTGGTGGAGCTTGTCAAGCTTTTGTGTCATAGAGCCCATGCTTTTCTAAGAAACCTCCCTTTATTATTGTCAATAATAATACGTAACATGTGCCTATTATCTTGAAATTCCTCAAAACCCTCTGATCTCATTCTAATCTCATTCTAATCCCCTGCCCATGTTGTTCTCAATATTTGTTGCATGATTGTTCACTCATCCCCGCCCCCCAAATTCTGGCAAACATGTAGAGCTGTTCTACAGATGAGGAGATGGAGACTCAGAGAGGTTAAGCAATTTGCTCAAGATCACACAGCAAAGCTGGGGTTTGTGTTAGGTTTGCCTAGTTCCAAATCCCTTGCCCATTCGCTCCAATCAACAAAGGGACTTGGAGGAAACGGAATCCCTAATGCTTATGAAGGCAGCAGGCTTCTGCTGTGTGGGCCCAAAGGGTGCCCAGGACATTTCTGAACAGACTTCTCGTATCAGAAAAAGCAGCTGATGTTCATGTGCTATCTTATAATATTCCCCCGTCATTCTCTGGAGACAGATTAGAGAGTGAGCAAATTATAGTCATGCAAGTGATGAAATGTATGTATGTGGGGGTGGTGGGTAGAGTTGGGGGAGGTCGAACTACCAGGACCCCAGAGTCATCCCGCTTCCTCCTCACCCCTGTGGAACAAAGATATTGTACTTAGTTGAAGACTTGAGTCAGCCTACAGTTTCCTGGATGGAGTTTATCAGCTGATGTCACCATAGTGCTAGATTATGTATCTTTTGACAAACAATAGTATCAGCACTGATAAGATGAGCAGGCAGGGACGCCATCTGGTCTCCACCATTGCTCAATGCTGCGCCGGGCCGCTGGGGGTCTGGGCTGAATGAGGGCTTCCCAGCATCACCCGGCCCACCTGCCCAGGGTGGAGGAGAGAAGACGCCCTCCCAGGGATGCCTCTGGGAAATGTAGGTCAGCAAGACCTCATTCCCCGAGTGGCTCAAAGCTGGGATCTCAAGATTAATGCTGCAGGAGGGTGGGGCGGGAGTGCTGAGGACCTCAAATTGCAAACTCTCTCTCCCGGTTCCCATCAAAGGAAGGGGTCTTTGGCCCCAAACAAACAGACCCTGCCACTTGAATTACGTCCATGCCGTCTGCTCCAGCCTGTCCCACAGTGTGTCCTTCAGGAGAAGAAGAAAAGCACCTGGTGAGGGACACACACTTCATGCAGAAAAACACATTGATCATGGTTACTCCTTTAGGGGAGAGAAAAGAAGGACAGCGCTGGCTGCATGCCATTTCAAGACTAGACTCTGGGGTGCACCAGTAACTCATAAGCCATAACGTCCTGGGGTGAGGATCCCTTCTCAAATGGCAGGGTGACTAAAGGGAGTCGTGCGCTTTTTAAAATTCCAAGCCCCGGTGGCTGCCTACCTGCCTAGCCTGGGTTCAACATCCCTAGGAAACTTGAACCAGGAGAGTCAGCTCAGTGGCGAGAATACTCACTCAGGGCTCCTTGCCCAGGACAGCTAGAGATGAGCCATAATACTTTAAACATTCAAAACAAAGCAAAACTAACTTACAGCACAGTGAGGTGAGAAGACCTTCAACTTGGGAAACTAACGGGGTCCAGCCTCAGCAAGGTCCCCTGGGCCACTCACTGCTTCCTCAACTTTACAGTGAGTTCAACAGTCCCACCCTCACAGGTTCTGGTAAAGATGAAATAACTAGAAACCACCTCGTTTATAACTTCTCCAATGACGCTCACTCCCCATTCCCCTCCATGAACACTGCACACAGCAGGGGGCGGAGGAATGTAAGATTTTGTTCTTAAAACAGTCATTTCTTTCCAAGCTTCCCAGTTCTGGGGTGCAAGTGGCTGCCATGTAGGGGGGCAGGGGGAGGAAAATTCCTTTGGCGAGCTAGAACCACAGCAGGATACATGGAAGAAGTCCTCGGGGATGAGGGCGTTCATTCATTCATTCATTCATTCACAAACGTGCGTGGAAGGCAGCTGGCTGTACACGGGAGCCAGCAGGTGCCCAGGCCCTGGGGTCTGGGAGTCCTGAGACCCTCGCCCCCGTGGTTACCGAAACGGAAATGAGTCGGGGAAGTGCGGGTGGAGAAGTGGGAGTGGAGGTGCTCCAGCAGGGAGGGGGAGCCCCTGGTTTATCTGCCGGCCCACAAACCCCTCTCCTGTGCCCGCGAGTTACAGGACTTTAAACTGCTGGGAACTTCAGATGAGGCAAGCAAGGCCTTGCTCCGAGCTTATTGACACAACCCTCGCCCTCCCAAGAGATTTTTTAAATTCTTATTGGTAAGCCCCCCACCCCCTTCTCCGGGGGCCTGGCTCCGCGGCCGAGGCCCTGGCGGGTGTTGCAACCCCGGCCTCTGGCGTTTCCCAGAGACGCCTCCGGAGAGACCGACTCTTCGGCGCCGCCCCGCGCGCCCGCTCAGCCACGCCCCGCGCGCCCGGGGGGCCTCGGGGGGGCCTCGGGGGACCGATGGGGGTGCCGACGGCGGGGGCGGCCCGTGGCGCGGGGCGCCCAAGGCGCTGCAGGGCCGGGGCCGGGACCGGGGCAGCCCCGCGCCCCGCGCGCAGGGAACCTGGGGCGCCCGGGCGGGAGCGGCTGCCCGTGCGACCACCCCGGGGCGGGGCGGGGCGGGGCGGGGCCTCGGCGGGCTGGCCCCGCCCCCGGCGCTTTTCTCGTTTTTCACTTTAAAACCTCGGGTCGCCTCTGCTTGTGTGCACAGAAGTCGCGCTCGGGCAGCCCGCGCGCTTGCAGCAGGAACCGGGCTCCAGGCGCTGGCGCCGGGGCCGCGAGGAGGCGGCGGCTTCGCTCCCTGCGGCGGGCGCCCGAGCCTCCCGGCCCCGGAGAGCGGGCGGCGGCGGCGGCGGCCTCGCGGCGCGGTAGGCAGGGCGGGGCGCGGGACCGGGGCCGGGCGGGCTGGGCGAGGGGACCGCGGCACCTGGAGACCGAGCGGGTGGGCGCGGGGCTGGGCGCTGGGGGCCGGCGGGGCCGGCGTGGCCGGCAGAGGAGCGCGCGGGGAGCTCCTGGCGCCGCGGGTCCCGGGCGACGGTCGGGCGCCGCCCAGGGCGGCTGCGGGAGCTGCCGGAGCGAGCGCGGGCCGGTCGCGGCGGCCGCGGGTCCCACCTGCGGAGGCGGGGCGGGCGGGGCAGGCGGGCGGGGGCCGCGACCACCCGCGCTCTCGCGGGCAAGGTCGGCCGCTGCAGACCGGCCGAAGGCACTGGGGCGCGCGGCGGCCCCTGGCGACTTCTGGGTGCCGGGGCGTCCCAGGGCCTCGGTCCCCGCGGCGGAGGCGGCAGCGCGGACCTGCCTCACTCGCTCCGCGAAGTTAGTTTCGCTTTTCCCGCCAGTCGGGACCCGCCTTTGCTGCAAGGCCGGACCGGCCCCCTTGTTGCCCGGACCCCGACCCCGACCCGTAGCGCCTCCCCCGGGGAGCCCGCCGGGGGACCCCGGGCTGGCCCCACCCATCCCACCTCCCCGGGGCCGCCGCGGCTTCAAGGGGCAACCAAGAGTGCTTTATCCTGAAACCCTGATCGGTCTGGGTCGGTCGGTGGGACCGTGGGATCCCTCTGCCCGCATGCGTGTGGGGACTTGGTAGTCGTGCCGTTGGAGTGGATGGCACGAGCTCCTGGGAATGTTTGCAGCCCCCCTTGGCCCGAGTCAGACTTCGGTGTGTGACCCTGTCGCTGTGAGTGTGTCTCTGTGAACCCGCCTGTGTGGGTGGGTGTGAATACACGTGAAAAAGTGTGTGAGAGTGTACATGTGGCTGAGGTATGAGTGTTACAGGGTGTCTGTGTATCTCTGAGTGTGTCTGTCCCTGAGCACATCTGTGTGTGCATCTGAGTGCATCTGTGTGAGTGTGTGTGTGTCTGGGTGCCCCAGCGTGAGTGCACCTGAGTGTGTCTGGGGTGACTGTGCCATCCATTGTCACCTGGCAGTGGCATCTCTGGCTCCAGACTTTGGGCGGCGCTGCACCTCACACTCGGATCTAGGGTAGCCCCCTGGGGCCAGCTGAGGAGGGTGCAGGCAGTTCCCACCTCTCTTTCTCTGAAAGTGAACTGTAGGTTTGGGGGTGAGTTGGCAGGGGCTGCTTCCTGAGTGAGTAATATTTAATTAAACACTCCAGCCGGTAGCATCAGACGCTGGTCATGAGTGAGTTTTAACAGGTGTTGATGGTAAAAATGCCGTCCCAGTGACTGTGCTTTGGTGCCCTCGGAAGAATTCTCTGCTGGGGTAGGAGAGGGAAGGGGAAACAGCAAGCAGGGAAGGGGAAACAGCAAGCAAGGAAGGGGCAGCTGCACCTCCTTTCTCTGCCAGGTTCCGTCCTGGTCCTCCCACTCTTGGTGGCGGGAGTGCTGGATTCAGCGTTGGGGGCAGAGGCCGGCTTCTCTCCTGGGAAGAATGGAGGAGCTGGGGAACCCTGTGTTACTTACAGAGTGTCTTTCCCAGCAGAGGCCCAGAGAGGGTGGCTGACTTAACCCAAAGTGCACAGCTGGGCTATGGGCCAAGCCTCCAGAATCCTAACTGTTGTCATTGTTACTGTCCCTAGTGCTGAGGTCATGGGCCAGGCACTCATGTGTCCCCAGCTGTAGAGTGATGGGCTGGATTAGATCATTTGGAGCACTCCTCTCATTCTGCTACTGCTTTTCTTCTGCAGGGAGTGCTTACCCAGTAGATGGAGAGAGAGAGGGAGACGGTGCGTGTGCCCAGATTGGGGTGTGGAGTGGCCTACTGCAGTAGCTTTCCGAATTCTCCTTTTCTTCCCCAGGGAAGTGCAGAGACAGAGATAGTGGCACGTTGACTGCAGTGGCTCTGGCAGCCATGAGCAGGGACACACGCGCCTTCAACGAGGTTGGGGTTCAGGAGAGAATCAGTGGGGTCTGGGGGTTCCAGGGCTTCTAGGAAGGAGAGGTCCTGCCCGGGGCGTCCAGGGGTTGTCATTTTGGAGCTGGGTGAGGCTGTGTTCCTTGGGCTCTCCCAGGCTCCCCAGGGAGTCAGCCTCGATGCTGATATTCTGTGGACCAAGAGCAGCAGGGCTGGGATCCAGGTGGTGGAGGCGCTCGCTGGTCCTTGTTCCCGGAGAAGGACAAGGGATGCTTTTCTCCCTCTGTGGTGCTTGGTCCCTCGCACCAGCCCCTCCTCCCGAGTGAGGGAAGACTTGTCTGCTGATCCATGTTCTCTGATCCTCAGGGTGCCTACAAGTTTAGCCCAGGAATGTCACACAAATTCTTCTTGAGAGATAGGCTGTGGTATGCAGAAACAGACTTATCTTTTTGTTCCTGGAAAGTCTGAGAATGAGCAGCTTGATCAGATCAAAATACACGGTAGGAATGGGTGCACTTCTGCCTGCCTGAGGCCCTTGTCCTGTTCTCCCCACAAGCCTGCAATAAAACACAGACTGCAAAAGGCTTTTCTTTTGCACTTTCAACCCGTCCACCTAGTATCCGATAGCACCCCTCCCACCTGAGAGTAAAAGTCCTACTGTAGCCGGTGCCAGGCACTCTGTTGCTAAGTGCTTCATGGGCGTGACCTTGTGGGATATGGTGATGATGATGATGATGACGGTGATGGTAATAACAATGGCAGGCATGTGCCCTGACTGGGAATTGAACTGGTGACCTTTGGGTTTGCAGGCTGGCGCCCAGCTCACGGAGCCACACCAGCCAGGGCCCAATCTGAGTCTTTGACACATTCACCCATGTTTTCTCCTAAGAATCCTGGGCACGAGCGGGTTCTCCCGCCATACACCTTCTCTGGAGGCTGGAATGGCCCCTACTTGGTCACAGTAGTGCCGTCACGGCTGAGGGGTGGAGCAAAACTGACGCGGACTCTGGCATTCAAGCCCTTGACTGGCACAGGATGTCACTTCCATTGACTTAGCCTTTTTCATTTCAAGAAGTATGTAACTTTTTATGTATTTATTTAATTCACTTTTAACAATTCTATTTATTATTTCCAGAGAGAGGGAGGGAGAGAGGAAGAAAAACATCAATGTATGGTTGCCTTTCTCCTGCCTCCAGCTGGGGACCTGGCTGGAGACCTGGCTTGCAACCTGGTTATGTCCCCTGGCCGGGAATTGAACCAGCGACCTTTGGGTTCGCAGGCCGGCGCCTTATCCACTGTGCCACCAGCCAGGGCCAAGAAGTATGTAACTTTTTAAATGAAAAATGCCATTATTACAGAAAGTTTCAAGTTGAGAGGAGAGTAGGTAAGGATCCCTCACCTGCATCCATTGCACACAGGCACACAGGGGTACATGCCCATCCCAGACTTGATGGCAGGTCACCTGTAACCGTGAAACTGCTTGCTGGGCCGCATCAAGTCTCGGAGGGGCCTGTGACCCCACTGGATGGCAACTGAGAATAAGTTGACTCTTCCTGACTTGGCCTTGAGGGACCTTCCTCGCTTTGACGAGGGAAAGGTGGCCCGCTGGGGACCCATCTTGTTGCCCCTCCACTTGCCTGAGAGCCTTTGGAAAGCTTCTTGTTTCGTATTTTAAACATTCTGTTCATTGCTCAACAAAGAATTGAGCCCGCTGGTCATGAGACAAACCATAAGCCCAGGTGACCCCTGAGAGCCACCTGGCTTCGCCCCGCCATGGTGATTGGAGTCAGACCTGGGTGGCAGGGGGTGTGGAAATGGTTTGTCACAAGTTCTGGACCCGACCGACCTAAACTGAAGCTTCACTGGCTTGAATTCACATCTGGGCGTTGGGTGTGGAAGCCCCCGGGTCCCTCTGCGAAAGCGGGGGAGGCACTGGGTGATCAGGGCCCGGACCAAGGGCACGTGGGGTGGAAATGCCACACCGAGTAGGAATCTAGGGTCCGCACAGCTGCACCACACGGGCTGCAGGTGGCCACTTGCAGCTGCTGGCTCTGCTTTTGGGCCTCTGATTATTAAAAACGTTCCCTGTGTTACGTCCATGGCTCCTGCCAGCTGGGACCGAGGCTGGTGACCTTCTCAAGGTGGATTTGGCAGGTATGGTGATTCGCGGGTCTGGATGTGAAGAACAGTGTAGAGTTGCAGGTGCCTGTGAGGTTCCCCCTAGTGAGGGGGTTGTAATAGAAGATGACCCCCTAGAGAGGGGTGGACAAGGGGCATGGGGGTGCCTTGAACCTGTCCAGGTGGAAATGATGATGAGTCCAGGCCATGGCTAGGCTTGGGGCCCAGGGAGCGAGGCCTGGGCTGGAGAGAGGAGCTTTCTTTCTTTCTTTCTTTCTTTAATTCATTATTTCCAGAGAGAGGGAAAGGGATAGAGGCAGAGAGGGAGAGAGACATCAATGTGTGGTTGCCTTTCACCTGCCTCCACCTACGGACCTGGCTGGAGACCTAGCTTGCAACCAGGTTATGTGCCCTGGCTGGGAATCGAACCAGCGACTTTTGGGTTCACAGGCTGGTGCCTTATCCACTGTGCCACCCACCAGGGCCAGGAGCCTTCTTTCAAAGGGAATTAATGCCATCAGCAGCAACACCTTTGGCATGGGATGAGGTGTGCCAGGGGGTGGAGCCCTGTTTCCTGGCACTGTCACCTGGAGACCTCTGTCTGCACCAGTGTCCCCAGGCCTAGAGCTGCAGCCCAGTCTTCCTGTTTGAGGACAGTACACCTCTGACAAGAGGTGTGTGTGCTGGGGTCTCCACAGGGGGCACCGGGGTGCCCAGGGGCCACCTGGGAAGGCTCTCTGGTTTAGGAGTTTTATACTATTTAAAGCCACAGTAGCGTACACTCAACATCACATCTACCATTTTAACTTATTTTTAAGCAGTCAGTTCAGGGCCATCACCACCATCCTTTTCCATTTCTTTTCATCTTGTACAACTGAATCTCTAGCCCCCCTCCGCACCCCCACCCCATCCCCTGGCACCCACCTTCTGCCTACTTCCTGCCCCTACGAATGTGACTACCTGAGGTCCCTTGGAGGGGTGGTATCGTATGGGCCCGGCCTTCTGCGACCGGCTTCTCTCGGTTAACCCAGTGTCCTCCAGGTTCTGAGTGTGGTACCATGCGGAAGAAGGTCCTTCCTTTCTTTAGCCTGGGTGATATTCCACGGGATGGGTAGCATGGATGCACCACATTTAGTTCCTTCGTTCTTCCACCGTGGACACTGGGTCTCTGTTTTTTGTTTTTTGGTAAAGATTTTATTTGTTATGTTCAGAGAGGGGAAGGGAGAGAGGCAGAGAGGGAGAGAGACATACATCAGTGTATGGTTGCCTTTCACCTGCCTCCGGCTATTCACAGGTCAGTGCCCTATCCTCTGAGCCACCAGCCAGGGCTTGGTCTCTGTTTTTACCGTACCCCCTGAGTTACGGGCTCCAGGGAGGGGCCTCAGCGTGTGCCTGGGGGTGCTTGTGGGGTTGAAGGGCTCTGAAGGTGGACTTTGTGGGCCCCGCCCTGCCCTAGGGGATTGACCCAGCCCCCCCCCGGGGTGCTGCCCCTCCAGCCGCTCTGAGATGAGCTGAGGCTGCTGGGGGGGGTCAGGGGAGTCGGAGCTGGGAGCCAGGGCTTAGGCCAGAGAGCCAGGACTGCAGCTTCAGCGGCCACTGGCCTCCCAGAGCTCTGCCAGGCGGGAGGAGCAGCGCCTCCAGGCGATGCCCAGCTTCTTTCCCAGGGCAGCCCACCACCGGGTGTCCACTCGCTCCCCGCACCTCCAGCTCTTCCTAGCAGCTCCTGGGGCACCGTCCTAGCTGCCAGCGTGCACAGCCTTCTCAGCTGGTGTCTGCTCACCAGCTCTGTTGCTTTGGAGCCTCCGCCCCACATCCCACCCCCCAGCCTTCTGCTTAGAGGGTTCCCCGCCTTGCCCCCCACACCCTGCTGCTCCTGCTGAGCCTCCTGGCGCTTCCGGCTTTGTCTCCCACCCCCTCCTTGCTCCCTCTGGGCCCATCTCATCTGCATCTTCTCCGCACCTCGCCCTGCCAGCTTCGGTGCCCAGAGTCTGTATCCGGCGACCCCTAACTCGGCCTCCTGCTCAACTGCCTGCCCTGCGCCCTTCTGCTGACCAGACCTGCACCTGTCTGCCCGCACGGCCTTCTCACATCCCCCCTTCCCAGACCTGTGTGTCCCCCGCTCCTGTCTCAAGTCGTAGACAGTCACCCAAGCCAGACACACACTCACCCCCTCGAGGCCCCGTGTCCTGTTGGACTATGTATGGGCTTCGAGAGAGCAGGACCAGGACGTGTTCATCACTGCGTCCCCGGGACTCTGCACGCAGTAGGCTCCTGCTGGATGCTCCCCGGACAGGAGTGCAGCTGCGCCCGACGCCTGGTGGCTGAGCGGGACGTGGAGAGGCCTAGACCTGGGCTCAGCGGACGCGCTGGCGTTCTGGCCGGGCGGCCCAGTCACGAGCTTACCTTCATAGCCTCGGCCCGTGCGGAGCAGCTGCCACCTCACGGGGTGGTGGGAAGCGACAGGGAGGTGCATTGGCACTGGTCACGTGCGTGGTGCACCGGGGGGTGGGGTGGGGTGGCAGGTGGCACCGCCCTCACGGAACCTGACTGCCAGGTTTTCATTTCCCAGACCGGTTTCCCAGACCATGGCCCCGTGGGAGGTCAGGAGCTCCAAGCCGAGGCTCTTCTTGTGCCCTATTATTGGGCCGATTGTCACTTTTATTCTTTCACTCAAACACATATTGAGCACCTACTGCATGCAGCCAATCTGCTGGGGCTGAGGATCCAAAAGACGGAAGGGGCCCTGTCTATCTCTGTGTAGCTGGGGAGATATGGGCCCTGGGATGGCAGTACTCAGGGCATTATGGGGACGGTGACAGGCAGAAGATGAGGGACAGGGGCAGGTGGGCGCTCCTGCAGGGAGGATGGCTATGTGGACAGCGAGTGTGGGCAGGTGTGGGACTGGAGAGGCTGAGTGAGGTCAGCGAGGCAGCAGGATGGCAGCAGGTGGACGTGTGGAGGGGCCGGAGACCTCTGACCTGGGCTTCTCCGGCACCAGCTGAGGGCCTCTGGGGTGGTCCCTCTTTCTGTGAACGGTCCCTGGGCCTCCCTCATGGTGGGTGCTGTTTCCTACAGTGTTTGCTTAGGCTGATTTCACTATAAATAGCCAGATTTTGACCCAGGGAGGCGCATTCTGGGCAGAACTGAGCCGGGGGGGGGGGTGGTAAGAGGGAGAACTTGCCCCGTAGGATTGATAGGACCTGTGGGGCCGAGGACAGTCAGAGGCCACCCCAGGCTTGTGAGGAAATGGTGGCTCCAAGGAGACTCTTCACAGTAGGAGGTCTGTTAACCTTCTTCATATGCTACATGCCCTGCAACATTGGCTAACTGTGGGCTTTTTTTTTGAATTGTGGTGAACTCCACATAACATACAATGAACGATTTTAAAGTGAATGATTCGGGGGCGCTTGGTACCTACCATCTTCCCTCGGTAACCCTGGATTCTGCATCTGAAGAGTCAACCAACGGCAGGGTGAAGAGGTTTGGGAAAAACAGGTCGTGGTTGCTGACGTGCACTGCGTAGTCAGGCCCACGGTGGTGGCCTCTGTGCCGAACACGCGCGGACGTTTTTCGTGTCATTGTTCCCTCAACAATACAGGGTAATGACAATTCACACAGCACTCACGTGGTACGAAGGTATTCCCGGAATCTCGAGGTGCTTCAAAGCAGACGGGAGAATGTGCACAGGTTATACACAGATACTATATCATTTTACATAAGGGACTTGGGCACCCGTGGACCTGGGCATCCACAGGGGGAATAGGAGCCAGTCCTCTGCGGACACAGAGGGAGCGGCTGGACAGTCACAGCATCCTGCAGGCGCTTCTGTCTCATTTCAGAACGTTTGCATCACCCCAAAGAGGAAACCCCTCCTGCCCCTTCCCAGCCCCTGCGAACACCAGGCTGCTTTCGGTCCGTGGGGCTATGTACTCTGGACATGTCCTGTGAACAGACCGCGGCCCCTGGTGCCTGGCTTCGGATCCCAGCGTCTCCTACAGGGAAGCTGCATTTTTCTTCCTGGCTCACAGGAAGGCCACTTGAAGGTGGGGACAGCTTGGGTCAGGCAGGTCTCCTAGGGCTTGAGATAAATTCCCAAACCTGGGACGTGACCTTCAGGGTGTGACCTTATTCAAAGCTCACTGCGTGCAGCGACCCTGTCCACCACCACTGCCACCTCTAGAAGGGATGCCACGTGTCCCCATGTGGACCAGCCCTGAGCCTGGGGGCTAACTTACGGAGCTCCGCCCCCAGGCACCCAGAGGTGGGGCTGTTTCCAGGTTTGCCCTCGGGTGATGTGGCACTGTGGTACCACTTGCAAGCCCTTTAGCATCAGTGGTCATGTTCTCTTCTTTTCTCCCAGGGTTTTCTGAGACCAGTCAGGCCCTGGAGGGTGGGGACTATCTCTGTGTCACTTGAGGTGTGACCCAGAGCTTCCTGTCCATCTCAAGGCAGTGACACCCTAACCAGTGTCACCCGCTGTTTGCTCTCTGCCCGCCCTTGACGTCACCAGCACTCTGGCAGTGAGTGGGTCCTGGCCCAGGGGCCCCCCAGACCATCGTACCATGACTGTGGGTGGTATAAAATGAGTATAAAGGAGGCTGGTGGGTTGTCCCAGGCATGAGAGAAGATCGGCGTTGTCACCACCTGGGGAACGTTGGCCCCTTGCTTTTTGGAGACCTCTGACATCTTTTTCCTGCGTCCTACTCTTGAGCTCA
Source organism: Noctilio leporinus (assembly GCA_004026585.1). NCBI lineage: Eukaryota > Metazoa > Chordata > Mammalia > Chiroptera > Noctilionidae > Noctilio > Noctilio leporinus. The sequence goes on along the minus strand of PVIW01000360.1, from coordinate 381,313 downwards.
TGTTGAGTTCAGGGTGCCTCAACCCCCAACTGCTCTATGATTCTGCCAGATGGTGCCTGGTCAGAGCTCACCGCTGTCCCTGGACTTCTCGTCCTTCTGACAGCCCTGTGAGTCAGGTGTGACCTTGCCGTTCATGGATGAGAGAAACGAGTTTCAGGGGCATTTCAGGGGCTGCCGGGGGTGACATGGTAACGTGGGTGGTGTATTAGTGGCCTGATTCCACAGCCTGCGTTCTTCCTACTATGAATATTGAACATGGTGGCATCATTTATTGGGCGCTTACTGTTTACCATGCATGACTCCTCAGGGAGAAGGGCCTGGCATGGTGAGAAGGGTCACAGGATGGTGGGGGGAGGACTTGAATGCCAGGCCCAGGGGCTGTCAGTGGGTACAGGGCACCCCTCTCCCACCCCATTCACCCCAAAAGTTGCTCCTAAGAGGTGTGGATAAACTGGAAATTTGTGTCTCCATCTGCTTTCGGTCGACACTGGCTGTGTCCCTTAGTAGCCCCAGTTCAAATCCCTGGTCCTTTTGCCCAGACGCTCTGGAAGGTTCCGTGGCAGAGCAGCAACCATCCACGGGTCTGGCCGAGGCTGGGGTTTCTGGTTGGCATGGTGCCGCGCTGTGGCTCTGAATCCTTCCAGGGGCAGGGAGCTGGGGAGTGGCCGTGATGCTCCCGCACCCACGTTGGGAAGGCCGCGGAAGAAAGGGGCCATCCTGGCAGGTCCACCCCAGGGAGACAAGCGACCCCGTGATGGAGCGGGATTCAGGGTACAGTGGGTTTTAGGCAAGGTGAGCTCTTGAGGGCGCCTCCGTGGACTTCCGGGGGCGGACCCCCAGAACACGTCGGGAAGCCTGGGAATCAGAGACTTGCTGCCAACCCTCTGACGGTGGAGGTGGGGACCCCGCGAGGGTATGCATCTCCCAGGGCCTTCTCAGTTTGGAGGTTTTGAGAAGCTACAATGAAGCTTGCATTTGTGAAGCTCGGGAAATCATCCTGCGGGGCAGCGGTGGTGTGAAGCGTGTCCTAGGTGTGTTAAGTTCTACGTCAAGGTCAGGGCCCCTTTCACGAAACTTCCTGTCTTGGGAGGGATGTGACGTTCAGAAAGGTAGGCTTTCCCCTCCTTCTAGCTGTGTTCTTCCTACCGGGACAGTTTTGAACGGTTTTGTAAGAACAGGCCCCCTCCCCCCGGCCTGCCCTCCAGGGTCCCAGAAAGCCCTCTGCTCTCACTCTCAAGTCACACTCAGGGGTGTCTAGACAGCTCAGGGTAGAGGTGATTTCTGTTTTGTCAAACCGCTTCATCAGCCAGCCAGCATGCCGTGAATGCCCGCTCTGTCTGGCCGTCGCGGTGCCCGCGCTGGGACACCCAGACAGCTCCGGCCCGGGAGGCCACCATGTCTGAGCTATGGCTGGGGTTCCTCCCCGCACGCCAGGGGCTGTCTCACCACTGCTGAGGTTTGGCTTTGCTGGAGTGTTTACGTGTGTGTGTGTGTTTTTTTTTTTTTTTGGTGGAAAATTTTGAGCGCATGCCGGAGCCGAGATCTGTACGTGGGGTCAGCCCCACGCCTGCATGGCCCCGCGCCACGGGGACCCGTCCCCGTCCCCGTCCCGTGCATGGACAGCCTCTGTTCTGGAAAGATCAGGCTGAGGGGTAGCATCAGAGTCCCAGAAATGGTCAGCTGCGGCTCTTGTGCTCTGGGGCTTCAAACCATGTCTGGTTTCCAGAGCAGTCGGACTTTGATCGTATTTTATATTTGAGAGGGTAGAATTCTATACAAGGCTTAATTGGGTGGGGGGAGCAATCATTTGAACTGCTAAAAGTAAGTTTCGGGGGCCAGTCTCCTAGAAGCAGACCAAGGGTGATCTCCTGCCCCCTCCTGCCTCTGCCTTCTCCCCAAAATGCTTCAGTAGCTGACAGGGACAGATAGATAAAGGTCAAAAGCAGGGCAGCACCCAGGATGGACCTGCCGGAGCCACTGGGTGTCAGGTGCCATGTGGCTTTATCCACCAGGTTTGGGGGTGTACTTCATTCCCTGCCAGATAAAACAGCTGTGTTTAGACCAAGTGGGATCTCCTAAGCCTAGAGAATCAGGAAGCCCTGAGACAGGGGGACGCTCTCAGCAACCAGTGTTTGTCTTGGTGTTACTGTTTCCCCTGAATTTTTTAAAAAATATTTTATTTATTATTTTTAGACAGAGGGGAAAGGAGAGAGGCAGAGAGGGAGAGAGACATCTATGTATGGTTGCCTTTCACCTGCCTTCAGCTATGGACCTGACTGGAGACCTGGCTTGCAACCTTGTTATGTGCCCTGGCTGGGGAATCGAACCAGCGACCTCTGGGTTTGCAGGCCAGTGTCAATCCACTGAGCCAGCAGCCAGGGCTTCCCCTGAATTTTTTTTTTTTTTTTAAGATTTTAGTCTGTTATTTTTTTAGAAAGAGGGAAAGCGAGAGAGGCAGAGAGGGAGAGAGACATCAATGTATGGTTGCGTTTCACCTGCCTCCAGCCACGGACCTGACTGGAGACCTGGTTTGCAACCTGATTATGTGCCCTGGCTGGGGAATCAAACCTGTGACCTTTGGGTTTGCAGGCCGGCACCTTATCCACTGTGCTATCAGCCAGGGCTTTCCCTGAATTTTTATAACGAAGCAGGTAGTACCAGGCCTCGCTGGGTGGTGTAGCCGTGGGAGGCTCTGGAGGTTCAGAGTATACACAGCAGGATTCATTTCTAGCAGTTAAGTTACCTGCCACCCATTGCGAATGTGCACCTGGATGGTTTTTATGAACTGTGCACAGCCAGGCAGCCATCAGCACCCTCCTAGACTGCGCTGCTTCTTACCCTGAAGCACACTCTGTCTGTGCAGGTGGGCCCCGGGGCGGGGAGTGCAGCTCCCCAAGTGCTGATAGCGATGCGGGCAGAAGTGGCCATAGAGATTTCCGGTGAGCAGCTCACAGGCTTCCTTTTGTGAGGATGGCACTGTCTGGCACCTTGTCATCATCACATCAAAGCAAGACAGTTGGGGAAAGCACCTACCGAAGGTGCTGCAGATGGAGGATGTAGTTAAGGTGACCAACGACAGGGCATGCTGATCTTTCCAAGCTGGGCCCAAGGCCATTGTGTCCCCAGAGGACCTGTGCACACAGACCACCTTTTCTTCCTGAGTTTAGGCCCCATTCTCTTCAGATTCATTGAGTCCTTTCTACATGCTGGGCCCTGTTCTCCACGATTCCCATGCATGGACTTCCTTGTCACTGCCGAGAGCTCTTTTGAGTGCGGTATATTGTGCCCATTTTACGGAGGGGAAAACTGAAGCACCAAAGTCAAATAGCTGGCCTGGGATCACCCAGCCAAAAAGCCAAGCTGAATTCAGACCCAGCCCGTGCTCTGAGCCACTGCCCCGCTGGCCTCTGAGCATGACAAGGCTCATGATCTGGTGAGGGTGGGGGTGGGTCAGAAGGCAGCAGTCGCTGGGGTGCTGCGCAGGGAAGCTCTGGTACCGTGTGCCCCTGTGCCAGGGGGAATGTGTCCCTGCGTGTCTCCATGGCCCACCCTTCGAGGGCGCCCTGTGGCAGCTGAATGAACCAAGTGCCATTGCAGAAACAAGAGGACTGGAGGTTCTGAATCTTCTGTCTTTCCCTTCAGGAGTGAGTGACCAAGACAACTTGAAAATGCGCTCAAATGTCCACTGGGCATTTTCAGTACCTCTGGCTGGGCTGTGAGATCTGGCTGTGTGCTCCGGACCGTGCCTCCCCTGGCCCCCCGTAAATCAGACTGAGGGCTCCTGCTTGCGAGCTGCTGTCCTGGGCCCTCCTGAAGGGGCATCTTGACTCCCACTGGAGGCCCAGGGAAGGTGGGGGCGGACCCCCACAACCTGCGTCTGCTCCTTGTGTAGTGAAACCACAGAAAGAATTGCATAAAATGACTGCTGCATCATGGGGCTTCCCTCAGCCAGACCTGGGCATAGATTTTCCTACATCTACTCATTTTTCTGCGAGAAAAATCAGCCTGAAGTGTCAGACTTTAATTATACCTTCCCCAGGGACACTTGCTGTGAACATTTCGAGGGAAAAGTGGCTAATGTCAGGCTCCTAAATAAAATTAGGGTTTTTAACTGGGCCACAAACTCACATGCCCTGCAGGCCCGGGAAGAAGGTGCAAATGAGCAGCTGGTGGGAAGCTGTAGGGTGGGGGGAGGACTGTGCTAAAGTGGAATCCAGGGTCCTGTGTGACAGGGTGGCCTCTCTTTCCTGGAGGAGTGGCATCCAATCCACTAATAGTGTCTATTTCCTTTTTCCCCCTAAGAGAAACCAGGAACCCAGATTTTTAAAAAATGGTGGTGAATAACTTGGTGGGGATTTTTTGGTTTGTTTTAAAAACAACACCACAGAATAAAATGTCTGTGCCCTCCATGCACAGATGAGAAGGATGAGGTCGGTAGGGCCACAAAGTTTGGGGCCCAGGGCACTGGCATGACACCTGTATCTGCTGACACCTGGCCTGGGCTGCTTCCCACCTCACCATGCTGTGTCCTGGGGAAAGGGGGAGAGTTGGGAACCACCTCAGCAAGTTCCTCTGCACCGGTGGGGACAGAGCTCTGAGGCCTGGAGCCCTGGGACAGTCCCATGCACCCATCTTAGCTCCCCTACGAAAGTCAGCATTTGTGGCTGCCATTTGGGTGTCAGGTGCAAAGGGCTTCATGTGGGTGTCTCGGGTGACCCTGATAAGGCGTCTGGTAGGTTCTGGTAGCTCCATCTTCCAGATGAGGAAACTGAGGCTCAGAGGGTAGATGGTGTGGGTTTATTTGAATGAGGGTCAGAGTCCTGAGCCAGGGCTCTTGAACCATTGCCTGTCGTGACCCGGGCACCTAGTAAGATGCACAGATCACCCTTAACGTGACGTAGACAAACTTGCCCGAAGAATGGGTGATGCCGCTTCTGTAGTTCGGTCCATGCCCAGGTCACCCCCTGCAGTGAGGTGCGGAGGTCCCGGCCCCTCTAGAGCCTGGGCAGCCCCACCTACCGAGGGGCCACTCCTGTGCTCACAGCGATGCTGACTAATTCTCTTTGCAAACGGTTCAGTTTCACATGCTCGAGTTTCCAGTAACTACGTGGGTGGATTTGTTTCATTTAAGGGGAAAGCAAAACAAAACAAAATAAAACATGGAGGGGGTTTTCTTTCCCAAGAAGAGACTCACCAATTATGGGTTTTCGTGCGCACGGCTCCGGGCATCCTGGTGCACAGATCAGCAGCCAGCGGGGCCTCTTGGCAGGCAGGCTCCGAGGTGGAAATCGCTTAGTCATTTCTAAGTGGGGACCGGTGGCAGGAGGTCAGGGAGGTGCAGCGGCCACCAAGTCCTGCAGAGGGAACTGTGGCCCTCTGCTCTTCCTGACCCGGCCTTCCTTGCCCAGCAAGGGCAGGGGAGGAGGAGTCAGGGGAAGAGGAAGGTGCCAGGTGAGACAAGCCAGCCTCATCTTCCCCGGCTGGGGACCCCGGCTGGGAAGAAGACGCTTCCCCGCCAGCCAGGCTTCCTGTGCAGGTGAGCTGGCGGTGGTGGGGCATCCCCACGGCAGATCGTGCTGGGGCCGGGGCGAGAGGCGGCCTCCGGGGACAGTGGAGGGGCTGTGTGTGAGTGTGTGCATGTGTGTGTCTTCCCACAGGGGCCCCGGCAGGTGAGGTTAGCATGCTGGTTTGGGTAGGCACTGGCCTAACACAGCAGGTCTCGGTGTTGGTGTCGGGCAGGGTCCTGGGGCCTCTGGATTCTGGGGGTGGGCCCTGGGGAGCTCGGGGCAGTCACTCTTTCCTAACAGGCCTGCGAGTACGTGGGTATCTTGGAGCCCAGCACTCCACCAGAGCACAGCTGGCAGTCTGTTGTGTGCAGCCTCTGATTTGTGGGTTTCTTCTCTGGTGGGGGCCACCCCGGAAGCCGTGTTTAGTCTGGGTGTGGCGGCTGGAGCAGTTGCAAGCCTGGCTGGGCTGGGAAGGCAGATGGAGGTGGCTGCAGGGTAGCTGTGGCACTTCTTACCTCTGTGACCAGGGCCTCAGTTTCACATCTGTGAAATGGGGGTGGGTAGGAGTACCTCATGGATAGAAGGGGTTGATGTGGGTGAGCTGTCTGGGAGAGTCCCTCCCATAACTGGGACCCGAGGCCTGAGGTAGAATGGGAGGGCCTCACCTTCTGTTTTCCTTCCTGCTTTGAGGAGGGCACGTGCCTTGGAATTTATAATCCCCTAATCCTGGCCTCGGAGAGCCTGCTGCTGCCTGTGCTTTCTGGAAGGGAAGAGGGCACATAGCAAAATCTCGAACAAGGTCATTTTAGGCAGAGGTACTAGAAGCAATGAGAGACAATTGGAGTTCTGGAGGATTTTGATGAGGATAAGGGTTTATGCTCAGCAGGTGAATCCAGGAAGACTTCCTGAAAGAGGTGACATTGAAGCTGGACCTTCAAATATGTAAGACATAGAGGGGGAGGAAAAAGGGACAGATCTGCCACTGGTGGGAGGGCATGTGCCTACGCAAAACTACCAGGTCCTTAGCCGGTACCCAGCGTGTTGTAAGCACTTAACACATTATTGACCAGCAGTTTTATACAAAACCTAATGCAGGGGCAAACAGTAGCAAACTACATCCATCTGTTCGTTAACACATTGTTGACTGGCAATTTTACAGCAAAAGCTAATGCAAGTGCAAGCACAAGTTAACTCATCATCAACACTCAGGCTTGAAAACACGAGTTTCTTGTGACCGGTCAACAGTGTGTTAATAAAGGTCACCCTGAAAATCAGTGACTCCAGGAGTTTCAGTTTAGGAAGAAGAGTGTGTGTGTGTGTGTGTGTGTGTGTGCATGTATGCACATATGTATGCACTCGTGTACGCACGTGAGAAAGATTGATTTATTTTCAGGCCATCAGGTAGGGAAAGAGTTTGAAAGTTTTGTGCAACGGATTTCCTTTGGTGAGGGAACCGATTTGTTACTTTTTTTTTTTGAGCTATGCAGCTCCTTGGGTTCCTTGGGTGGCACGTCTTGTTCCTTGACTTTCCATTTGTTCCATGTGTTAGCAAGAGCCTCTGTGTGCTGGTCTCTGTCCTGCGCTGGTGGCCTGTGGGGCACCTAGACCAGAAACAGGGACACAGGCGAAGACCTAAGGGGAGACCCAGCCCTGTTGTTGCCTCAGTGAGTTGGTAAGGCCATGCTGTTCCGGAACTCCCCTGTGCCCGGGGCCAGCCCTGGAGTGGCTCTGACCCTTGGACAGACGGCTGGACAGTCTGGGGTCCTCAGAGAGCCAGGTGGGGGCCACAGGAAACAGCTGTGCTCACTCTCCCTTTCCGGGCAGGTTGGGGAAACGCAGTGTTAGTTCTGGAAGCTCCAGTCTGGGAGGGATGGCATTTCATGTGGCCCAATGCCCAGGGGCCATGGGGTGAGCTGACAGCGGTGAGGTGTGAAGGTGGACCTTTGCACCCAGAGACCCAGGATGCTCCCCTGGCTCCTCGACCAGGGATGCCCTCGGGGCTCTGCTGCTAGCCCCGCGCTGGACCCTCCTGGGTCTGCGCTGTGTCTGCTGTCTGTCCCTCTGCTCTTTCTCCCTGGCACTGTAGGCCCTGCCCAAGGCCCAGCCTCTTCAGGCTGCAGAAGGGCAGGAGGGAGACAGGAGGCGAACCAGAGCAGCAGCCTTTGCCTGTGGCCCCCAAGGCCTTCCTGTCATGTTCTTGTTTGTCCTCAAGCCCCCCCCCCCCCCCGACTCTCAGGCTTCCACTGCCCTGAGAGGACCATGAGTTTTGATTCTGGCTTCTGACCTGAATCCTGGACAGTTACTTGGCTCCTTTGAGCCTCAGTTCCTGCGTCTATAAAAAGGGGTACGAGGAGAGTCCAGCAGCAGCGGGGGGACAGTCCTGGGGGCCCTGCTGCCCGGCCCCCTAGCAGGACGCAGGATCACTGCTGGTCCCCGCAGAAGTCCAGCTGAGGAGGCAGTGTGGGTCAGGGGCTTGGTGAGGTATGGCTCTTGTTGAGGAAGGAGGCAGCCTTGCCATGGAGCTGCCCCAGGTGTGCTCCGGAGTGAGGAGAGGGGTCCGCAGGGCCAGGAAGGGGCAGGAGGGGAATCGGATTGGGATGGCAGGTGTGAGGGATTTTAGCCCAGGTGTGGCTGGTGTGGCGTGGGTGGGGGGTGATGACAAGGCCACGCACGTCTTGCAGGATAGAGCTTCGAAGCACCGTCCAGCCTGGTGGCTAGAGACAGGGCAGCCCGCTGTGAGTGAGCTCCTGCGTCCACACCCACTGGTCCTTGGGTGGGAGCTGCGTCCCGCCTTTCCTGTCTGCAAGCAGCCAGCCCTGAGCCTCCTGGGAGGACCGTGGCTGGGCCTGGCCTGGGCCAGCCGGCCACCTGCCTTCCTGATCCTGGGGTCAGGAGCAGGACACCAGAAGGGGATTCCTGCTTTCAAGCCTGCTGAATGCAGTGACTTTGACTGTGGCAGCCACTCTTACCTGCCCAGGACAGGGCCAGAGTCCCCCGCCAGGGGCTCCAGATTTCCAGGCTGGTGTCTGTTTCTCACTGTTTTCCCCCCACCCTCAACTTAGGTTTCTCTTTGCCTCCCCCTTCAATTTTCACAGCAGAATTTCCTTCTGCAAATAGCAAAAAGGGGATGGATGTAATACAACAACAATAAAATTAAATAATTTTTCCTGAGCACCCACTGAGTGCCAGCCTTGTTCTAGGGTGGGGGTGACAGCAAGAATAAGACAGGCTGGGGGTGAGAATTGCCTGTCATTGTCTCTGGACCAGACCTCCCTCCATGTGGCAGGTGCCTCTCTGTCTTCCACCCGCCCTACCTCCTCCCTCCCTCCCGCGCTGGGCAACTTCAGCTTCCTCTTGCCTTTCCTCCCCAACTGCTGCCTAAGTTGTATGCAGATGTGGGGTGTCCCCCACCATTGATCCGGGGTCCTGGAGCTCCTGCCCCCCATGGTGTTCTGGAGCACCATGTTTCATACGCAGTGGGTTTGCCTGAGGGAGATGCGGAGCTGGGGTCACTCCCTCTGCCCAGTGCCCGGCTGGGGGCTGGTAAGGAATCAAGGGCCCTGCGGGAGACCTGGGGGATGTGCTGGGAGTCGCTGAAACCTCCACCAGGGCAGAGACCTTGGTTATCACTGTCCAGTCCTGGTGCCCGTCAAGCACAGTGGCTGGGACACGTGGGGGCTCAGTAGGAACTTACGAATGAACGAATGAGCCAACGTATTCACGGCAATGGAAGAGAGCATCATCTTTGATCCATTCAGCTCCTACCCCATGCTTGTCTGTTGATTGTTTCCATGGGGACGAGGGCTCCACCTGCCTTATCGGGCAGCCCCTGAGCCTAGGACAGTGCCTGGCACACAGTGGGACCGAAGCAGCCCATTGTCCTTCAGCCGTCACTTTATCCTGGCGTCAGGGTGTGATGCCACTCCTGGTGGCTGCCCCCCATGGAGGCTGAGCAGGCCCTCCCTTGTGCAGGTAACCTGGAGGTTGGGCTCTGTGTCTCTTGTTTCCTTGTGGGGGACTTTTCATTTTCATCGCTGGCATTTTGGAGGCCGGTTTTAGTGGGACAGGACTACGAGAAAAGTTGGTGTGACCAGGAGGGGTCTCCCCGAGGCTCCAGTGGGAGACCTTCCCCCGGTTTTAAAAGAGGCACCTTGCTTCTCCTCTGGTCTGATCCTGTCCCTGCATCCCTGAGGGTCCGAGCCCTTGCCAGGCCCAGGCTGTGGGACTGCACCGAAAAAGGCGACAGGGGCATTCCAGGGCTGGAAACAGCCCTGCTTTCCTCTGGACCTCCTCCCCCTGCCCTCCAAGACGACAAAAGCTCCTAAACCTCAACTTAGCCTGCAGAGCAGGGGTGCCTTAAGCATTTACATTCTATGGGCTCAGGTGATCCTTTTGCAACTCGTTTCTGGGCCTGTGTGTGCAGGATGAAGCCAGGACCCGTTACAAAGGAAACACGTGTGTGGGGGTGAAATCCCACACGTCCGGGACGACCCAGTGGCCTCCAAGCACCAGGGCCCATGCTTGGGAGAGGGCGACCCTCTGCCACTTGGTCTAGACTTGCCCTGACCTGTCTGCCATCACCGGGCACCCAGAGGGAGGTGTCAGCAGCTCGCCTTCGCCGACCTTCCGTGAACGCTGCGCGTCAGCGGGAAACAGGGGCTTGCGAACCGGGGAGGGAGGCCGCTGCCTCGTCCCGTCGCCCGCCAAGGGGAAGGGTCACGGCTGTTCTGTAAGTTGCCGCAGTGGCTGCTGTGATGCGCCGTTGACTCCAGGAAGTGAAGGGGTGACTCAAGTTGAGTCATGGAAGATGGGGTAGGGGCCTTTCCAGGTTCACGGGGGAGGTTCGTCAGCGGGTAGCTGGGGACCCGTTTTGGGCCGAGTGGGGCTGGGGCGTGCAGCACAGCAGGGTCAATGCCGGTGGGCGCTGTTGCCTGAGGGTGCGCCCTGCGGGCCCTCGGGGCTCTAGCTGTCCATTTATTCACTGTCGTCTCCCACATGCGTTGTACAGACGGGCAGAGGCCATCCCAGTAACGGGGTGGGGGCTCAGTGCCTGCCCTCCGCAGGCTCCCACCCGGTGAGGGCCTTGATGGGCTGCTCATTTACGGTCCTAACCCCTGGGGCTGGGCCCTGGGCTCCTGCGCTGTCCCGGACTCGCCTCCGTAGCTTCTCTTTAACGAGCACTCAGCGCGAACAGGCACCGTGGTGCGTGGACGTTGACGTGATCTCCCTTACAACCACCCAAGGGAGACAGATATGGTCATCGTCCTCGTTTTGCAGATGGGGACACCGAGCCCCCTCCCTCCCCCAAAATACTCTCCGGCCATAGCCAGGGAAGAGTCAGAGCTGGGAGTTGAACCCACGGTGGTCAGCTCCGAAGCCCGTCCACAGTTTTCGCCGGTCTCGAGGGCTAGTCCTTCCGGTTTGTATCACGACTTGACCTGTGGCAAACAGGGGTGAAAAACCCTGACCCGCTGGCTGACTGAGAAGGGGTGTCCGAATAGGTCCAGTGTGAGGGTCCCCCAGAGCCACGGGAGAAGTGGCTCACTAGCCCTGTGCTGGGGCGGGCAGAGCCACCTCTGCGTGCACTGGGCTGAGAAATGGCAGAACATTCTGGAGGGTCTGGAGAGCCAGTGCAGGGGACGTTCGGTCCTGCTGTGGCCAAGCTGCTGGTCCGCAGGGGGCTGAGCTGCAGCGGGGGGCCCCTGTGATGGAAGGGAGCGCCGTGCCAGACCGTCAGACACCTCAGCCCCCCAGTCTCCCGTCCCTTTGTTGTCTGGCTGCGTCAGCCGTCTGGGCTTGCAGGGAGGTTCCTGAATGGGCCTTGGGAAGAGGTCACTCCCTTCCCGTGCTGCAGGCGCTGACCCACATATGACCTTCCCCGTGGTGACAGTGTCTGGCTGTCACTCTTTGATGCTGACTGTGGAGGGGCAGTCCGTGTCTGGGAGCAGGGTGGCCGCCCCTCCCCTGCCCCGGCCTTCAGCGACTGGTGCTGCCAGCCACCCCTCCTTCCCCGGGCCATCTCGGAAAGGGGAAGTCCATGTTCCTGACCCCCGTCTGAGCACCTGACCTTTTCCCTTCCATGGGTGCCCTGGCTGTGTTGGCAGTTTGGACTGTCCTGAGGGGACCAACTAATTCCTGCCGGGCCAGAGCTGAGGAGGGATGGCAGCTGGACTTGGCCCCACGCCGGCCCCCTAGCTCCTGTCTGCCTGAGCAGCGGATGTTTCTTCTACAGAATTGCTGGGGTTTTCCATTTCTCCTCCGGGCTGGTGTGGAAACATGTCCCCTCAGGGCCTGCTGGCAGAGATCACTCACGGTGGGTCTCAGGAGATGTCGGTTAGCCCAGGCACCAAGGCTGACCTTGACCATGACCTCGCCAGTGCCCAGAATCCAGTGCTGGGCCATGTTGCCCCTCACCGGGGCCTGGAGCCTAATTTGGGCTCCTTCTATAGTCGTCATGGATCCACATGTGCACAAAGCAGAGAAGGGAGAACACCAGACCCATCTCCCTCCAAGGAGGTGGTTCCTGGCTGCCCCCCGTGTCATCAGTCGCTAAGAGCCCAAGCTGGGCAGGTCCCACAGGTCTCCAGGGCCTCAGAGATAATGCCATGTCTGCACCATGGGTGTCCAGCAGCTGAGCTCCTGGGGTGCTAAGGAGCCGGTTTCTGCTGAGATGCTCACAGGTGACAGAGGGCCGTGCCCCATGGGATGGTGGGCCTCCTCCCTTCCACCCTCTTAGACCCTTCCTCCTGGTGGCCATTGGGAAGTCGGGGGGACTTTTCATGCAAGAAGAGTGAGGACACAGGCTGCAAAGAGGGGTTACATGCAAGCTTGTCACTGTCTCCCCTGGGCGGCCTGGGACGGAACTGGGAATCCTTCCTTGGGCCTCCCGGTCGCTCCAGTCAGCTCCAGTTCCTGTCGTTGTTTTCTTCCATTTCTTTTTTCCTAGTTTTTTTAGGGCATATCTTTTTTGTGTGCCCAAGAAAGGAACCACCTTTCTGATGAGTGATCATCCATTGACAACTCTAAAAATGTTACTCCCGTTTTTATTGCATTTTCCGTTTCCATGTATCCCCTTATGACCCCTCCCCACTACAATCACATTTGGTCCCGGTCCATGAGTCCTTTTTCATTTTTGCTTGATTCCCCCTCTTCCTAACTGGCCCCCAATAGCCTACTGTCCTGCTGTCCATCTGTGAGTCTGTCTGTTCTGCTCGTGAGTTCTGCTTTTTCATTAGATTCCACACATGAGTGAAATCATACGGTATTTGTCTTCATTTGACTGGTTTCCTTCACTTCGCCTAAGTTCTCCAGGTCTGTCTATGCTGTGGCAAAGGGTAAAATCTTCTTCTTTTTTATGGCTGAGTAGAACTCTGTTGTGTAAATGTCCCATAGTCTTATCCACTCATCTGCAAACGGACACTGGGGCTGCTTTCAGATCTTGGCAATTATTAAAAATGCTGCAATGAACCTGGCGGGGCTTATGTTCTTTCAAACGAGCGTTTTGAGTTCCCTTGGAAGTGAAATCACTGGGTCAAAAGTCAGACCCATTTTTAGTTTATTGAGGTCCCTTCCTACCGCTTTCCACAGTGGCTGCACCCGTTTGCCTTGCCGCCAAGAGCAAAAGCGTTCCCCTTCCTCCACGTCCTCGCCAGCACTTGCCGTTTGGTGGTTTATTGATGATAGCCGTCCTGACAGGCGTGAGATGCTATCGCGTTGTGGCGTTAGTTGGCACTGCTCTGGTGATCAGTGACGTTGAGCATCATTTCATATGTCTGCCGGCCTTGGATACACCCTTTTCAGAGAACTGTCTATGGAGGTCCTCTGCCCATTTTTAATTGGATTATTTGGTTTTTTTGGCTTTGAGTTTTTTAAGTTCTTTATGAATTTTGGATATTAACCCCTGATCAGATGTACCCGCCATTTATGATCTCGCTCAGTCACGCCCGAGCCCTGCGCCACCACCTCCATCCGCCCCCAGCCAGCAGAAGCCAGCGCCTGGAATAGGATGACGCTCTTGGAGCCGTATTCTGGCCGCCCCCCCTGTCCTTTCAGCAAAGCCAAGGACACCAGCCGAGCCAACCTGAGCTTTGAGCTCCTGGAGCTGCTGACAACCGGCAGGATGCCGATGGCATCTGGCGGTGGCTGCATTGTCCTGGCCACCCTGGCTGGCAACTGGGACCTCCAGCTTGAAGGGGATGACAGCCCACCCCAGTCCCCAGAGCAGAGGCAGCCATCGGGAGAACCTTAGACTCATGAGGAGGGATGAATCCCATGATTTTCTTTTCTGGTGGGGAAGAAAGGGACTCACTCTTCTTGACACTGTGATCCTTGGCCAGGGCCTCCCACACGTGGGAGAGAAGCCTTGTGGGAACATACAGAGAGCAGGCTATGCTCAGGCCCTTGGAATCAAAAAGGAATGGCACCGCTGTCCCTCTCCTGACGAGCTGGTTGCAGATCTTGGGACGTCTTAGCCTCTGCATCTCATGAGCAAATTCACTATAAATTCCTATTTTTTTATTTCGATACAGTTCACAGCTGTGGTAAGATGACTGCCACAGCCCTGGCTCAGATGGGGTCTGTACCTTCAGAAAGCCCATTTGGTCGTGTGGCTGGCTGGCACTGCTCAGTCTGTTGCTTGCAGAGAGGCCTTGGAGCTCTGAGTTGGCCCAGGGGAGTCCCTGCCGTTTAAACTCTCCTGCAGGTAGGCTGAGCATCACGCAGTTCCAGCCACGGCACAGTCCACCTGCAGTGAACCAAGCGGCGGTCGCGTGACCGCCGGGCTTCCTCTCTGCATTCTGGACGCTCTGAACCCATAACAACTTGCTCCGCAGTTACTGTCACCATGGCAAGAGAGGTGACCTTTCCCTTGTCCGCTGGGTGAGACCCCTGTTTTTCAGTTTTTCCTAAGAGCTGGGTCACAGTGGCAGCAAGCCCTGATGGACCCTAGGCATGGTCCCCAGCGTTGGGGTGCAGCGTCCCGCTCCAGATAGAAGGGTGTGGGGTCTGCCAGGAACTGCAGAAACTGCAGAATCTGCAAAGGTCTGTTGTATTCCTCCTTCCCTATCAGGGGGAGAGTGCTTCCCTGCGCTCTGTACCTTGAGTTATTGGCAGCCGAGGAAGTTGACCTGGTCCCCAGAAGTCAGTGTGAGTTTGGTGGCTCTCGTGGGCTCTGTTATTTTGGTCCAATGGATTGCTACTTAGAAATGGTCTAAAATCCCGAATAATCATCGTGTGGTCCAAATTGCCCCAGAGCTCTGCAAAATTTGCTGTTGTCCATCTGGCTCCCACCGTCACCTGAAAAAAGGTAGTTGGAGGCTGAGTTGGCCCTTGCGAAAGTGGCAGAAACACCTGCCGGCACTGCCGGTGGTGCCTGCGGCCATCAAGGCCTCTGCCATTGCTGTCTTCTGTGGTGGTGGCCCCAGAGGGCAGCTGACCCGGACCCTCGCCCGGCTGCCACCCCCCACCCCTGCTGCTGGGCTGGTCACGGGAGTCAACCTCCACGCTTCTCAGCAAGTTGACGCAGCTGGTGCAGCTGGACGGGGCTGCAGGTGGGCAGCACTTTTTCCCTCTCGCCCTTGCAGGCAGGCACGTAGTAGGGCTCCCAGTGGTCCGTTGCATCAGTGAGTTGTATTTTAATTGGCTGTTGTCAGGTCATCACCCGTCCCTCCGGCAGGCCCCGCTTCACCTGCGTTGCTCAGAGCTGAGTAGGTCCTCTGCGAGGGGTCGGTGGGAAGTGTGGGTTGCATTCAGGGTGGGGTGCACGTTCCTTGCTGTCCTCGGCGGTACCTCCTTGGGCCCAGCCTCCGAAGGCCTGGCTAGAGGGGTTTGGGCCCTGGATGCCGTCTACTCCACCTGGAGGCCAGCCCAGCCAGCGGCATGGGGCAGGGTCAAGACAAAGGCCTGGTTGTGCCCGAGGAGAAAAGCCAAACCTGGGTTTCCCTGAGGCTGAAACTGCCTGTGCCCGGCTGCCCTCCCATAAAGGGAACCTTGTGTGGCTCCCGGAGCGGGGGAGGTGCCCAGACTGCCTGGGAACCGGGCCGCTGCCTCAGGCCCGCAGCTCACAGTGAAGATAACTCCTGTGACCCTTGACCTCGTGGATGGCGCTGACACCGGGCCAGACGGTCGTGTTTGGGACAAGTCTGCCGGGTGTGTCTCGGGCCCGCATTGTCTGATTCGGACCAGACACATTGTTTCTTGGAAAACCTAGTGGGTGGGGGCGGCAGGGATGGGCTGTGATGGGAGGGGCCTCAGGAGTGGGTCTGGGCCAGGCAGACAGTGGGCGGGGGGACCCCAAAGCCCGGCTCGTAGCTGCTGGTGGAGCCACCTCTGTCCCCCTGCCGACTCGGGGTTTTCCAGGGAGGAGCCGGCGGCCAGGGCTGGTGGAAGGAAGGGGCTGGCTGCCCGCTGTTCTCTGGACACCGGCTGGCCCCACACACTCGGGACAGTTTGCGGGGTGCAGAAGTGAGCTCCGAGCACACTAGAGGACTGAATGTTGAAGGGCCGAGGGCCCCGGAGGGCAGACCTGTGCAGGCACGCACAGGTACGGGGAGGACACAGGGTAGGGACATCTAAGTGACAGCGCGGAGAGGTCAGCACGGCTTTCTGGAGCGAACCAGTCCAAGGCCCGGCTCCGTGGGAAGGCGCCTGAGGAGGAAGCCCGGGGTTCCACGTGGGAGAAGCAGCAGGAGCAAAGGAACGAAGTCTTGGAAAGCTTGGCTCCGAGTCAGGTAGGACTTTTCCAGTTGCCGGGGACAGAAAGCCCAATCCCTGCAACCTTCACTGGTTTGCTGAGCTGTGCACAGCTCCCGGGCAAGGGCCGCAGGCACCGCTGGGCCCGGAGGGTCAGATTCCGGCACCGGCAGCAGGCGGCCTCTCTAAGCATCTGTTTTCCTTATTTTGGGCCTCCTTCTCAGAAGGCCACTAACGCAGGAGTCCTGGGCTGTGACTGGCCTGAGCACGCGGGTCATGTGGGTGCAGTGGGCTGAGGTGTGTGCCTGTCCCCAGAGCCCGGGCGGAGGAGGACCACAGCCCAGGAAGGAGTGGGGGAGACCACGTCAGAGTCAAGGGGCATCACCAGAACGAGGGACACCAGGTGCTAGTGGAGCCCAGGTGGTTAGGGACACCGTGTGGCCATCCCCTGGTTTTGCGTGTTGTGCTGGGGAGGGTGGTCAGAGCCAGGTCTTCAAACACTTTTATAGGCGAGACTTGAGCCTTGTGTGACCGGACAGGCCCTGAGCAGGTCTGCCAGGTGTAGGGTGTAGAAAAGATGTCATAGTGCAAGTCCGGGTGACTGTGTGTTTAGGAAATCTGGGGACAGAAACAAGGCAGGGCTTAGCACAGAAGAAGCAACAGGAGAGCCCAGGAAACAAGGCAGGGCTTAGCACAGAAGAAGCAACAGGAGAGCCCAGGACGGGCTGCCTGAGCTCACTGGGAAGTCAGGGAAAAGGGGCTTTGGGGACAGGTTCAGGGGTCAGCCTGGGACAAGCCGCAGGCTGCCCGCTGCCTCAGAGCTTGGGGGACCGGTGCCTGCGGGGGGAGAAGTCGGGGGCCAGGAAGGAGCAGGGACTGGCCCGCTGCTCCCTGTAGGGAGAGCACCTGCGCTGGTCCTTGTCTTGCGGCTTGGGAGGGTCTCAGCAGAAACCTCCAGGTGTGTCCTTTCAGGGTCATGGTGTCCACTTATTGGTCAGTGACAATCAGGAGCTCATTAGTCATTGCATCGGACACCTGGTTTTGCAGCTTTTTCTGGGCCTGCAGCTGAAAACAGCTGAGGCCTCGATGTTCTCCAGGGAGGAAAGGCTTGGGGCGTACAGGTTACCCAGGGGTGCGGTCCTGGCTTTTCTAGTTTTGCCCTCTGCCCTGGTGGCCCTTCCGGCCCTGGTGACCATCTGTACCTGGCTGTCAGTTGCTCAGCCCTTGTGTTCATCTCTGTCTCAGTTTCCCTAGTCCACTCACCAGGGACTTTTGCCAGCTCCTCAGTACCCTGCCTCAGTTGTCCCTGAGGTGGCCCTGTGACAATGGCCACTAGTAGGCACTCAGTAAGCTTGCCAGAGTCAGCTGTGTGTTTCACAGAACAGCCACCGGAAGGTTCCAAGCGGTCACCATTGGAGAGGGCTCTGTGTGGAGGCTGGCGGGCAGGGTGGGGACAGTGAGGACCCCAGGAAGGCTCAGCACAGAGCCTGACCCCTCCCTCTGGCTTCCTCCTGCCCAGGCGCTCACACTGTCTGGGATGCCCCTCTCCTTACCGTCTGGACGCATTTGGGTGGCGGAGTTGAAGCCTGTCATTAGCCTTGCCCCTAGCATCCTCTCTTGTCTTGTCCAGAGAGCTGTTCCATTCACGACTTCCCTCTTTTAGCTGCCTGCTAAGGTTTGTGGCGGGCGCACAGGGTGTGTTTCTAGAAGCAGCCAGTCTCCCGGGGAGGCTGCTCTCTTGGGTGGCCCTACGTCCTGGGCTGGCACGAAGCTCCCCGCGGTCAAGTTGTTTTTTTCTCTATAAACACTCGAGGGGGGCTGTATTTGGGTCCTCCTGCCTGCCCCGAACCATCCCAGGAGCAGAGGAGACGCTACAAGGAGGCTGGGGTCCACGAGGTCACAGTCGTGTGTGGCCAGGCAGGCCCCCAGCACTGGAGGGGCCAGGTGGCCTGTCTCGGTGTTCCCTGTGAGGCTGAGCTCACTGTCCCCGCCGCGGCTGGCTGGGCCTTGGGTGCTTGTGAGACGGATGTCTTGGGAAATGAAGCAGCTCCATGGCATGACTGGAGGACACCTGGGTTAGTCCCAGCACTGCTCATGTCCCTTTTCAGAGCCTGTCCCCCCCACCCCAGGCCATGGGGCCAGCAGATGTCACCTTTGGGAGCCCTCAGAGCTGCCCGAGTCGTCCACAGGAAGTCAGTGGGTGGTACCCCAAACCACCCCTGCGCAGTGTAGTTAAAAGCCACTGAATGGCTGGAAAGGTGAGGTAGGACCTTGACCCTCTGGGGGGGTCACCAACAGTCACCTGCAGCCTGTGGCGGTGTCCTCCCTGGTGGGTCGGCTGCTGGAGGGCCCAGTGCGGGAACTGGGCGGGGGGTGGTCTAAGAACCCCTGGAAGGCACCTGCCGGGCAGGGGCACCCTGGCTCCCCCATCCCCTCGCCCACCCATCATCGGCCATCTTCCTTCCCATTCTCCTGCCAGAAGCTGTCACCGCCAGCTATTTCCAAGGGGCTTTCCTCTGCTGCCCTTGAGCCCATGCTGATTTGATGTGAAAGGCATAGTGCTCTGAGTCAAAACACAGAAATCCCCCTGCGTGGCCCAGATGCTTGCTGCTGGGGAGCTCCTGGCGCCTTCTCGGGGGGGGGGGTCCCTATTCCTTCCCTTCCTGCCTGCCATCAGGTGGGGGTGGCTCCTGGGTCCTGAGGCTGCTGTTTTCTGGGGCATTGCTCAGGGCAGGGCAGCAGGACAATTCCTGGCCCCTGGTACGCCTCTGCCTGTCCGGTGCCTGTGTCCGAGGTGGATAGTTAGTTTGCTGCACAATATAGGGCTTTGGGGGTCCATGCTTGAGAGTTTGCAAGTTGGGTGCATGATCAAAATCAAAGGCTGGTAGCCTCTGTAAGGGAGGCTGTGGTTTGTGAGGGGAGCAGGCATCACCGGGGTCCGGGGAAGTCTAGGGGCGGTGGGGGGCCGGTGTGGAGGAAGGAGGGCTGGGGTGTGGCTGGTGGTACTTTGGGCATCAAGTGTCAGCCAGCCCGTGGGCACAGGCCTGAGCCTGGTGGAGCAGGCCCTGGGGGGCGTTTGGGAGACAGCCTTGGCCCTGTGTCTTCGGTGCTGGACAGAACTTCCTGAGGTTTAGACCAAAGGCCAGCTGTCAGGGCCAGAGAGTAAATGTTTAGGCTTCGTGGACCATGTGATCCCTGTTGCAACTACTTGACGGCCGGTGTAGCGAGTGAGAGAGGACACCAGAGACAGTAAGGGAACAAAAGGGCAGGGCTGAGTGCCAATAAAACTTTATTGACAAAAATAGGCGGCAGGCCAGATTGGCCCATGGGTCGTTGATTGCCTAACCCTGGTCTAGAGTCAGAGGACGGGTCCAACAGGGCTCAGAACCAGCCAAGATTACCCAAAAGCAAGCCCCTGACCTTGGGCTCCTGAGTGAGTGTGCCAGCCAGACCTACGCTTGGGGGTTTTGGGGGCGTGGTGTGGACCTCGAAGCAAGTGTGCGCAGCTGCAGGTAAGCAGTTCCTGACAGCAGTGCCGCGTGGTCAACTCAGCCTCCTTAAGGACCAGGCGAGTGGGGCTGGGGGAAGAGGCAGGGGCCTGGCCTGGCACAGAATTGAGAAGCAGCAACACGGAGAGAGATTCAGGGACCCTCTAAATTCATGCCCCTTGGGATGTTGTGGGAAATGTCCTGCGGGAAGAATGTGCCCTTCTCTTCCAGGGTGGGAACCACCAGAGTAAAACAGAACTCACCAGGCTCCTGCCCTGCAGGGCTTCTCAGAGCCTTTAAGAGGCTGGTGTGTTTTGTGAGTCTCTGGGAGGGGACTGATTTCCCCAAACTCAGTGCTTTCCGATGCTTGAGAATCTGCCCAGACCACTCACTGTAGGGCAGAGCTGCTCTTGGGCCCTTTGTTTCAGATGTGGACACCGCAGGCCCAGGGGCTGGACGTCCTGCTCAGGAAGATACAGACAGGTAGATGGGTAAACGGAAGAAAGACTTTACGGAGCCCTGATGGAATTCTGTCGCATTCTCCCGGGGTCAGGGGGCGGCAGGGAAGGCATCCCAGGCAGGTTGCTGGAAGAGTCCTGAAGGTACGAAACCACACAAGGGT
The DNA here is from genome assembly GCA_004026585.1 of Noctilio leporinus. NCBI lineage: Eukaryota > Metazoa > Chordata > Mammalia > Chiroptera > Noctilionidae > Noctilio > Noctilio leporinus. The sequence goes on along the minus strand of PVIW01000360.1, from coordinate 361,007 downwards.
CAGTGGTGGTTCAGTTCTGCAAAAGGTCAGGGGCCCTCAGTCAAGGGGTTCAGGGTAGGGGACGCAGTAGAGAGGGAGGCAAAGGCGAGATTCCAAATGCGTAGAGGGTGTACGTGTCCCAGTCAGAGGACTTCGCACCAGGGGAGGAAGGGACCTTGCAGGGGGGCGCAATGGAATGTTCTGGAAAGGTGGTTCGGGGTGGTGAGTGGGACAGGTGCCAGAGGGAGTGAGGGTGGGAAGGGTTTTGGGAGTTGAGCCTGACAACCAGCCAGAAGTCAGGGCTGGAGTCAGGGAGACACCCAACATCTTGGCCTTGGACAGATGGCCAGGAGCTCCGAGGGTTTGGGTGTGGCCATGTGCGGTGGCAGGGGCGTGGGGGCCATCGACGGGTGGTGTCACTCTACAGGCATGTTATCCTCGGGACTGGAACGCTGGAAGCTTTTGGAGTCTTTCCCGGGACTCGTTCCCAGAGTGGAGGGGGGAAGGTGACAGACCGCGGGGGCAGGTGTGCAGAGAAGGAAGCTGGTGGTCTGCACAGGCCTCACACGCGGAAGGTCCTTAGAAACTGCTGGGGTCTGAGGGCTGCAGGCAGATACTGAGGTTTCGTGTCCAAGTCCAGCGTGAGGTCATGGGAAGCCGGGGCACTGCCCCTGCAGCTGCATAGTCAGTCACTTGGGTGTGGTTTAAGGTAATGCGAATCTCTCGGGGGTTTCAGAGGCTCTGTGTAGTTTGGGGGGGATGGCTTCCAGGTGCGTTGAAGCAGTGACAGCATAGGCACATGTGAGAGCTCAACTGGGGGACAGGAATAGCGTTAGAGCAAGTAGAAAGCCTTTCTGTCGCAAAGTGGCCCGGGGCCCGCGTGGGGACAGCCTCTGCCACCCACCGCAGAGGTGTGGACTCACCCGATGGCAGGAGGAAGCCATCAGTGACGTCAGAGCAGGAGCACCCCGATGGAAATCACGCCAGCGTGTTCCGGGGGCTTTGGGCACAAGGTGCTCCCAGGGGACATGCTAGGTCTGAATCAGCACTGGTCATAGCTATCAGCTCTGTGTGGAAAAAATCTGGGGTTTATTGCTTCCAACCCAAGTGTTTTTCTATGTGTCATTGTTTCCGCGATGAAGATTGGAGCAATGCTGTTCCCCACGCGTGAATGGTGCATGGCTTGTGAATATCCATGAGGAGAGGTCACCTGAACTCCTCAAGTGCCCGAGTTGACATCCTGACGCTCCCAGGCGATGCTGATGGTCTGCACACATTCTTGGCTTCACATGTGCCCTTTTGGGGGACGACTCTGTGTTTGCCGGCCCCCCTCCTCCTTTCTTCCTCTTCCGTGTCTCTCCTTCCCATCCCAAACAGACGTTAACCTGGAGCATGTCTCTGTTCTTTTTTTTTTTTAATTGTGGTAACGCGCATCACGCAATTTACCATCCGTCTCAGTCATCTTGAACTGCCCCAACAGAATACCACAGACCAGGAGGCTTTGACACAGACATTTCTTTCTCGCAGTTCTGGGGGCTGGACCATGCTGGGTCACGGTGCCTCGGTGCCTGGCAAGGGCCCTCGCTGGGTGGCACACGGCCGTCCCGTGTGTCACAGGCAGGGACAGCGATCGTCTCTCTGGGGTCTCTTCTGAGAACACTCATTCTGTTCCTGAGGGCTCCTCATACTGTCACACTGGGGGTTAGCGTTTCAATATAGGGCTTACGGTGGAGACTCACACACTCATTCCACAACTGCATCTGAACTATTTTTAAGCGTACAGTTCAGTGGGGTAAAGTACAGTCACAGTGTGAGGTAACCATCACCACTACCTCTGTCCCCCTCACTCGTCGTGTCAAACTGAAACTCCGTCCCCATTCAAGTATAATGTTTTTTAAAGATTTTATTTGTATTATTTCCAGAGAGGAAGGGAGAGAGGCAGAGAGGGAGACACACATCAGGCTGCCTTTCACCTGCCTCCAGCTACGGACCTGACTGGAGACCTGGCTTGCAACCTGGTTATGTTGCCCTGGCTGGGAATCGAACCAGTGACCTTTGGGTTTGCAGGCTGATGCCTTATCCACTGTGCCACTGGCCAAGGCCTCAAATATAACTTTTCATTTCTCCCTCCTGCTCAACCTCTAGCAACTACCAGTCTACTCCCCGTCTCTGAATATAACTGCCCTTGGTACCTTGTAAGTGGGATCATACAGTGTAGTTCATTTTGTAACTGGCTTATTTCTCTGTGCGTAATGTCCTCAAGTTCATCCATGTTGTTGCCTTTGTCAGAATGTCCTCCCTTCTTAAAGCTGAACATTTTCTTTTGTGGACGGACCACGTTTCGTTTATCCATTTATATCCATCCATGAACCCTTGGGTTGCTTCTGCCTTTTTGCTGTTGTGAACAAATATCTGTTCACAAAGACCCTGCTAGTAGTTCTTTTGGATATGTACCTAGAAGCAGAACGGCTTAGTTTTCTGAGGACCACGGCAACAGCCCCATTTTACGTTCCCACCAATTGTACACAAGGGTTTCTGTCTCCCTACTCCTGTGCCAATATCTATTATTGTCTAGGTTTTTCTTAAAAACATCAACCTTTTATTGAAGGGTAATACATCCCAACAGTTCCATACCCCCCTGCCTGCCTAGGCGTATCAGTTTATACATCTTGGGGGACAGCATTATTTTATTAAAATAGGCTTGCCTTTTGTGGTCTTCCCTGCTCTTCTCAGCGAATGCACGTGGAAATGCTCCAGGTTCCAGCGTGATTCTTTTTTTTAATTTTTTAACCTGCTACGTAATAGTTCATGGTGCAGACCGACAGATCAGAGTTGTCCACCTGATCAGCTTTGGCCAATGGCAATGCACTTGATTTGCAGTGGCAGGAAATGGCAGTGACTCTGTGACAAACACCCTGAACAGATTTCCTTCGTGCGGGTGGTGTTGGTGCTGTGGGCCCAGGCCCCGGGAGCGGAATGGCTGGGTCCATCACCCGTATGGTTCCCAAACTTGCACCGGTTCAGAGCCATGTGGGCACGGGCTCCCTCCCCTCCCCGCCCGCAGTGGGGGCCACCTCTGCATGACTCTGTAGGAACGGTGGTGGGGAAATGGTGCGACAGGTGATACCTGATTACCTGCTGGATTTTGTGTTTGTCTGGTTATTGGGGTCGCTGGGCATCTTTTCACTTGTTGACTTTGCTTCTCAACTGCCTGTTTTCCTCCTCTGGCTGTTGCCCAGTCCACAGAGCAGCGGCAAATGCGACACACGGCTGATAGCTGTTGTTCGTTTTAGGTGTTGCAAATAGGAGCCTCTTTCGTGCGTTTTTGATTTACGGATCTTCACAATGACACAGGTGTCCAAAGGAGAGTGTCTCAGGAAGGTTGGCCGAGGTCAGGGAGACTCCACGGGCGGCAAGACCAATTTGGAGACTCTCACAAGCACTAGCCTCGCGGGTGATAATGACGTAACAGCGAGAACGGGGACAGATTTGGGGTATTATGCAGGAACTCGTACCACTTGCTGATAGGGTGGGAGCCAAGAAGAGGAGGAATCCAGGGAGATGAGGGGTTTGAGTGTGGCTGACGAGCCAGGAGGATGAGGACAGAGGCTGCGGAGATGTGGAGGCCACGTTTGAGTCTGAGGAGGGCTGGGTGTGCGTGGGGGCAGGGAAGCCATGAGAGTGATGCTGCCGGACCACTCTGTCCAGTGCCACGTGTCTCACCGCCGTGCTGTGCATCTGAAACTAATGCAGGATAATATTGAACATCAGCAAAGAGCGATGCTGATGGGTGGGTGTGTCTAGTTCAGGAAGAAATGCTTTCCAGAACCAGGAGAGCAGAGGAAGCCGAGGAGGGAGAGCATCTACGTGGAAGGGGCAGGAGGAAGAACTGGCGGGGCAGAGCACGTATCACCACGGAGACCGGCATTTCAAGGTCAAAGATGCGGTCAGGAGTCTCAGACGTGAGGTCAAGAAGATGCTTTTCTCGGCCGTTCAATGTATTGATGGGGAGGTAAGGACCTCGCAAGAGCACTTTCCCTAGAGTGGTTGGGACGCAAAGTCAGCTTCCTGGGTTCTGCAGCCTGAGTGCGCGCAGGGCGATGGGGGCCCCAGGAAGCGTGGGTGGCTGCAGAAGAGGGCGTCGGGTACACAGGGCGGTCTTGGCGCCCGGGGGCTCTGTGGCACGCTGCCGCCGCTTCTGCACCCTTTGTCAGTCCGTGTGGATTGAGCTGCTAGGCACTGGCCACTCCAGGCCTCCCCAACCGGCCTGCCAGGCTCATGGTCCACAGGGGAATCGGCCAGAAGCCTCCTTCTTCTTGAGAACCTTGAGATACTTGTTCTGCCCTGTTCAGTGTCTGTTCCTGGTGCAGCCCCGAGGGACCAGTGGAGACATGAGTCATTTCCTGGACAGCGACCTGTCCCAGCTTCTTAGCCATTTTGGGCTTGGCCTTTCATAAACGTACCTTCTTTTTTAAGTCTGCTGCTACTTCCTGCTGGTCTCCTTGTCAGCTTAAAGCACCTGTGTGGCACAGCAGGTGAGGAGCCCAATAGAGCTGACGGGGAAGCAGCCTGAGAATATTCGTCTTCCCTTTCTTCTTCCCAATGGAAGGAAGGGCCGATAGCCAACAGCAGGTCTAAGGAGCCCGTTAACCAAGTCAGGGATGCCTTTCTGCCTCTGCTTAGGCGGATTTCCCGCTCTGGCACAGCTCCTGGGAGAACTGCTCTGTGCGGGGGCAGCCTTGGCCTCCAATAGCAGACGGGTCATGTCCGGAGACGGCTGACCAGGTATCTGAGCATCCTCCCGGGGGCCACAGGATAGAGGGACATCTTTTCATCGTGTAATTTTTCTATGCCTCAGCTTTTCCTCTTTTCATATAAAATGAAGCCTCTTTTAATTGTGGCGAAATACACGTAACATAAAAGTTTACCATTGTAAGTATAGACTTCAGCGGCCTCAGCAGTCATGTGGTTGTACAACTGCCCCACATCCATCTCCAGAGTGTTTTCATCTTCCCAAACGGACACTCCTGTCCCCGGGAAGCACCAACTTGCTATCCTAGCTCCCAGTTCCCACCATTCCGCCTTCTGTCTCTAAGACCTTGACTCTCCTGGAGGGGCTTCACAGAAGGGGGTTCATGCAGGGTCCGTCCCCTGCTGACCGGCACATTGCACCCCACATGTCCTCAAGGTTCATCCGTGTTGCCGCACACGTCAGGATATCCTTCTCTTTGGAGACTGAGTAATCCCATGGCATGGATTGGTCAGTGGACACTTGAGCTATTTCCACCTTTTGGTGATTATGAATAATGCCACTGGGACCATATACTATTCAAATCCCTGCTTCCAGTCTGCTGGGTGTCCACCCAGAAGTGGAATTGCGGGGACGTATGGTGATGCTTGAGTGTTTTATGGGTTCACCGCGCTATCTAGCTGCACCATGTTAACAAACAGCGTCTTGACTGGGTGATTTTTAAGGTGTCTCTGTGCTGTAGGAGAACGTAGTGGTTGTGCGGTGGCATGGTCAGTGGCCGGGAGATGATCTTCGCAGTTAAGACTTAGCTGCCTGAGCATCAGATGACAGCCACCACCTCACACATGAACACGTGTCCAGGGCAACGGGCCCGAAGTGCCCCCAGGTAGTGAGGTCTGTGGTCCGTGTTCACAACCAGCATTACTTGACCAGTTTCCATCCTCGTGTATCCCCGTGACTGCCTGGGGTCCCCTCCGCCCTGCCGAGTCGCTATTTATTATTATTCTTGCTTCCGCAGGAAAAATTAACGGCGTTCTCAGGCTGTTTCTTCAAAGTGATGTTTCTTGCGTTGTTAACACAGGTCACATTTTCGGTGTATCTAGAAGAACTTTTCTGATTCTTTCCTCCTGGGCCTTAACTTTCCTCCCCAGGATGAAAGAACAGAGGGAGGGAGGGAGCATTGAAGGAAGTGTTTGGGGTGCAGTGATAGGAGCCCCCCCTCGACCACGGTCCCCTTACCTCCAGACAGGAAAGGGCATCTGTCACTGTTTGTGGAGCCGCACTGCACCTTGCCCCTGGCACGTCTTATTAAGCAAGACACGGAGGGGACAGGGGACCTTAGCGCTCCATTAGGCTGTTTTCTGTTTCTGTGAGAAACCCTGGGGCTGGTGGACTTGGAAGGAGACTTTCTGACCTGGGCACCGCAGCCGGCTGGCTCTCTTGCCTCAGTCCCAGCTCCCCGTGGCCTTCAAGGGCCTTGCCACCGGGCTCCCAGCTGTTTCCTGCCTCCCCTCTCCCTAATTATTGCCCCGAAGGCTCCTGCCCGCCCTCCGCTCCCCACACACTCTCCCCAGCGCCGAGGGTGGGGTGTCTGTCCTGCCTGCCTCCTGCCTCAGCTCATCTCCGTTACTGACGTCTCAGCCCCTGGTTGGGATCCCGTGAGGGGCCTGTCCTCCACCCACACCCTGCCCAGCCTGCTCCCCATGCCTCAGTTTCCCCACCCACCCACACGGGCTCTGCCGTGCAGGACAGGCCATCACGTTTGCTCAATGAATCATTTGTGGTTAAAAAGGGGCAAGGCTGTGTCAAGTGGCTTTTTCCTTTTTCCCCGATGGTTTAAATCACGAGTGGCAGACACAAGGCCTTAGGGCCGAATCCGGCCCTCCGCCTGTTTTACCCAGCCCGGCACCTTGTTCCTACCCGGCTCGCTTAACTGTGAAGGCGTCGCTACGCTTACACAGCCCTAAAAGGACATGTGGCCCTTGGAGGGCAGCCGCGCAGCGATGTGGCCCCGGTGAACAGGAGTTTGACACCCCTGGTTTGAATGTCTTCCTTTACCACGCGAGCAGGACTGCAAGGAGGAAGCCAGTGCATGGGTTTTGTAAAAGCAGAAAACACTTGGATGACTTCCTCCTCAGCAGGGCGCCTGCTAGGTAAGCAGCAAGGGTTGCCTTGCCCATTACGGGGGTCCTCAAGGCGGGGAAGGAAAAGAGGGGCTCCGGGAGGGTCTGGCTCCGTAGGCTAGTGATTCTCGGCCCTTCCGTTCCTCCTCCGAGACCAAGGCCCACGCCTGAGAGGCTGAAAGAAACACCGAGTGAAATCTGAGGGGCGAGGGGGCTTTCTGCTTGTTTCTGTCCGGTGGTCCTGCAAATACTGATTCAATTCCCAGCACATCAGAGTTGGAGTCTGAGACTAACTCTGGCTGTAAAACTTATGGCTCAGCTCTTCTCCTCACCCCCTCCCCCCAAAAAAGCAGCTCTCAGAGACAGGGAAGGGTGGGCGTGGGGTAGCCTGCAAGCCCCTCTGAGACCAGCAGGGACTGAGCAGGTGGGGCTGGGAGGTTGGCCCCTGATTCTCAGGTGAACCAGGCCTTTGCCTCCAAAGAACCTGATTTGTTTTTTGCAATAGGGAGGTCCCTTCACGGTCCACCCCATCCCACCACCACAACGGCTGTGGCGGCCACCGGCCGCCCCCAGGAGGGTACCTTGTACTCTCGCCAGGCAGCCCCTCTCCAGGCAGCCCCTCTCCAGCCCCAGAGCCAGTGGCCTGCCTCCTCGTGAGCCTGTCAGCTGGTTGTAACTTCATGACCTCCTGGGTTGGGGACCGGGAACCCTCTCCGGAGGGTGGGAGAGCAGGGCGAGGCTACGGGCGGACAGAGGGGGGCCCCGACCTCCCGCCCTGCACCCCAGCTCCGCTGCCAGCTGGACCCTCCCTCCTTGCTCTGTAGCCTTGCCCTCCCGATGGGGATGCTCCATCCCGCCCCGGCTACCTGGGACGCCACCTGACATTTGTTGAGGCTGTGGGGTCCCCACCCTCCTGCCTCATTCCTTCTGCTTCCTTCCCTGCCTCATTCTGTGTCTCTCTGTCTCACAGTATATCTGTCTGTCTCCGTTTCTGTCCCTTTTTATCTCTTTCTGCGTCTCTGTGTGTTTTTTCTCTCTTTATGTGTGTTTCTCTCTTTCTCTCTCTGTCCCCTGGGAGACCCTAGAAGCCAGGGTGGACTCGTCCAGCCTAAGACCAGTGTGACTTTGTTGTGACTGCGGAGAACTAACCTGGTGCCTTGTGGGGCGAGGTGGGGTGACTCGGGAGGGGGACAGTGTTCTGGTGGCTCCCCCCATTTGTTGGGGGTTTGCACCTGCTGCCACATTGCCCAACCAAGGTCAGCAGTCTGTCCCCAGGAAAGGCTGGGGGGAGAAGGGGATGCTCTCCTCCCGGTGGGGGAGCAGGGGGTAGCGCGTGGCCGAATCTCTCAGGTGTAACCCACGGCAGGGGAGGGGCATGCGCCCCACTGCCACCTGGGGGAGACCGGGCTGGTACCCCTGAGCTCTTCCCATACCCCATTCCACTCAGATCTCCCTCTGTTTTCTGCTCACAGAGACCTGGGGCCCAGCCAGGGCCCAGGCCGTGGGCTTCCCCTGGATTGGGGAGACCCTGTTCCCCGGGAGGAGGTGTGTGACTGCATGGGGCTCCCAGGGGTGCTCTGCCAAGGAGGCAGTGGGGACGTGTGGCCAGGCTGTGCCCCGGGGGGTGGCCCTGGCAGTCACCCACCAGCGCCAGCTGGAACCCAGTGAGCAGGGCAGTGTATCGAAGGGTGGTGAGTTTCTGTCCATTTTCTGTCCATTGCATGACAAGTTGCTTGGAGGTGAGCACGCTGGTCTTCCCTGGAAAGGGGGCTGGAAGGAGGCCAAGGGAACAGCGCTGTCCCGAGTCTGCCCTGCAGCCCGGGCTGGGCTCTGCCGATGGCACCTGTGCACCTGCAGGGGCCCACCTGTCCTTCTGAAAACTTGACTTGGCAGCTGCTCAGACCTTGCTTCCGTGTGAGCCCAGCCTCCTCTGTGACTTCCAGCCTTGCTCCCTGGGCGCCCCTGCGTCGGCTGGCGGGAGGGTCCCTGCATCCTGGGGGTGTGCAGCGCAGGAGGAAGGGACTGGCCCCGAGAGGCCTCCCGCTGGCCCGAAGCTTCCCTTCTGGAGGGCTTTTAAGGACCGGCTGATTACCTTGTCATTGTTCCCAGCAGCGAAGGAGCCAGCCCCGAGGAGCAGGAGCGGCTCCAGGGTTTGTTTTGCCTTCTGTGTTCTCCCGGCCGGTGGTAACCAAGGGCCGCTTCCCCTTGGTGACGGAGGAGCTCTCGCAGGCCAACGCCGATCCAGCCCAGCGAGGGAGGTCGGGGGGACCCGGCGGGACCCAGCAGCGGGCCGGGAGGGCGCCAGGTGCTGCCTTCACTCCTCTCGGGACCCCCTGCCTGAGGACTGAGGGCTTCTCTCCTGGCACTTGCCCCAGACACTGGCCCGAGACATTCCAGAGCTCCAGATCCCTGGTAGGTGTCTGGGAGACGGCGAGGCCCCTCGCCGGCAGGCCGTGCGGGGCGGTTTCGGGCCCGGCCGCGGACCTCAGCCGCCTCGCAACCTGCAGCCGCGAGGGACATGTCACCTTGGTTGCAGATCCTGGGGAGACCCAGGGTCCTAAGGTAACTGGGGGGAGCTGTGCTAGAACGAGCCTCCGTCGTGGACCGGGAACGGCCTAGAGGAGGACAAGGACGGGTCCTGCGTGCAGGGTGGGGGTCAGTCAGGTGGTGGCTGAAGTGAAATGGCAGGTGTGGCCCCGACAACGTGTGAGGCTCCTGGGAATGGCAAGGCTGGCTTGGCTGGGTGACAGATTGGGGCTGTTGGAGGAGCAGAGAGGGAACAGGGGCTTGGAGGGGGGCAGAGGGGAGCCCCGACCGAACTGCCTCCGTGTGGCGTTTGCGGTAACCTCGGTTTTCCCGCCCTGAGCACCCAGGGCCTTCCAGGAAGGCGAGGGAGGGGTCCACAGCGACCCTCCTTTCTTGTAGGTCCGACAGAAGGATGGGGCCCCCGCAGGCTCTGCCTACGACTTGTGTTAAACTTGTCAGCTTCTAGGTTTGGTTCTTCAAAAGTCAGTTATGTTTCAGGACTGGCTTTGCAGGGAGGGATGGACACCCCCCTGCTCCTGTCTTTCAGGTGCACGTTCCCCCCAGGCCTGCGCTTTGGGGGGACTCACTGCCCCCGCCCACCTGGGCGCACACCCCACCTGGGTATCTGGCTCCAGTGCCAGGCTGAGGCAGGCAGGGGTGGGCCCCGAGACTCTGCATTCCCGATGCCCGAGCTGGGTCTGGGGGCCGTCCCAGGTGGAACCAGATGTAGGGCACTCGGGGTGACTGGCTGCCTCACCCCTAAAGCGGCTGTTTCTCAGGGAAGGCGTTGGACTGCTCCGCTCTCAGGACCTCAGTCCCGTCTGGTTTTCCGTTTGGGGGCTTGGATAGGGGTTTCTGTCCATCAAGAGAGGTGGGGTATCTGGGTGGGGGACTGGGACATGGCGTGTGGGGACCGCCCGAGCTCCGCGGTCCGACTTTCACACGGATTCCTTCCATCAGCCCAGCTGCCGAAACTATTAAGCCTCAGTGATTCATTGTAGTGCGTTTCAAGGGAAGGCGTTGTGTTACGAAAACGTGGGTCCCAGCGGCTTGTTTTGTTGGCAGGTCTTGCTGCCTCAGCAGAAAAGAGGCGCTTTTGATATGGGAACGGAAACTTGGGACAGCGTTAGAAATACTCAGTGTGCGCGCCAGCGAGGGCCTGTGGTCTCCCTCCAGCCATGGAAACCCACTGCCTGCGGCCGGCTGCAGCGCACCCGGGCGGGGAGGGGTCCCTGCACCTGGGTCTGTGGCCCCAGCCACCCTCGGCGGCGGCAAGGCGGGCCTTCCTTGTCGCTGAAGGGTGTGGGACACGGCCTCTGCTCCCCACTTGGCCTGTGAAAGTAGCAGGGTTTTACTTCACGGGAAAGTCCAGGTTGCAGAGGACATACCTTTGCAGCACGCCTGTCTGACGTCACGGGCGGCCCTGCCAGGGTGGGCACGTGACATGTGCGTTGCCTGCGGCCCCTGTGTGTACCGAGGGCGGGGGACTCGGTCTGGCTCGCGTGGCTGGTCCTGGGCAAGCAAGTGCTGCTTGTTGCCTCTCCCCTCGGCCCTGCCTGTCATCCTGGACTCACCCATCAAATGGATACGGGTCCAGTTTCCCTTTGCCCCTCCCCCTTCTTCCTTCTGTGCTCTTCGATGTGACAGGTGGGACAGGTTCACCCCAGTTTAACGTTGCTTTCCTGAGAAACTCCCCTGGATGCCTGCGTCCTGGCTGGCTCTCCTTGGAGAGCACAGACGCATGGCAGCGCCCCTCCCTCCACACGGAGGACCCCGCAGGCCCACCACGGCTGCCACCCCTTCCTGGAGCAGGAGCAGGCCCGAGTGGGGCTTCCCGTGGAGGGGTCTCTGTCACCCTGAACGAGCTGGAGCTGAGGAGCCTCAGGTTCACACCTGTTCTTTGGGAAGGTTTCAGCATTTGCGTGACTGTGGTCCGCCCCTGAGGGGCCAGAGCCCCCTTGTTGAGGAACGAACCCCAGCTCCCTTCTCCTCAGACCACTGAGTGATGTGGGACGGCTCTCCGTTAAGTCCTAGGCTTTCCGTCAGCCTCTCATTTCACCCCGGGAGCCAGCCAGCACGACCAACAGCCGTCGACCACGTGGCAGCGGATGAGGAACCTGATGCTCAGAGAAGTTGGAGGACCCACCCAGGGGCTCCCAGCCTGCAGAGCTGAGGGTTAAGCCTAGGAGGCCCAGCTCCAGCCTGCGTGTGTCATCTTCACCTTTGTGGGACTTAGTGAAAGGGCCACCCTTGTTCCAGTTCCAAGATGTCTCTGATAGGGACCGCAGGGCCCCTCAGTTGAGGATCCCAAGGGGTGGGCTGGGCCCTTTGGGGTCATTATAGCTTACCCCCATGCTACAGCTTCAGGACCTGACGTTTTCTCCCAGTGTGTCCAGTATCTGTCTAGTTGGGACATATCTGTGTCTGTATCCTCACTGTCCCCTTCTGAATCATCCCTTTCCTTGGACAGGTGTGAGGTCATCACTGGGCTATAGCTAATTTGGGTGACACTCTTTATTCTGGCTTTCCTGCCACCCCCAGCCCTAGGTGCACCCCAGCAATGACTCTCTAGCTGGTCACGCCTCTTCTCAGCACTAGAGGGACCTCATTGGAATAGAAGTCAGGCTGCGCCTTCTGCCTGTTCAAAGCCCCCTGCTGGTGTCTCATCACATGAAAGAGAAAATCCAACCCTTTCTGGCCCACAAGGCCTGGTGTGCCTGCCCTCTGCACCTCTCATCCTGTCTCGCCCCACAGCCTCTCCATCCTCTGTTCCAGCCACTTAGCCTCTATGCTCCCAGCATGCCAAGCATGTTCCCACCTCAGGGCATTTGCACGTCCTATTCCCTCTGCTCAGGACGCTCTTCTCCTTGAACAGTCCCATGCTTTTCTGCCTCCCTTCATCCAGTTATCTATCCATGTGTCACGGAATCAGAGAAGCGTTCCCTTGCCACCACTCCCCCGACTTTGTCTTTACTACTTGGCTTCATTTTCATTTGACATTTACTACCTGACCCTGTATTAGCTATTCATTCAATGCTTCTTTCCTGAGCACCTACTGTGTTCCAGGTACTGCTGTAGACACTGGGGCTACCATAGTGAACGCAGCAGATAAAAATCTGCCCTGAAAGTTTGCATTAATTGTTCAAACGATTGCTATCTGTCTGCCCACCTAGACTCAAAGCTGCAGGAGGGCACCAGGTTCTACCTGGGTGTGTATAATAGGGGCCTAGCAAACATCTGTGGAATGATTTCCAGCCCTAAGTCATCTCCTTTAGACTTGGGTGCTTTTTAAGTGCTTATCAGACCACCTCTCTGGTTGGTTGCTGCTGCAGGTGACTGCCTTGTCGATTTTGTCAGTTCTTACCAGTTCCCACCTGAGAAGATGCCTCCTGACAGAGTCGGTGGGAATCGGATAGCCCACAGTTGGCAGGGGTCACTTTGTTGAAATGTTCAGGGACTAAGAAACACAGAAGGAGGCTTGGGAAACCCGTGCTGGCCTCTTGGGACTAGGCAGGTGCCCGTGGGATGGGTGAGTGAGCCACTGAGACTGACTCGGTGCCCACTACAGACACGCAGGCCTTGAACGTGCTCCTTTTCAGCCAGCTTTTTTCTGTTTTACATGAGTGAGTCTGCCCGAAAGGGTTTGTGGGGGTTAGTGGCACCTGGCATGAGAAGCATGTGTCGCTGCAGGTCTGCCTGTGAGTGACAATCTCATAGCGAAGCAGAAACTCAGTCCGCTCGACCGGTGTCCATGTGGCAACAGGTCCAGTCGAAGCGCGCCTTAGCCTGGCCACCCCCAGGCTGTGGCCTCTCAGGGACGGTGCAGAGGTGCAGTCAGCCATCAGATCCCTCCAGAGAAAATGCGACCCCTCTGCACTTCTACTTCTGGAGGAAGGGAAGCGGGCGGGAGACAGACCCTGGGCGGCAGTGACTCAGCCCTGGGAGGCTTCCTCCCCACCTGTGAGTATCGTTAGCTGTATCGTTAGCCATGTCCCTGTGTGCGACCCTGGCTGGCAGGCTCGCCTCTGCCTGCCAGGTCCGGACAACCTGAGTGCTTTCCTCTGCCTTGCACCCCCTTCCCCCCCCTTCCCCCAAAAAGATGCGCATCTTTCACTGATTTACATTGTTTGATCTGTTGAGGTGAAAATCACATCATGCAACATTAACCTTTTTAAGGAGCACCGTCCAGTGTCATTTAGTATATTCACGGTGTGGTGAGACCACCACCTCTGTCGAGCTTCAGAATATTTTAATTCCCCCCCTAAAAGGACTCTGACCGCATCAGCACTCACTCACCACTTTGTACCCAGCCCCCACCCTAGATTCCGACAGCCGTTCACCTGCTCCTGTCTCTGGATTTACCTACTCTGGTTATTTCGTATAAATAATACAATATGTGAGCTTTTGTCTCTGGCCTTTTTCACTCAGCACCAAGTTTCTGAGATTCACATACATTGCATCATGTCTCAGTACGTCGTTCCTTTTACAGCTGAGTCATGTTCTGTTGTATAATATTCTACGATTTGTTTACCCCCTCACCCATCGGTGGGCGTTGAAGTTCACCCATTTATGCTTTTTTGCAATAATAATAAAATAATGGCCAGGAAACTTGAAAGAACAGGAAACTCATAAACTCATCACTCTGTAAACACAGACATTTTCATTTTTCTGGGTCCTTTCCATCTCTTTCCGCGCCTAGGCCTCTCAATTTTTTTTCTAGATTTTACCCTCAGGGCAGATACAGTTGTGCTTGACGTAGCAAATCTATTTCTCTGTCCCCTGTGCAGCAGTCTTTCTGGCCAGCACCTTGAAGGGCTGCGGGATAGTCCGCAGGTGCGCCAGTGGGGATGGCCTCTTCCTGCAGCCTGGCCTTGTCCCCCTGGGACCAGCTGGCCCCACAGGGACCTGGTACCCGGACCCTTCTGCTTGCCTAGAAGTTCAGGATCATTTATTTGCCACCGTTGGACTTGCTGACACCCCCACCCCCATCCCCACCCCTGCCTCCTTGTTGAGTTGGCAGCCCAGGTGTTCAGGACTTTCCAGGTGGATCAGACGAGGAAAGGCAGCCGCGTGCGAGAGGCAGAGCCTGCAGGCCACGTGGCTTCCAGAGGCTAAATCCTCTCCGCCGACTGGCCTCTGAGGCCCAGGGATTTACCTCTCTCTGCTGAGTTCTCAGAAACCCCACAGGGAGTGGTGGTTAGGTTGCACGAGGAGACACGCTGCCCAATTCCACTTGGAACCCTTTCCAAGTTCATTGGCCGCGGGCCATTCCAGGCCCAGCGGACAAGCCTTCAGGCCAACTAGCTGTGCAGAAGGGCCGTCGGACCTCCACGGTCAGTTCAAAGGCCAGGAATCCTGGGAGGGGGTCGCTCTACATTCGATGTCCTTCTATTAAAAATGGACAGTGAGGCAGCGGGGTGCCGAGGTCCAGGATTTTAAGGGTGACAAGAGGCGAGGTGGCTGTGAACCAAGAGAAAAGAAACTGCTCTAGGGACATCTTGTGACGGAGAAAGTCTCAATCCTGCACGCATGACCATCATTACAAACAACCTAGGCAGGTGTCCGTCCCTCAGGGAAAGTTACAAAAGTTGATGATCACGGAATATTGTGGGTGAACTTGACCGCGGCACCGAGACATCACCACTTGGGAAAAGCAAACGGGGAGTGTTCTGTGGGGTGGCGCTTTGGCTGGAAGCGGACAGACCCTTAGCACCTGCACTGTACATGCAGCAGACAGAAAGGGCGACACTTCAACTTGGACTTGGTCCGTGTCTGGATTGAGCTTTCATATGCGCGTATGTAACATTTGAAATGGGTCAGATCAATAGAATGAGAAGTTTTGGAACTTGTGGTCACCGGTGCACGCCTGACTGTTGGTCTCACTTAACATGGACTTAACGTTCCCGATGTGGAACTCAACCTGCGCTCCGGAAGGGCCCACCCAGAGTCTCTGATTCAGGGGGTCGGGGGTGGGGTGGCCAGAGTGTTTGCAGCTCTGACAGGTGATGCTGATCTCACGTTGAGAACCATTCCCGCGAACCGCATTCCAGAACATCCCTACAGCCTCACACCCCACGTAGAAAGCTTCTGGGACCCCTTCCCGTGTTGTGGACCTAGGGGGGTATCTAATTTCGGGGGTCTGAAGTTGTACACCCACAGGCAGCTCTGCTGAAGCTGTGGCCTCACAGGGGGCTTCCTGCCTCCCTACCCTCTTTCCTACCAGGTGCAGGGATGCCTGCTGGTCTCTTCCTTCCAGAGACGGCCGGGCTCCCCGGGCTGCCCTGTGAGGCCTTAACCTGAGCCTGCCTGGACGTTCCCCAGCTGAGTGCTGTCCCGCGCTTGGCCTTCAAGAGTCCATCCGTCCAGGTGCTCTCCAGTGTTGGGGTGGGGGCAAGTGGGGGGCAGGCACGTGGAGTGAGTCCCACCTGGGGGACTGCAGGCTTCTGTCCCCAGCCAGGTGCGGGCGAGGAGCGACCATTGTCCCTGTGCCTTCCCCTTGAGTTCCCGTGGGCCCTCCCCTCTGCCCTGCCTTCCTGCCCCGATTCTGTGGGGCGGCCTACGCAGGCCCAGTGGACACCCAGCTCCAGGCTGGGAAATGTCGGGAGCCCACAATCTAGACTCCCTTCCCGTGGCCGCTCGAACGCGTGTCTACCACCGCCTGGGTAAACTTTCTGGAAGGTCACAGTGTGTCCCTGAAGTCCCTCCAAGAACAAGACTGCTGGTCTGAATGAAGCACAGGCCAAGGCCACCTCAGCCTTGACTGGGCTGCAGCCGCGACTCTTTGTTTTAACTTTCAGTCTCTGTATGAATGTCAGGCCGCTTTCCCAGGGGCTCGGCTCGGCTGATTCAAGCCCTTTCTGAAAGTGCCTGTGAGTAATCTGGGTCCTTCCGTAGGTGTTTACGGCAGGTGCGTCTTCGGGCTTTTGAGGTCAGTGGCTAGGGCTCTGGACCGGCCGTGTGGGACTTTTCTCTCCAGAATCCCTCGTCAGAACTTTCCAGAAGGGTCCGATACGCATTCTGTTGATTCTAGGGGCAGATGCTTTTGCATCCCTGCTTGAGCAAGAACGCAGCTCCGTGGGCAGGTGGGATGGGGCAGGGGGTTGTAACCACGGGGCACCTAACCTGCCGTGGGTGGCACCTCTGCCAGGGGCCCAGCTGGCACAGAGCATGCCCCGCGCATTCCCACGCTGACCCGTGTCGGCGACCCGCGGCTCCCAGGAGGCCAGACTCTGACCTGCATGCAGAGGCAGCGGCGTGGCTGCAGAGATGGCCTTCTGCTGTAATCACGGGATGCTCACTGGGGGCAGCCTGCCGTGCAGAATCCTGGGCCGCAACCAAAATCCTGGGCCGCAACCAGCCGTACAGGAGGCGGGGCTCGGGGGAGGGAGCGTGTTTGATCTTCAGGTGAAAGGCGGCTTTATAAATAGGTCACCTTGTTCCACATCCTGAATTTCATTCTTTCCCCATCTTGAGTCAAAAACAATGGTTTTACTGTTCTGGGGTCAGTTGCCCTGAGGGGGATCTGAGCCCCAAAGGAGTTGAAAGGAGGTGATCGTGTGTCTGCCTCCTCTGAGTGTCCCCACTCCCACGCCTACTCCATCCATGTGTGCCCTGCCACCTTGGATGTGTCGCCAGTACCGACACAGTGCACTGCTCGGTCAATGAGCTTGCTTTTAAACAGAACAAAAGGATCATTTTTAGTAGGGGTGAGGCTCCAGAGTGAATTAGCCTGACGAGGTTTTTAAGGAAGGTGACCCGCAGCCTTGTGGCTTTCAGGGAAGGGACAGCACGCAGCTTCAGGCAGGTGCTGAGCCCAGGGCTGAAATTCTTGCCCCTCTCCAGGCCCTGCCCTCAACCCCTGGGCCCCCCTTCCTCCCCTGGCCTTGCTGAGAGGGACGAAGACCGCAGTCCATCCGCGGCGGCCAGGTTTCGGGTGCCCAGACTGGCCCTCCTTTTGTGTGAGGCTGGGGGAGACAGGCAGCTTTCCCCACTTCTATTGGGCAAGGTAAAATTGGTGATTTAGAAACCCGTGTCACTGGACATCCTGGGAGAAATCATGGCAGAAACAAGGCCTCTCTTTCGGACGGCCCCAGAGCTGTAGCTGGGAATTCCAAGCTTCAGTTTAATGCCTTGTCGACCTTGGGTTCAATGTATGTCTTGGTGGGTCAATTAAACTTGTATCCTGGGCTTGATTAAAGGATGTGAACAAACCAGGTCTCCCAGCCAGGTCCGTAGCTGGAGGCAGGTGAAAGGCAACCATACATGGATGTTTCTCTCCCTCTCTTCTTCCCTCCCTGCCCTTCTCTCTGAAAATAATGAATAAAGTAAAAACAAAACAAAACAAAAAAGTAAACGCACATGGTGAGCCTTTAGACGTTGCTTTGGTGACAACTTGTGTTTATGAAGGTAGTGTGTTAAATCAAGATATTTCAGCCTCTTATTCCCTCTTGTGAGCTAAAACTCACTTTCATTACAATGCAAGTAATATATGCATTTTTTTTTTTTTTAAGTTTCAATTCAGAAAGTATTGACAGCCAGCTGCCTTTCCCCCGCCCCCTGCAGGATTAACCATGGTGAGAAGTCCGGGGTGTAGGCTCCTAGCTCTCACCCTAGGCCGACAGACAGATAAAGGCTCACAGCGAGAATCTTTTTAACCTCCGTTATTACAGAAATGGGAGCATGCCCTGCGTACTGTTCCCCGAGTTGCTTTTGAAAATGCAACAGCATCCTGTTACGTTTTATGTTCAGCCAGCACATCTGAGGGGCTCCCGCCCTCTCCCCAAGCCTGCTGGAGTTCACAGTTCCCTGACTGTCTTTGTCTGCAAGTTCCAGGGCAGAACTAGACGGGTCGCAGACCCCGGAAGGGGGTGGCGGGTGATGGCCCGGTGTTCCACGTGTTCTGCGCCTGGATAGCTCCTGCCAGCTGAGAAGCCTGTCCCAGTTTGGGGGTCTTGGTGTCTCAGACACACGCACCACCCCCACCTGTACCTGAGAGGCCACTCCACATCTTCCCCGACCGCTTTTAACCCCGTGTGTCCCACCTCACTTGTCCCCTCTCACGGACAGTACTTAGCCAGCATCCCTTTCACTGCCTTGTGCAGTGAGAACAGTGGGCTTGATCCAGTCGGAGTCTCCAGCCCCATGTGCCCAGGAGACATGGCTGTGGCTGCGTCCATCCTTCCCTCTGGCCTGGCCCAGGTTGCCCACCCCCACACAGCGAGCTCAGGGCTGCCTTGGACTCCTCACCATCTAGGGATCAGCCTCCAGTTCCCTGCTCCCCCACTCCCCCAATTCTACACCTAGCCACCCCTCCCCCTGAGGGCACAGAGGATCCCACGGAAGGGGCCCGAGAAACCAGGGAAACTGGTTTTGGGGTTCTGCCAACCCCTGGCTTAGAAGCGACCTAAACTCATTCTGTTCTGGCTCAACATCTTGGCCCCAAGACAGCGACCGTCTGCAGAACCAGGTGCGGTGACCAAGGAGAGGGATAATAGTGATCTCTGTTCTGTGCATGGAGCCCTGATTAGAGGGGAAAAAGCAGCCTTGCCAGTGGTGCCAATCTTCTCAGGAACACTGTCTCAGCTGAGTCTTGGGTAGGGGTGGGACGCCCATCTTCCAGGGGAGCCAAGAGCAGCTCGGAATAGCTAAGGGGGTCCTAGGCAGGGCCCGAGCCTCTGTTTTGGTATGAGTTTCCCCAGGGTTGGAAGCCCAGGGGAGAAGGCTGGGGGAAGGAGGCATCCTGCCAGAGGGACCGTGCCCAAGGAGGGGGCGGGTGGAGCTCCTGGGGGACACGGCAAGGATGGGTCACATTTAAAAACAGGTGGAAAGAGGAGGGTGGCCGGATGGCTTCAGGGACCTTGGAGAGGGCAGTGTGAGCCCTAACCATGGCTTAAAGACAGGGTGGAGACCGGCAGGCGACAGGTGAGTCAAGAGTGGCCCTAGGGCTGCCCACTCAGCGACTGACCGCCTAGGAGGTGACTCAGATGGCAGGATGGCCCAGAGGTGGCAGAGTGGGTAGCCCACCTCCCCTGCCTAGGCCCTGGGGTGCCCTGTGTGCAGTCACCCGTGATGCTTTGAGTGTCTGCTGCCCCACTGCTTCCTCCCAGAGACTCCCTCCCGCTCAAGGTTATGTGGTCCCGAGGCGGGAAGGGGCCCTTCCTACCCATGATCCCTAACACGGGGCCCAGGAGGGCAGGAGCTCGTAAGCACAAGGGCTGGGGAAGCTCACATGCTTGGCAACTGGCTGTGAAGGTGGTGGACTTTCCAAACGGGAAGGCTTTGGGGAGCTGACCCTGGCAGACAGACGACCTGCCCCCGTGGGGTGATGCTGTCTTTTCTGGTCCCTCATTCTGAGGTTGGACTGACCTTGCTGCTTCAAGGTTCCTCTTCACGTGCGTCTCCTGGTGTCCTACTGCCACCATTGCAGCAAAGATCATGTGCCGGGGAGGGGACCCTTGTCCAGTGCAGGAGAGGCCGGCGCAGAGGCAGCGTGGTCTCCTGTCTCAGGGCCCATCCTCCCTTAAAGGAGCCGACAGCCGGGGAAGCTGGAGCAGGAACAGGTGTCCTGGGGTCGAACTTCCTCCCCCGCTGGGCTGCTGGGACCCGAGGAGCCAGACACTGGCCTCTGGGTGAAGGGAGGTCATCCGAGTGTCAGTCCAGCGCTACCTGGGGTGAGGCTGGCTCAGGCACCTTGAGGAAAGTGTCACTGGCACCGTAGTCTGGCCCGACGTGGGCTGCGGGAGCCTCGGGGGGGGTGGGGGTGGCTGCAGCCTTCAGCCCAGCACGTGCACGGCCCCCAGTTAAGCTTTCTGCCCAGCCCGGGGTCCCCTTCCCTGGGCAGAGCCACAGGGGGCCTGTGGGAGGCGCTGTGCCGGAGGAAGGGGATGCTGGCAGGCGCCATCTCCAAGAGCTTCTGCCACCTCTCAGGGCCTCGCGTCCTCCCGAGGCGGCCGGCGTGGGAATGAAGCCCCCGCTTGCTGGAACCGGGGACAATGGCCACCGCCTGGGCCGCTTCGAGGACGCGCGCCCACTTGGCCTTCTGCCCTGAGAAGCTGGGTTGGGGACGTGCTGCACCCAACACAGCGGAGCGGGACGCCGGCTCCCGGGCCTCCCTCTCACGGCCCGGGCTCCGTGCTGCCGCATGTCGGGTGTGATGAGAGCCCAGAAACCCGGCTGCCGGGACGTGTGGCGGTCGGCCTGTTTGCACGAACCTTGCGTTCCTCCCCTGCCCCCGCCCCGCTGCTCACCCACCTCCTGTTTCTCTTCCCGTCCATTAGGCAGTACCCACCGCCCTGCAACTTCGAGAGAAGAGGCCCTGCAGTTGATGAGTTTGCCTTGGGAGTCGGCGACTAGGTGAAACGGGAAGTAAACATGGGTCAGAAGGTCACTGGAGGGATCAAGACTGTGGACATGAGGGACCCCACGTACCGGCCCTTGAAGCAGGCTCTCCAGGGCCTGGACTACTGCAAGCCCACCCGCCTGGACCTGCTGCTGGACATGCCGCCTGTGTCCTACGATGTCCAGCTGCTCCACTCGTGGAACAACAACGATCGCTCGCTCAACGTCTTCGTGAAGGAGGACGACAAGCTGATCTTTCACCGGCATCCGGTGGCCCAGAGCACAGACGCCATCAGGGGCAAAGTCGGGTACACACGGGGGCTGCACGTGTGGCAGATCACATGGGCCATGAGGCAGCGGGGCACGCATGCCGTGGTGGGGGTGGCGACAGCCGACGCCCCCCTGCACTCGGTCGGGTACACGACCCTCGTGGGGAACAACCACGAGTCCTGGGGCTGGGACTTGGGGCGCAACCGGCTCTACCACGACGGCAAAAACCAGCCGAGCAAAACGTACCCGGCCTTTCTGGAGCCGGACGAGACCTTCATTGTCCCCGACTCTTTCCTGGTGGCCCTGGACATGGACGACGGGACCCTGAGCTTCATCGTGGATGGACAGTACATGGGAGTGGCTTTTCGGGGACTCAAGGGCAAAAAACTGTATCCTGTTGTGAGTGCCGTCTGGGGCCACTGCGAGATCCGCATGCGCTACTTGAATGGACTTGACCGTAAGTGTCTACGCTGTCCCAGGCTGCCTGTGTCCCCTGGGTCCTGGGTGGGCCCGGTCAGGAGCCTGTGCGGTCTTTGGAATGAACATGTCTTTGGGTAGACATCCCGGCATATTCTGCTCCTCAGAGGTGACTTGCCTGCCTCTGGTTAACTGCAAGTTCTAGCTGGAGTCTGCCAGGTAACCTGGCATCACCTCATGGGTGTCGGGACAGAGAGATGGGTGGGCGTTTTGCTTGGTGGATGGATGGATGAGTAGATAGATGTGTAGGAGGGGTGGTAGATGGGTTGGTGGATGAGTGGATGGATGAATGAATGAATAGGTGAATGACTAGGTGGGTGGGTGGGTAGATGGATAGGTAGGTTTATGAAAGAATAAATAGATGAAGGACAGATGGGTGGGTCAATGGGTAGATGGATGAATGAGTGGATGGATAGATGAACGGATGGTGAATAAATGAATAAGTAAATGGATGGATGGTCTTTGATAGATGTGGTTTCTTTTCGATTGACCTATTGCTTCTTGACCTTTTGGCTGAGGTCAGGTGTTTCTGGTTGAACTGCCTTTGGATTTGGTCTGCAGTGGATTCTAGCACAGTAGCCAAGGTATGACTGAGCCGGGTTCTGCGGCCCTGGTGGTGCCGGGTCCTCTCATGTGACTGTGAGCCAGCAGCTTCTCACACTCATTAGCAAGTTTAGGGTCTTTCTCTCCTGGTGCTGAGGGTTTCTGCATAGGTTCCTTTGGGACACAGAGAGGGGTTTGTTCAGTCATGACATCAGGGGGTCTTTAGGGAGGAGACCATGGCTTGGAAACAGACCGAGTCAGCAGCAGTTTTGACCTGTCCCTTTGGAGAAAGGAGTGGCTTTACTTAGACCATGTGTGAAAATAAGTCACGTGATGGTGCTGTCCTAGTTTGGAGGTGGAGGGCTTTGTGGAGCCCATGGTGGCAGGTGGTCCTGAGACTCTGAAACTGTGACTCAACCCTCCCTCTTTCATGGGCTGCTCCTACTCCCTGCAGACCTCACCTTGCAGAGGGGCTGGGCTAGAAAGCCTTGCCCATCCTTGCGCTGAGCGTCACTGAGGGCCCAGCGCCCCGAGGTCTCACCCCTGCCGCAGGCCAGATGGTGCGGAGGCCCCCTGGGCGTCAGGAGCACAGATGCTCACTGTAGTGTTACAGCCTCCAAACCTTCGGGTTTGAGGGGGGCGCTGGGGAGGGGTTGCTGAGAACTGCTTTGAGGGCTGGACCCTGGGGGAGGCCCGCTTGCCTGCGGCCGAGAGCCCCCTCCCGTCCTTCTCCAGGCCTGGCCCCACCTCTGCATGACCTTAACCTTGGAGGACCCAGACGGAAAGGTCCCGAGGTGTGGCAGCGTCCTCAGTACACTGCCCGTGAGCTGCCAGCCTCGGCCTCTTCGGACAGCGCAGTTCCCTCGAGCCAGCATCTGGCTCTGGCTGCTGTGTGGAGGTGGACATTAGGGGGAGACGGGCCACTGGGAGGCCAGGCAGGGGCTGTGACCGCTGGGGAGGTGACCGGGGCTAGTTCTCACTCGACTTGTGCAGAGACAGGTCTGGGGCAGTGGTCAGTGGGGCAGTCACCGTGGCCGGATGGTGTTTAGAAGTGTGACCACTGGATGAGACCCCTGAGGGGCGGGGACTGGGCGCTGGGGTTTTGTGAGCTGGTGGACGAGGGGCGGGGAGGCAGAGAGGCCGTGGGCTGGAGGCAAGAGTGGCGACCTGAAGTAAAGAAAGGACTTCAGGAAGGACAAGGTGATGCCAGTTTGAGTATGTTGACGGCTGAGAACTGTCCCATCACCCCCAGTAACCAGGTGGTCACTGGAGACCATGATAAGAGTCGTGTGGGTGGCGTGGGGTCCAGCACCTGACTGGGTGGCTTCTTCAGGAGGAGCAGGAGGGGTGCTGCGTTCATTTCCTAGGGCTACAGGAACAAATGACCACCAGCTGGGTGCCCTAAAACCACAGAAATGTGTTCTGTCACAGTCTGGGGGCCTGAATCTGAGATGGAGGTATTGGCAGGGTCACTGCCTTCTAGGGCTGTGAGGGGGCTCCCTCCCAGGGTGCATCATTCATCCCCACCCCCTTTGCCGTGTGACTTTCTCCTCTCCTCCTCTTCAGAGGACACCAGCCATTGGATTCAGGGCCACCCTACCCCAGTGTGACCTCATCTTACCCAATTATACCTGCAAAGATCCTATTTCTATTGGGGTCACGTTCTGAGGTTCCAGATGGTCCCAGATTTGGGTGGAGACCGAGGGGGACACTAGTCCACCCTCTGCAGCGCTGGGGACAGCAAATAGAGACCTTCCTCTCCTCATGTGACCACCCTGGGGGAGATGGGACAGCCCAGCCCTAAGATGGTGGGGTGCCGCCAGGTGAGGTCAGAGGGTGCCTAAGTCCTCTGGGTTTGCTTTACCGTCCAAGGCAGGTGAGGAAGAAGGAATGTCACAGCCAAACTGGGTCTGGGGTCCACCCAGGGAGCAGGGCATGGCAGGTGGAAGCTCTGGCCAGGGTTTCTTGGTGTCAGGTCTGGACTGGCTTTGCTCTCTAAGTGTTGGATGTCGTTCTGAGCCCTGGGACACCTGGGAACTTGTCTGCACCCTCATTCCCCACCCCGCCTCCCCCAGCCACCAGGTCTGCCCCTAAGCAAGGAGCAGCGATTGGCAGAGAAGGTCCGCTAAAGCCGCCCGTGAGCAGACCCTCCCTGGCCACTGCAGTGGGCATTTCGTTCCTCTGCACATCAGGTGGACGCACCCGAACAGAGTCCCTGCCCCATGCTGGGGACCCTCCCCCACCACCCAGGCACCTCTGACCACAGGCCCCTTGTCCTGACTCCTTCTTGGGCCTTGAGGCCCCGGGGGTGAAGGTTGCAGGCAAACAGGTAGATACGCCTCCTTCTGTCTCCCCGGAAAAGGGGTGGGGGTGGGGCCCCAGGACTGCCTGCTGCCCTCCCTGGAGATGCAGGAGGAAAAGGTCTGTTTGCAAGCAGCAGACCACCGTCACCCAAGGGAGAGTCCCTGACCCATGAGCCCCCGTCCCCTGCCCCCACTGGGAGCAGGTGTCCCCACCATGGAAGCATTTCCCCTGAGTTAGGCATTTTCAAATTCTCCCTCTCACGGCTCCCAGGAAAGTCGGGTGCGGTCTGTCATGATTGCAGGCTTGGCCAAGGCTCAGCTGGTTTCCTCAGGAGCCTTTGACTTGGTGGCCTCCTTCTGGTGTCCCCCTGGGGTGCCTCCCTCAATGGTTGGCCCCTCAGTGGTGGGTCCCATCCCAGCCAGGTCTGGGAGGATCCTATCTGGGGAGACTGAGCACCCCACCCTGCAAGGGCTTCTTTCTGGGGAAAAAGGCTGCGTGGGGGAAAGGCGCTGTTCTAGACTCGCTGCCCCCAAGAGGCTGGCCGTACAGAAACACTGGGCTCTCACTTGAAGGCTGGGGGACAAGGGTGCCCACGTTACCTGGCTGGGTGACAGGCACGTTTCCCTAGTTGGCAAAGGCAAGGGTTTAGTGCTTAGTTTCATTGCTTTCTTGCAAGAACTGCTCGAGGTAAAGGGAAATGCACAGGGCGGAAGTGAGGAGGCAGATCTGGGGTCACCCAGGGGAGGATGCTTTCTAAAGGGGACACCCAAGACTGCCAGCAGGCAGCAGGAGAAACCCAGCTCTGGGCACCAGGAGTCTGTGGAACCCTTGACCTTGACCTTGAAGGATGCAGGGTCATCGTTCACCCTCCTGCCTCCAGCGAAGGCCCCTGTTCAAAGCTTTCCATGCAAAACATTTACCTGGGAGCAGGGCATTGGGGGGAAAATTGGGACAACTGTAATAGAACAATAATAATAATAATAATAAAGCAAAAAAAGGGAAACATTTACTTCAGTTCTGTCTGCGATGACCTCTGAGAGATGAAAAGCAGTTATTTGTCTTCCTCCAAAGCCTGGAATTGAGCAAATGCATGATCAGTTCTAAGATTTATTTATTTTTAATGACAGATTTGTTGAGATATAACTTACACACCGCAACGCACATTCACCCCCTGAAAGTGTACGACTCAGCGCCTTTAGTCTACTCACCGGTGTGCAGCCATGGCTATAATCAATTTTAGACCATGTTCATCACCCCCAAAGAAACCCCCATTTCCCTGACACCTCCAGCCATAGGACTTGCTCTCCAATAATTGAGGAGTTTTTTTAATGTTAATTTTAATCATTTGAGACACAGTGGTGATATTAAAGAACTTTAATCCACTTTCTGTTGGTGGAATGGGCTCAAATGCTGAGAATTGTCCTCAATTTTTTTCTTCCTTCCTTCCAGCATTCCTTTCTTCCTTTCTCCCTTCATTCTTTCCTTTATTTTTTCAAATCTGATCTTTGTTTTGCTTACAAAGGAGACTTGGAGTCAGGGGAGACCCAGGGTGCAGACACAGATCCTTTCATGTCGGTTCTTGGTTCTTTCTACGTCCAGAACACTGGGTGGCCCCGAGCAGCTCCAGGTGTGCTCACCTGAGCCAGGTGGTAGGGCAGAGGAAGGGTGTGCCTCGCCTCTGGGCCTCGGAAGGAATGACTTTCAAGTTCTTTCTGAGGCTCCAAGTTGTGGGAGATGTGGGCTGCACAGAGCCTGCCTTGCCGGAAGGCAGGGACACAAGGACCCAGGTGCCCAGCCTGTGACCCTGGCAGGTTAGGGCTCCTCTGTGCCCGAGTGCCCTCAGCTGTAAAATGAAGATGACAATGGTCCCCATGAGCAGTTGGGTTAACACAAAAGGGGTTCACTCCTGGAAGCTAGAGTGGGGTGCCCTGTGAGCTGCTCGTCTTGGCTGTCAGCGCAGAGGCGGCCTGGGGTGGCATCCTGGCTTCGTCTGCTCCTAGCGGTGCAGGCCTGGCGTTATTTTCACCCTCCATCCCTCCGTTTCCCCTCTGCCCGTGATTACGTGAAATTGTCCTAACCCATTATGAGAATTAGAGTTAGCGTTTCCCGAGAGTGTGTGAAGGTGCCCAGCCCAGAATGGGTTCTTTGTGGCGATGAACGATTCATGTAAAATGAAAATTGTCGACTTTCCTGCAGTTATGCTGACAGCGAACAGTAACGCCACTGCCCTGTTGGTACCTGTGGCCGCCGCTCGGAGCCCCACTAACCCCGTACTCTCCCTCTCCACCGTCCCTGCAGCCGAGCCGGTGCCGCTCATGGATCTCTGCCGCCGTGCCGTGCGCCTGGCCCTGGGGAAGGAGCGTCTGGGGGAGATCCACACGCTGCCGCTGCCTGCCTCCCTCAAGGCCTACCTCCTCTACCAGTGACGCTCTGCCCAGGACCCAGCACGATGGCCACCTGGTGCCAACTCGCCGAGCCGCTGCCCGTACCCTGCGCCTTGGACGGATGTTCGCTGCCGTGGGAGGAAGGCCCTGCTCCTCCTCTTCATCCTCCTGGCTGCCCTGTGGGACACAGACACGGACAGCTGTGGACCCAGGCTCCTCTGTCCCCCTTCCCTACCTTGGCGGAAGGGCCCTGCCGCGGCCTCACCGCCCATCCTTGGACAGAGACACAGTGGACTCCTAGGCAGCCCAGACCTGAGTGACTGTCTGCTCTTGGGGAGCCATGGGGAGCCTCCGCCTGCCAGGTCCCAGGGCAGGGGCCCGAGAAAGGGGTCCCGACCCGAGAGCAGACCCCAGGGCTGCTGAGAGGTGCTTAGACAAGGGGTCGAGTTCCGGCAGCCTCGCTCAGGGTGTCAGACGTGGACCAGAACCCCGAGGCGGCCCCCGGAGTGGGCCTTCCCCGAGCTGACACTCAGCACCGGGCCCAGCTGCCGGCGCCCCTGGACCCTGTATTTATTCTTTTAACAATAAGAGAAGCCATTTATTTATTCCTTTTAGAAAGGGACCTTGTTTTGGTCACCTCTCTGAAGTGTTCTCTTGCTTTTCTTCCACCTGCCGCTGCCCGGCATCCATGGGCCTCCCCTGCGCCTCTTGCTGGACTGTGACAGTGGTGTGTCCCCAGGCAGGCATAGGTGTCTTTGTTGGGGTCCCTTGACCGGCAGTTTTCAGGGGGCTCTGCTCTGAGTTCCTGAGCAGTCCCCTCAGGGAGCCTGAGCCTCAAGTGCATTCTGAGCGTCCCCGAAGTCACGGCGGCTCAGCGGTGACAGTGTGCGTGTCTCTACATGGTGAGCTGCACCTGGCGTGCCCATCTGTGCACGTGGCTTTATTTCCGTGGCTTTTAGACGTGGGTGAGGTTTTGCTTTTGCCTTCCTGGCTGAGATTTCCCACTTGCATCCCACAGGGCCACCGAACCCACAAGGGAGGGTGTGCAGGTCTCTGTCCCCTGAGAAACCAAGATCAGGGTGGGATGGGGGAGATCCACGTGGAGAAGCACCTTGTGGAAGCCCATGCAAATCACTGCTTGCTCGGCACCCAGTTCCTCACCGGCTGGAGGGTGGGGTGGGGTGGGGTGGGGTGGGGCAGTCAGCGGGAGAGGGGCGCCCCCCCATGTAGCAGACCCCAGCCCCTGCCACCACGATTGCCATTTCTTTAACTCCCCTAGAGTCTGCCTTCAGTTCATTTCTGTACAGGTACAATAGATAACTTTATTTGTTTAAAATGTTTAATATATACGCATATATATTTGTCCATAATTAATGTTTTAAACAGCTGCTGTAGGGTACCTTTAAAAAAAAAAAAGTCTTCCAGTGAAATATATTTTTTAAAGCACAGAATTGGTGCCAAGACTGGGTGAGGAATGTAAATTGCCCCCTTATTATTGTGAGGGATTGTTTTTTTTTTTGTTTTTTTTTTAAAGGAATGGGAAACCTTACCTGTAAGACTTGTAGAGATTTTCCCCACTCCTGCGTCAGGGTGGGTTCTGTTCTGATGAATGTTGCACATGAGAGTTTTACTTACACAGGTCCAGCCTTGTTGCCTTGACCCAGCGCCTCCTGCAGCCTCCGGATGCCCCCCAGGGCTCTTTGACGTCTCTCTGCACCTCCCCACCCCCCTGCTCCCCTCCACACACACACAAGCCCACCCTTCCCTCAGCCCAGAGCCCTGTGTGGCCTGTACAGTTTTGAAACTTCTATTTTATGATGGTTGATAATAGTAACATAATAAAGGAAAGTTTATTAAAATACAGAGCCATTTCTGGGTCCCTGTTTGTGCCTTGGGTCCAGCCGCTCTGCTGCCCAGGGTTTTCAACAGATGGGTGATCTCCTGCCCCTGCCCTTGCACCCTGGCAGAGGGTGGGATGCCTGCCAAGGCCCCGGAAGAGCAGGAGGATCCTGGAGGGGTGACCCTAGAACGCTGCATCCCTTTTCAGAAGTCTGTGAGCTTGCACCCCAGAATCAGGGACACATGAGCTGATGGAAGGGCTACCCCCAGCCGGCATGTGGTAAAGCAGGAGGGGGCTTGCTGAAGCCAGCCTGGGTGTCCTCGGCGGAGTCCCAGCTCTGGGAAGTCTCGGGAGGAGCTGGTCCCTCGTCTTTGCGTCTGTCCTCAGTGCCAGCACAGCGATGCTATGGAGGCTCAGGGTCCTCACCCCACCCCCCAGCAGAGAGAACAGGAAAGCCTGGCTCATGTAGAGAATTGGTGAGCGATGAAGAGCATCATCAAGAAATGTGCTGGGTGTGATCACATGACATGACTAGCTCCCAAAGCATTACCGAGAATGCGTCTACTCCCCGTGGGCATTTTTCGTTCTCAAGGCATGTGAGGATCTGGTGGTGCTGGAAAGACCCCTGGGACCAAAGTCCTCTGTCCTTTTCTCGGAGGACACCCCCGACTGGCTTTGCTCAGAGCACCTGCATCAGCGCCGCGGGGAGGTGTCGGGCTAACATGCCGCTCCCGCCCGGCCTGACCCAGCCTGGGTCAACATTTCCTGGGCCTGGCCCAGGGATTGGCTGTTTTCTCCAACTCCCCGGGTGACCTTGCTAAGACAGCCTGAAGACCACTGGAACCGCATCAGCTCTTTCTCTCGAAAAGTTGCTGGGTAAAGGGAAATTCTTTCGGCGCGTTGGCCCAGCGACAGGCACATGGCCTCCTGAGTCAGACCTGGGATCGAGGCTTGGCTCTGACCTTCCCTGGCTGCCTGGGCCTTGGCTGAGCCCCCGAGAAGGGCTGTCAGCATGGGCCCATCTCCCGGGAGGGTAGCAAGGGTGAAATGAGGTTTCTGAACCGGCCGGGCGTACTAGCAAGTGTGCAAACAAATGCTTGAAAGCAGCGCGTGCGCCGCGTTCTGCTCCGGGGAACAGCCGTTCCTAGGCTGGCCTGCGGGCACAGGCCAAACAAACAGTTCCACACCGACTTCCTGGTAACGTGGTCTTTCTTCCTGGGTACCGTCTCCAAAGAGCAAGGTGGGTGTGGGGAAAGGGACCCCCTAGATGCCTTCCCCAGGCACGTTTGGAGGAAAAGGGGGGTCCGAAATTATTTTTAGACTGCAGTTCATGTCTGGGTTGGAGCTGGAACGCCGGCTTGCTTTGAAGGGGGCGGCCGCCACGGGGAGGAGCAGGGGTCAGGCGGTGGGGGTGGGGAGGGTGTAGGAAGCACAGGGAAAATAAAGGCTTTTGTGCGGCCGGCCCGGTGATTCTGGGGGAGCCGGGTTCCTCGTTGAAGGGAGCGGTCTTCGTCAGACGGCCCTGCGGACGGGCCCGTGCGGATGCAATTAATGCCCCTCCTTCAGGCAGGTAGCAGCCTCACGGGGCAGCACTGATGGGAAGAGCCCTCTCTCCTCTTTCCGCCGCCCGTCTCCCGAGCATGGCTTCCCTCCTGCCCTTCCTCCCGTTGCTCGGTGAGATGAGGAATGTGCACTTTACTGAACCATAAAGTATGCCGGGGGAGCTGGGGAAAGGGCCGAAGACAGAGCAATTAGTCCCTGCTGCAGTCCAGACACCCAAGCGTGGTTGGAGCCCAGCTGCAAGGCATATTTGAAATAAACTAGCTGCCCGGGGCCAGGCGTTTGCTGTGTTTTCTGCGCGGGGCCATGGCAACTGGGGAGGAAATCATGAGCTAGGGCCTGGGCTCTAGAATCAACAAATGATGTCCTGGCCCAGCCAGCCCAGAGGAAGCCACTCGCAGCTCTCCCGGGGCTTCTCGGGGCCCAGCTGCTGGCGGGCAGCACTGGCTGGACCGCCCTGCCGTCCTCCCGGGGTCCTAGCAGAATCCTGCTCCAGCTCCCGACTTCTGTGTCCTCAGCAGGGGTCCGACTTTTGCTTTTCTCCTAGTTTTCTTTCTTTCTTTCTTTCTTTCTTTTTTTTAAAGAGAGTTAACGCTTCTCTGAACCTTCCTTCCCCGGCCGGAGAAACAGCTGCAGCCAGTGCCGGTCTGCCTGATCATGATTTTCCTGGGCAGAGGGAGTGTTCCCCGAGGGAAGGGCCCAGACCGAGGGCAGCTGGCTAAAGAGAAGGTGGCACTGGCCTCTCCCCGGGTCTGTCTCCCTACCTGGCCCAGCTGCACCCTCCTCCTGGTCAACTTTATAGGCAGGAAAAGCAAAGGCCTCGTTTGTCCCTTCCCTGGCTCTTTTGAGGATGGACCTCACAGCCGTCCCTTAGGAGGTGTCTCAGAGAAGCCCATGATTACCAGGACCTAAGCTGGGGCCTTAACTTAAACTTCAGAAGTGCCTCCTGCATCTGAACCACCAGGAGACGTAGGGGGAAAAGCCACATCCCCGAAATGTTGATGCTGTTTTGGGGCCCGGGAACCTGCCTCGTGAAAGACCTGTAGCTGATTCTGATGCTTTGCCCCGGGGGGTCTCCGGGGCTCTGGAATTCTACGCAGAGTGGGACCCACACAGACTCCCTGCAGGTCCCCGTTTCCTTCAGAGGCCTGCAGAGCTGAGGCTGCACCGCCAGCATCCTCCCAGGCACCGAAGTGCCTGTCAGAAGAATGAACAAGGTGGATTTAAGGGCAAATAGTGGAGTGAAAGTAGGGAAACCTCAGCCCTGGGCACTTCCCCTGGCCTCCGTTCCCCCAAGGAAATGAGTCCTGGGAAGCTGAACCAGGAGCTTGGAGATCCCTTACTCCGGCCCGTGTCTTCCCCCAACCATGTCTCCCCTGTCTCCTCACAGATGTTCCATTCTCCCTCCCACCTGCACCGCTGGGCCCCACCTTTTGAAAGATTTTTCCAACCCAAGAACGTTTGTGGAGTTTCTTCCCAATAAGCCCTGTTAAGCAAAGCTGCCATCAGGGCAGCTGATGACCAGAGGGTGGAAGGAACTTCAACCGAACAGCCAAGAACTTCGCATTCTAGTTGGTCCCTGCGTGGGGGCTGCAGGATGGGGAGAAGGGCCCGGCCCCTCCTTCCTGCCCTTCCTGCACCCTGCATGGAGACTGAAGAGCTGCACAGCCTTGCCTAGTCTCCCTGACCCCTAGTCTCCACCTTATGTCCCTTTCCTGCAGCTGAAATCCATTATTCCACACCAGGGGGCTTAATACAACACATGTTTGAATTCTTCAAGTTCTGGAGCCTCGAAGTCCAAGCTCAAGGTGTGAGCAGAGCCGTGCTGCCTCATGGGGTCGCTCTCAGGGAGCACCCTTCCTGCCCCTTCAGCTCCTGGTGGCACCCCTTGGCTTGTGGCCCCATCACCCCCACCTCTGCCTCATGGCCTTCTTCTGCGGTTTCTCTGTCTTCGAAGGACCATTGCCATTGGATTAAGGCACACCTACATCACCCAGGATGAAGTCACTCGAGGTCCTTAACTCACGGGCATCTGCTAACTCCATCTTCCAAATGAGGTCACATTCACGGGTCCTGGGGTCAGCACACAGACCTCCCTCTGTACACTTTGAGGACCCAGATCCAAAGAGCCCCCTGCTCTAGGATAACCGGAAGGATTTATGAGACAATGGAGGGGTGGGGAAATAGTGAGCACAGCGCCAGGCCTGTCGGGAGTGATGCCGAAAAGGCAAACCTACCCATCATTTTTACCTTCCTCCTGCACTGGCCTCTGGTGGCCAGGCCCGCAGGAGCCGACCTGCTGTAGAATCGATGGGCACGATTCTCCGGGTGGGCACCCGGGCTGCGTGTGGAATCCGCAGGGTCAGCGTCCAGCCAGGATGTGGGGTGAGTGTGACACTTGTGAGTGGACAGAGGACATGCCCGCCCCCACCCCCTATCCTCTGACCAGCTACAGGGAGCAGGTCTGGCGGTCTGGGAAGCTGCAGGCCTAGCTTAGGAGTCACCAGAAACAGGCTGAGTGAGCCAGGGACATCATGTCCCACATGCCAAGTCCCCTGAGGAGCCTCTGTGCTCACCTCCCTCCATCCTTCTTTGGGACGGAGGGAGGCAGCTCGCACCCCTGCAGCTTCCCCAGCCAGGCCCACACGCCACCGGTCGTACAAGGAAATGGAATGTGAACCCCGGGCTATTTAAAGAGGGAGAGAGACTGGAGGCCCGGCTGGGACCCAGCCAAGCGGGGTGCCTCAGGTCGGCCCAGGGCTCCTCTCCGCACATGGTTTGATTTACTGGAGGGCCGAGCGCAGCTCCAACTTCAGACAGAGAAGTATTTGAAGCAGCTGCCAAATGTTGTGTCTGAGCTGGGTTTTTACAACTTGCTTACTGGTTAGCAGCCTGCCTCCCGCCGGAGTTCAGCTTGCCCCAGCGGGTTCAGGGCCCTGGCACGGGCCCATGGGCCTGTGCTCTCGGTCCTCGCCGCTCCCTCCCCCGCCGCCCAAGCCCGTTCTGCCTGAGCGGAGCCAGACTGGGAGCCCAGTTTCCAAAGCATCTAACCCTGCTGGGGAGGCCACCTGGCCCTGACTTCGGGGTGTCTTCCAGGTACCCCGAGTGTGTGGAATGTCCTGAGTGCTGGGCCTCCTGGGACGGGCAGGGTCTGCACCAGCCTTGAGACCCCACAGGCACCTTTGCAGGGAAGGACCTATTGGGACAGGTCCTCCTGCAGCACTGTCCGGGGCGGGGGTCCCACTCACTTTTCTTCTGGCCACCTGGCGCCAGCCTCTTTAAATGGTGCGTGGAAGGCCACAGGGAACCAGCGCTGAGACCCGTTCTTCCAATGGGACTGGAAGGTTCCCAAACCTCTGGAAATCCCAGTGAACCGGGGAATTTCCAGGGAGGCATGAGAAGGTCCAGTCTTTGGATGGAGGCCATGGTGTCAGGCCAGAGATGTCCCCAACGTGAGACTGTTGGGGTTCAGAGGACTCAGGGCTGGGGATGTGTCCCAGCCCCTCCCCCCACGGAGGAGGCCTGTGACAAGAGGCATATGATTCAAGTGTTCACTTCCTGAGGCCACTTGGAATGACTTCTCAGATGTTTGCTCTGGAGCGAGTGGGTGACAAGGGAAAAGGGGTGGGAAGGAGGGGTGGGGCGGGTGGGGCGCCTGTGTAATTAGTCTTGTTGCATGTGAAAGCACACTTGTATCCGTCCAGGAATCCTGAACGCCGCCCAAGTGGACACAGTGTTCAGTCCCCTCCTGAAAGCGCCAGCACTGTTTTGTCCACTGGGCAGGAAAACACCGTCCGCTAACGTGCTAGCTTTTGGCTCGAGGGCCACGCTCAGAGGTGTGGGGCCTCTCCAGGGCCTCGTCAGGGCTGGGGGAGCAGCAGCAGCGCAGGGCTCTGGGGACTCTGCCTCCCCGACCCCTCTGCACAGCCCGCCCAGCCCTGCTCCTGCATTTCACATCGCAATCCTCCGAGGAACCAGAAAGAGAAACAGCGCCTACAGCAGGGCACCCTGTCCCAGGCGCCCAGGTTCCCAGAAGTGTCCGAGGGACTTAGGAAGCTCGCAGGCTGGCCCAAGGCAGGGCGAAGCCCATGGCACCCTGAGGACGTACAAAGGCACCCAGGCCGGGGGCCAGAGGGTGCTGGGGTTCAGACTCAGAATGTCAGTTGCTGACTGCCTGATTCAGGGTGCTGCCTTTGGGAGCCTCAATTTTTCCTTCTATAAAATGGGAATAATGATACTTTCTGACTAAGCATGTCGTGTTGCCAAGATCAAATGGGGCCTGGGTGTGGGGCAGTGTCTTGCAAAGCTGTAAGGCCCACGCATGCCCATGGTTGTTTATTATTATTATTATTATTATTATTATTATTATTTATTTTAATGGGAAAGCGGGAAGATAAGCACTTTAGACAGGCCTGCCCCTCCCAGACAGCACCCCTCCCTGGGTGCTGGGGCCTGGCCTCATGCACCCTGCAGCTCTCCCTGGAAGCGGGGGCTCTGTCTGAGTAACCCTCACCCCAGCTTCCTGGAAATATGAGCTGGGGATGGGTGAGGCAGCAGCCAAGACTCCCCTTGGAGGGCCCAGGCCTTCACTGAAGTCATCCTGGTCACCTTCCCTGCAGCAGGTGCCACAGCCTCTATTGTCCCATTTGGCAAAAACCTCTGGATTCCTTGTCTCTGCTAGACACAGGGGGACGCCAGAGATTCAGGCTCAGAAAAACCAAGTTTTGGGGCCAAGGGCCAGGGAAGGGCACAGCCCAACAGACATGGCAGGTGGGACGCCAAGTGATGCAGGGGTAGTGATGGGCTCTACCGAGGGGGGACAGGGAAACCCAAGCAGGGTTTTAAAGGGTGGATGGTTTTCCAGGTGAAGGGAACCGAGCCCATCTGTGTAGGGGCGGTTATAGACCTGCCTCATGGAGCGGCTTTTCGTAAGGCACTGGGAGCAGTGGCACACAGAGAGAGTCCGTTTAACGGAGGGTGCATACAGTAATGCTACTTCTAGAAAGATAACAATGCTGTCTGCGCTCACAGCCTCTCTGCCTCCCACGGGCAGCCTCTTGAAGGAGCCTCATGGCTCAGAACTTCCGGGTCACTTATTCTGAGTGTGTTCAGAAGCCCTTCCACCGGCAGGCAGCTCCGGTCCAGGCCCTGGGTCTGAATTCCCCCGCAGGCTCCTGTCTCGAAACCCCTCAGAGGTCCTCGCCCCTTCAGCCCAGCCCCCTTTCTTTATCCGGAAAGCAGTCGTGGTGGCTACTTGGGGCCCACTCAGCACAGCAGTGTCCTGGGAAAAGGATTCTGTGCGTGGGGACTTCCCCACCAGGTATTGGTGGGTGAGCCCAGTGAGGCTGCTGCAGCACCATGGGGTGCAGGGCCAGAGGAGGGGCATGGCCCCAACACCCCTACAGTGAGGCTACGGACAGGCAAGGCCAGGGGCTGGGATGGGGAGACATGAGGGTGCAGCAAGGAAGTCTGGGCCGGGATGCCTGCCTGTCCTCCCAGGCACCGGTAGCCCTGCAACCAAGGGAGGGATAAGATCAGGTCATTGGCGAGTCTCCGGGACCTGAGTCTGTGTTTTTGAGACTGAGTCTGTCTGCCGCCATGGCCCTCTGAAAGGATCTTGAAGACAAGCCCTGCATCACTGCCTGGATGCTGTAAATGCACGATCTGTAAGTTAATTGAGGAAATAAGCAGGTGAACAGATGAGTGAATGAAGTGGTAAATGTTGGGCCAGAACACAGCCTGACTCTTCTTTGAAGCCTTGATAACAGTGTGTGTGTGTGACAGCAGTGCCCTCTGTGCTGGTTTCTGCAGTCTCAGCTGCTCCGCAAGGCCTGTCTTCGGTGAGGGAGCATCTCCTTCGTCTCCTCCTGCCACCCGACCCGTGAGGGAGAGACCCCTCCGTCTCTCCCACATGCATCTGCGCTGAGGGAGCCCAGCAGGACGCGCCGGCTTCCCGGGGGCCACATCGCTCCTTGTTTTCTCTGAAAACATCCCCATGTCCAAGGCGGCTGACCTAGCCGGGTTACCTTGGTCTTCCCAGCCCCGTGTTGCTCCCAGCTTATTTTTATGAGCTGTTTAATCTGCACGCTGTCTTCTGTTCTCAATAAATGGGGCCACGCATTCCAGGATGGCCTCGAATGATAACACCAGCTGTCTAGACAGAGGCCAGCCCACTGACACTATCATAAATAAAAATAGCTTTGTGTTCCAGTCTCTCGCCAGAGCCTGGGGAGGGGCGGGCAGACTCTGCAGGCAGCCTGGGACAGGGCTGCGCCTCCCCTGTGGCCTCTGCCCCGGACCTGGGGGGCCGACAAGCCCGCGCAGCCTGTGGGAGGAAGGGGGCCAGGCATTCCTGGAGGGGTTTGCTGGGACCCCAGTAAAGCACCTGCCCTTTCCACGTGCCCGGTGGCAGTGGACACCCAAGTGGCCAGGGGGGCTTTCGCTTTGAACTCCAAAGTCAGCGTCCCACGCAGTGGTCCCTGGGCTGGGAAGGCTGCAGACCCAAGACCAGAACCCCTCGGGTTAAAGTGAGAAACAAGGGTGCTCCCTCCACCCAGCTGAGACCCCAGCACCGGCCAGAGTCCCAAGCTCTGCTCAGCCCGGGAAGTCAAGGCAGACTTGTCAGCTGCTCACCCATCCCTTCCGTCACCCACGGGCCCCACCTTCGGTTCACTTCTCTGGCCTCCACTTGTCCTCAAGCCCCACCCAGTGACCATGGGGAGTGGGACTGGGAGCAGCAGGCCCTCGAAGGGACCTCAGGGTGTCCCTGAGTGCAATTGCACATGTGTGTGCATGTGTGGGCCAGGCATGTGCATGGGCCTCCCTGGATGGGTCAGGCCACGTAAAGCGGGTCACCCCAGCTCCCAGAGTGCAGACCCAAATTCTCAGGTAGCCCACACGCTGTCGTGTGGGACGGATCACGTCCACACTGCCAACAGAAGCCTCGTTGTACAGCGCACAGCCTGAGCACCTGTACCAGGCAGCCCTCTGCCACCCGTCCCTCCCTCAGGACCCCGGCTGAAGCCTGCGGATGGAGAACTGGCTCCTCTCTGCCAGCGGAGCCTTTGTTCCGGACTCAGACTCGGGCCGCTGGAGCCCCAGGGGCCGAGACGTGGACGCCTTGAGATGCACCCTGGCCATGGGGAAGCTGTGAGCTGGACTGACCGAGGCCAGGCAGGTAAGAGGAGACCTGAGGACAATGCTCTCCCTCCAGGCTCCTGATCCTGGGCTCCAGCCCACCAGGGAGGGGAGGGCCTCCGTGAGAACTCACTGCTTCTCCCAAGCCCGCTTCTCCCTTTGAAGAGGGCAGGTCCCTCGGGAGCTGAGACAGAGGCAGAACAGAGGGCTCCGTGTGCCTGGGCCCTGCCCCAGCTCCCCAGAGTGACAACCAGGGGTGTGCCCAGGTCTTTTCTCAGGGGGAGTCCCTGCTGACCTTTGGCATCTGGAGGCCAGACATTGAGTGAGGAGGTCCACAAACAATGCCAAGCAGCCGTGCTGGGGGTTGGGGAATGGTCCCACCCGTCCCTCTGGCTGCAGACCGGCCTCTGCCAGGACCAGCCCAGACAAAGGGGTGGGGCCTCTGGGAAAGGGACTGCGCACTCCGGGGATGTTCTCCCCCACCACCTTCACATTGACAGGTCAAAAAGAGAGGATTTGTCCCCGGCACACAATAGTAATGACAAAAGTATAAGGGAAGAACACATGAGATGCTTCCCGTTGCCCCAACCTACTCCCATCTCAGTGGCAGAGACACTCAGGGGCCCACCACCCCTCACCTTGCCAGGGGGCCACCTCCTTCCCGCACGGCGAGGAAAGGGGTTGGGGAAGTCCCGGGAGGGACAAGAAGTCACCTGTCCTCTAGGATAATTCTCACACCTCCTACATGCCTGTGGCATGAGCAGGAGGGGCGCCAGACAGATGGCAGGAAGGGATGGGGCCTGCGGGGGACAAACAAAAGCTGCAGGAGGCCTGGCTGGTGCAGCTCAGTGGATTGAGCGCTGGCCTATGAACCAAAGGGTCACCGGTTCGATTCCCAGTCAGGGCATATACCTGGGTTGCAGGCCTGGTCCCCAGTTGGGGGTGCATGAGAGGCAACCACACACTGGTGCTTCTCTCCCTCACTTTCTCCTTCCCTTCCCCTCTCTCTAAAAATAAATAACTAAACAAACAAAACAAACAAAAAGCGCTGCAGGAGGTGACAGGCTGTCATTTTAATTCTGCACCAGCGAGAGGCGAGGGCGAGGGTGGACCTCACCAGGAACAGGAGCTGAGGGGACGAGGCAACCACAGGCCACCCACTGGCTCCAGAGGAAGGACAGCAAGGACCAGGGCAGATGAGGCCACACATGTCATGCCTTGTTCCCCTCACCCTCTCCCCAATCCAGCTCACAGGAGGAGCTAAACAGACACAGAGGGGAAAGCGTAAGAGATGCCTCTACTTTTCAAAGTTGAAAGTGACTGGGGACCTGTGAGCGCAGGTCCAGGAGGGAGCGGTCGGACGGAGCACAGCTGGGGACAAGTATCCAGCGAAATCAGACCGCCCTGAGCTGTTCCATGAGCCACGGATGAAGCCCACGGCTTGGCCACCAGGCCCTGCGCAGGGCGCTGGCAGGGGCTGCCTCAGTGGCTCTCAAGCACTTCCATGAGGTCGGCTGTCCATCTTCGCTTTGCAGAGGACAGAGCCCAGCCACTGGGACGAGGCGGGGCTGGGTCCAGATAGAGACGGCTCTGACTCCGAGCTGGAAGGTCCTCCGCCTCTCTGGGTCCCGGGCCGCCTGGCACCGAGCTGACACAAAACACGTTTATTCAGTGCATGGCTGGGAGAGAACAGAGCCCACCCTGCTTTGCTCCTGACTTTCAAGCATTTATTGAGGATGCTGAGGGAGGGAATGACAGCAAAGGACCCGTGGCCCAGGCTTCATGGTGACCGGAGAGGACCCAAAAGAGACAGGGAGACACAGAACCCAGTGTGGCCCCGCCACCAGGCCTGGGGACAAGACTCGGAGGCTGGGATCTTAAATATGGACCAGGTGCTGTTCAGCTTCTGCCGGGGCCTGGGCAGCCTTCTCACACCCAGGCTCCCACTGGGTCCTCAACAAAGAACAGCAAAGGACCCTGGGGTCCAAAGGGGGAAGGAGGCTAGTTCGAGGTCACATGGCTAGGAATGGCTGACGGGGCTCCAGCCTGCTCACGACATCAGAGCCTTTGTGGGGAGGTGCTGGGCAGACCGAAGAGCAACCCCACCAGGGTTTATGGCGTGGACGTCCTGGGGCCAGGTGGGGTGCCCCTCTGCACCCAGCACCCAGGTGCTCATCAGGGAAGCCCAATGGTCAAGAGCAGGGTGTGGAGGGCTCTGTGCCGTGGGTCAGCGTCGGGCTTTAGGCAGATACGCAGCCTCACTGAGCCCGTTTCTTCCTTCCGGTGGGAATAGTACCAACTGTGCCAACAGAAGAGGATGGGGGAGGGGCTCAGTGGTGGTCGTGGTACCCACCCTCACCCCAACAGGTGGCCCCTTTGGGATCATTCAAGGAGGCTTGATTTGCAGGTGAGGACTAAAGCAACCTAAGAGGGAAAAGGAGAGTGTAAGTGCCCAGGGCTGGCTCCCCAAAGCATGAAAGGACAATGTGGGGCGCAATGCACCAAGGGCAGAAGGAAAGGTGTTTGGACAGAGCAGGACACCTGGAGGGGGACAGTGGCCTTTGGTCAGGGGACAGAACCAGTCCCCAGGACCCTGTAGTGTGTTGAAAGGTATCCCCCAAAATTCCTGTCCACCCGGCAGCTCAGAAGCAGAACTAGTTAGGGATCTTAAGAAAAGATCACCGTGGACTAAGGATGCGTCCTAATCTATAATACTCGGCCCAGTGACAGACAGAGAATCTTCTCCAAAAGCCCCCAGGGGAAGAGGAACAGAGGCTGGTGGCTAGTGAACGCCAAGGGGACTCCGTGCCCGGTGTGGAACTGTCCCTGGTCTCCAGGAAGTCACAGGAAGGGACAGCCCGGAGGAGGATCCACTAACAAGAGGAAACCAACTCAGCCCCTTCCTCGCGTTCTCAGATCCACCTGTGCGGACTCGCAGGGAAGCATTCCAGACACAATAAAGCACTTTAGCCTTTTTTTTTTTAGAAAAAGGGAAATGATTTGTGAGAGGAGAGGAGGGCTGGGTTCCAACAGTCTCCCTTCCCTGAGTTGGCACCTGCGGGTGTCCACGCAGTTGGTAAATTCTTGGCGGCCTCCCGTGGCCTGGTGGGGCCCCGCAGTGCTGTGTGCGGACCAGGGACCGGGCCCTGCCGAGCGCTGCGAAAGAGAGGGTCTGGCGGTGGTGGGAGCTGAGGCCCGCTGCTGTCACCTTCTGCCATCCCCAGGGGACACTCCGTGGGAGCCCAGGGCCTCCCGGAGTCCCGCCCGCCTGGCCTCCAGGGGCCTGAGGCCTCCCACAGCTTCGTCACCAAGCTGGGGTGGGACCCCCGATGTTTCTTTCCTGCAGGAAGAACAGACCCTGCGGGCTGGGTGGGGAGGCTGCCTCCAGGTCCCTGCAGGCCGGTCCCTGCGGGTGGGCTCCGGAGCCTGGAACCTCTA
The DNA here is from genome assembly GCA_004026585.1 of Noctilio leporinus. Classification (NCBI taxonomy): domain Eukaryota; kingdom Metazoa; phylum Chordata; class Mammalia; order Chiroptera; family Noctilionidae; genus Noctilio; species Noctilio leporinus. The sequence continues at coordinate 320,339 of PVIW01000360.1, read as the reverse complement.
TCCAGGCTGTGGGGGCCCAGCAACCGGAGAGGTTTAAAATGACTCCTCAGCGAAGTCCGAGAGGCTGAGCAATGGCCCCCCTGGGGCACAGCCGTGACTGCTCAGTTGGCACGGGGCCCCTGGCCAAGGCCCACCGGCCACACCCTTGGACAAGCCAGGTTTTTCCTGAGTGCGATGTACCAGGCTTTTCCTGAGTGGAAGCAGGGTTCAAGTCCCGCGTGCCCTGCAGGTCTGAGAAACGCCGCAGGCCATCCGGGCCCCGTAGGAAAGCTGGGAACTCTGGCCGGCAGCCGGGAGGTTACGGGAGGGGAGGCTGAGGTGCTTCCAGGCTACTTCTCCACCCTCCTGAGTCACACGGGAACGTAGGACATCAGGAGACAGGTGGCCAGCGGAGGGCTGGGGCCCTTTTGCAGCCTCTGCTGGGATCGCAGTGGGGACGGGAGGGATGGGGCCTGGAGGGGGAGCTGGAAAGAGAGGTGGAGGAGGCTCAGCCCAGACTGCACTTCCTGCCCACACCCCCACCCCTTTCCAGGGACGCGGCCCACGGGAGACCTCATTCCCTGGGTACACTGTTGGGCCCCGCCCACGGGGACAGGGCGGCAGGGTGGGGGTGTGGGGGCTGGCCCCCTGGCCCCCTCACTCTCTCCCACCCTCGGGAGCCGCTCTCCTTCATTCCACCCCCAACGCACGGCACCAAGTCAGGCTGGGTAATTTCCCTCCTCCTTAGCCTTATGAGCCGAGGCCACCTCATCCCTGCTTTGTCCCCAGAGGGTCACTCACAAACTAGAAACTAAATCATCAGCAAGAGCTGGGTTGCATGTCTCTGGAAAAAGTGGCTGGGAAGGAGCCAGGCCTTCTATGCTGAGGGAAGGGAGTCCCTGCCCCAGGGAGATGCTGACGGAGACCTTCCAGCAACCTATGGCCCCCCTCAAAGCCCAGTCCCCAGAAGCACCCCACTGGCTCCCCGATGTGCAAGATCTCTTGGGCGCCATCCTTCCTTGCTGTTCAGAGCCTCGGGCATGCAGAGCCAAGGCCCCAGTGGGGAGCCCAGAGGTGCCCTCTGAAGTCTGGTCTCAGGACATCCCTCCCTCGGGCCTCCCACCAGGGAATCCCACTGCCTCTTGGGTGGACAGACACCCCCAGAGCTTGGGAAAGAGCAGCCGTCTTCCTAAAAGCCTGCAGCCAGGCTTGGCTCTGGGGGAAGCCACGGCGCGCTGCTGCTGCTGGCTGGGCCCACGGCTCTCTGCAAGCCGACATGGACTTTGGGGCGCAAAGGGAACCCAGGCGATCTCAGGGTGCTGAATCAGCCCGGGGCCCAGCCACCAGGTCTCCTCACCCAGGCGGAGCTGAGGAGGACCTGGGGAGGGAACTTAGTGCCCAATGCTCCTTTGTGCTGGGGGCCAGAGGTTGGGCAGCTGGGATTAGTCAGAGATTCCGAGTTGCGTCCCCCTCCAGTCCAACTGTGGGGACCTTCTCCAAGTGGAAACCGCGGCCCGGGCTTGAACAGAGGTTGGCTTAGCAGCCAGAATCAGTCTGGTCCACCTGGCTGGAGACATCAGTGGCCAGGCCACGCCAGTCTCTGGGATATGCATGGAGAAGGAGTCTGCCTTTGACATGTCCGGCTCCAGGAGCAGAGGGAGAAGAGGGGTGAGCGCCTTCCTGCCAGAGCCAGGTGACCCAAGGGGGTCCGACATCAACAGCCAAGCCTCCAATTCAGCCACCAACAAGTGTCCCTGAAGCCCAGTTTGTGCCCAGCCCCAGGGGGGTGCTAGGGTGCTGAGAGCAGTTTCAGGGTCTGCGTCCGTGCCCTAGAGGAATTCCGGAGCTGACCCGTCAGCACAGATGTCCGGAAGCCGCGAGAAGCAGGGACCACCTGGGACGTGCCCTCAGGCCCAGCCTTGCAGGATGGGGCGTTTCGCCAGGGTAGGCGGGGCCGCAGGAAGGAGCGAGGATGCCGGAGAGCGGCCTGGGGTGGGGGGTCGTTTGTCCAGCAGTCCCTTCCCAGCACCTCTGCTCGTGCCAGGCCCTGGGAGGCATGAGCAAGCGCGCCAGCCCGAAGCCAAGGGAAGTGACTCGGCTCGGAGGCTCCCGCAGGCTGCATCCCTGGAGAGCACACAGGAAAGACTTCGCAAGTTTTACGGCCACTGAAGTCAGCTGGGGCCGGGGGAGGGCGAGGGCCAAGCCGGCCGGTTCTCATTAAGGGATCAGGCTCCTTGCAGTGGCCCTGGGGCCCGGGGCGATGCCAGGTTTGCGGAACGGCCAGCCCTGTTTTGCGCAGCAACCGGGCCCCTCTGGGGTGGAGGGGCGCCCTCCGGAGTGGGTGAGAGCCTCAGCCTGGCTCCAAGGCCGGCGAGCAGCCGGGCCCGGACACCCAGCCCCAGCCGGGGCTCCGGGGCCTCGTCGTGTTGGTTCCCAAGTGTCTCTCCACCGGGCTGATGTCAGGACTCCAAGGGAGTGAGGGCAGAGCCTGGTTCAGGCTTCACCGTACTGCGTGGGTTGCCCTGGGTGAGCATTCCACCACCATGCCTGGTGCCCGCACACAGGAGGTGTTAAAGAAAAAAAAACACGAAGGATGAATAACTGGAACCCAGTATGTAGAAAAAGCCTAGCACACAGTAGGTGCTCAGAAAGAAATAGAGACCAAATCATCAAATTCGGTGCTTAGAACTCCGCCTGGCGTAGAGTAGGCACTTACTCGTACGTGTTGAACAAATGCAGGGATGGAGTTCACCCCCAGTGGCGTACACTCAGCGATAGAGAAGCAGGTGCCCTGCTGGGCAGAGGTGACGGAGGGACACCAGCAGGCTGCTGGTCAGACAGTGTGAGTCTGGCCTTTGAGTTCTATTCCCGGCAGTTCCTCTGATTCACAGCTGTCCTAGGAACAGTCATGGCTGTGTCAGTAAATATGGGTGACTTGCAGTGACCTCTCCCTCTCCCAAGGCCGTTCGGGCCTTCCTGCCCCCTCCAGAGACCCAGTCTGGGCCATTGTTTTTCTAGCCAGCGTGCAAATCCTTGCCAGCGCGGGGGCTCTCAGAGAAGGAGTGACCCTGAGGGGGGTGATAATCCAGGAAGCGCTGGTTGGCTGGGTCCCAGCTTTTCATTCTCACCCAGAACTGCCCGGACCTCCCATCAGCCTGGGTGTGGAGGGATGGGCAAGAGTGGGAGGCCGGGACTCAGGAAGGGCCCAGAAGATGCTCAGCTGGGACCCTGCCCCTCCTCCCACAGCCCTGCCTGGGGGTCCCTTTGCCTCCTTGCGTGTTATAAAAAGACAATATCAAGCCTCCGATGGACAGGACAGGTGGAGGAGACAAGCTGCCCTACTGCTCCTGAGACAGCCCCTTTCCAGGTTTAGACTGAGTGGGGACTTCAAAGTGTTTACTCAGCTGTGTCTCTATCACAGGCGACAGATTTTATCGGGAAAGGAAAAGATAGCTGTGAGTCCAGAGGATCGTGTCCCCTCCTCAATTCAAGTTCCAAAACAACGGGAACCCAGGCTTGGCCCCGACCCTACAGAGCAGAATTACAGCTGAGGTGGGCAAACTCCAGCACTGCGGAGGGATTACAAAGACCAAAGAGACGTGCAACCAGACACCGTGTGTAACTCTTGGCTGGATCCTGAATTAAAGCAACAGAAGGACAGTAGCCAAGTTTAGGGACTATTGGAGAATTGAAGTATGCGTTGCATATTATATAATACTTCTGCGTCGAAGTTAAAGTCCTGGGTATACAAGCGGAATTTGCTTACGCAGGTGGAGACCGTCCTCGATCTTAGAAGGCCCTCATTTCAATACTCAGGAGTGACATGTCATCATGTCTTCGAGTGATGTGGATATTTGGTGTCCACCGAGGAGCAGGCACCTGCAGGCTATCCGGCCCAGCTGTGCGCTCAGGGACAGCTGTGCAGAAGACGGGGTGGAGGCTGGGAGACTGTGAGAGGCTTTGGCAGTTAGTACTCGGCAGGATGATGGCAGGACCAGGAAGGTGGCAGGTGGAGAGACTGGGGACATACTTTGGAGATAGAATTCACAAGGCTTGGTGCTGGCTGTCACGTAGGGAGAGGGGGTATAGGAAGGTCAAGAGAACGTCTGCTTGTGGCAGGCCCTCCAGGAGCATGGAGATGCCGCTGTCCCCAATAGAGACCTAGGCAGAAGCAGGTTCCCAGTGGGAGACGTTCAGGGCCTTGGTGCAGACATCCACATTTGGGGCTTGTGGGGCATCTCAGAGTCCCAGGAATTTGAAAGTGCCTTTGCCCAAAGAACCACGAAACCCGCACTCGGACCTCAGCAGTGCCAGCCAGGCACCCTGGACACTGAAGAGGTGGGGCCTGAGCAGGACAGGCAGGGACATCGGAGCAGAAACTGTGTGGCTGCCCTTCCTGCCTTTGTGCCCCTGGGGTCCAGTCCTCTCCATCTGCCCAGGGGGTGGTCAGGGCTGGGATCATGACATCCTCACCCCAATGGGGCTCAGGGTTCTGAGTTGCCCCTGCCTCCTGTCACTGATTGAAAGGGTCTGATTTCCCAGAACCTGGAGTGAAGGAAGCCACCCATTTCAGCCTGGGTTTTCTACATTCCCACGTTCCCACATGTCATGCTTATTTCCCATGAGGGCGGTGCTGGGTGGCTGGGTTAGGTGGGGGTGGGCTGAGCCAGCCTCAGGAACACTGGATGCCTGGTCCCTTCCCAGCCTGTGGGAGGTGAAGCCCTTTCCCTGTCACTTAGTCATTCAGCACATGGCTATTGAGCACCTACCATGTCCCAGGCTCTATTCAAGATGCTGGAATATAATGGTAAGCCAAACAAAAATCCAATCTATCGTAACGAGTTACCATTGTGCTAAATCATTGTTCTCTAATGAGATAATATAATATAACGTATAATACATGTAATAATGGTAAGTGTGTGGTCATGCCTACCATTTATTGAGCACTCCTGACATGACAGGCGCTGTGCCAAGCTTTCTGTCTCCTGTAACTTCACAGCTACCTTCCGGTAGTATTATTAACCCCATTTGACAACAAGGACTCGGAGAAGCGAGGTGTCCACCCACAGTCACAGAGCCTTTATGTCACAGTTGGATTTGAACCCAGACCTGGAGCCTGTGCTCTGGACTCTAAGCCTGTGGCCTCCTGGGGCCCCAGTTTACCCCTTGGCAGGTGGAAATTAAGGGGTTTGAGGCCCGATCTTGGTTTTGTTCCAGCTCTGCCCTCAGAGGCCTACCCCGACATGGATGCTTTTCCGTATCCTGCAGGTCCCGGGCCCCTCCTTGCATCTAGACCTGGCCTGGGGTGACACTTCCTCCTCATTGAGCCCTGCCAGCTGTCACCAGCCCACCCCACCCCACCATGCTCTCCCTCCCTCCACCCTCGCCTCCCCGACCCCTCAGCCCTGGCTCCCTGTACTTCCTCTGTTGCAATGCTTATTCTCTGATTGCGGGGTGCTTGCGCTTTGAGGGGTCTTGGCCTGGGAACCCTCTCCTGAAACACACACTCCTCATTTCAGAGAATACACACAGCCACCCACCCCCAGCCCATTCACAGGCCACCAGGTTGATCCCGTATTTCCAGTCACGTCACTATCCCCCACGTATCTGGAAGTTTCATGAGGGCCTGCTCGCCGCAGTGCAGTGCTTGGAACGTAGTATTTATCACTAAGTTTTCAGTAGAGGTGAAAAGAATCGACAATTATTTACCAGGAAAGACAAATGAGCCACATGAAGATGCTTTACAAATGTCGTTTGTATGAATAAATGAATGAGCACAAATGACCCGATGCCCCAAATTTGGCCCTTCTAGGCAGGAGTCACTCTGAGTGTGCCCCTCAAGGTCCCCTCTACTGCCACCCACGGAGGCTAGCCAGGCCCACATCCTGTCTTTCCAACCTGCTCAATCCAGGCTCCCCTGGGGTTTCTGGATCATCTTCCAATACGGGTGGGCACTGGACCTGTCCAAACCAGGAGGCTCCCATTTTGGGGTCTCAAATCCCTCACCCATACCCAGGACACAGCCTATGTGTGCCGTGGAGCCCCACAGGACCATCATGCAGCCCCAGAGATGCCCACCCAAGGTATTATAAGGGTGGGGAGAGCGGACACATGTCACCTTTCCACAGAGGGACTAAGGGCCCACGACCTCTGTGTGCCAGCGTTCCAGGGCCACGCTCACATTCTGCCGTGTGCTGGCCAACGCGGACCAGCCGGCTCTCCAGGGGGTGGGAACATACCCATAAATAGATGTTGTACGTACGTTTACTGCAAACAAGTGCTCGACTGCTACCCAGCTCAGCCATCGGTTCGCGTCATCGGAGCATAGTTCTGGCATGAAGGCTGATTGATAGTTGCGTTTCTATGAATGGAATTGATGAAGAGGGACAAGTGAAACAATGAAGATGTTTATGAGAAGTTTTTTTTTTTTTCCCCTGCTGAATTGAAGAACAGTATTTGAATACTGGAAACATATTTTATTAATTTTTTGGTGTGTGATGCACAATCGAACGACTAGAAACAGCACGCTTCCAAGTTTAATCTGCATCAACATGGCCTCCGTCACTCTCCTAAGTCTAGAAAATCAGCAGAACTGCGCACCCAGCCCTGACGAACAGTGTTTTGCCGGATTGCATAATGTGAATACTTTTGAGGCTGATTTCATGCCGCCAGTGCGACCTCACTGTGAGAAGGCGTTTCTCCCGCACAGACCCAAGGGACGTAAATCACCTTAACCGCAGAGATAACAGCCAAGGGGAGTAAAATAATTAGGAAGTGATGAGGTCTGGGTATTGTTTAGCTTTGTATTTAATATAATTCATTGTAAATTTGTTGACTTTAATTGATTAACGATGGCTATTTAACAACTGGTTCGCCAAGTTCCTGAGAATCGAACCTTCGGGTCTCAGGGCTGGGACCAGCTGGCTCTGGTTGGCTAGAACGGGCGCAACTCATTCCCCTGCAGGCCTGGGGCACAGGCCTCGCTTCCCCTGTGTTATGAATCCAGATGCTGGGGCTCAGAGGCCACAGGGCAAAAGGGGCTCTGGTGCCAAGGTGATTTCAGACTGTACCAGTCGCCTGAGCGGGGCTGAGGTGAGCAAGGACTGACCACAGGTATGCTGGGCGGGAGGGGGGTGTTGTGTCAGGAATCAGGGGACACACTTCTCTCAGCCTGGTGTGGCCTCCAGGGCCAGCGTGCAGAATCCACCAGAACAAACTTATAAGAGGAACCCTTCCAAAGACAATGTGGCAGCAGGTGGCCCTTGGCCAGGGTGCCAACATAACACAAAACAGGGAAGATGCAGCCACCTGCTTCTAAAGGAGAGGTTAAGTCTCCATCCCCCAAATGCTCCAACTCCCCAGCCAAAGCTAGCTCCAAAGTGGGGGCCCGGCCTCGGAGTTCCTCAGCCTGGGGACTATGGACATTTGGGGCAGGACAATTCTACGTTGTATTAGAAGGGAGACAGCTCCCCTGCCTGACCAGCAGCAACCCTTCCCATCCCCAGCCGGGACAACTGAAAGTGTCTCCAGACATTGCCAAATGCCCTGGGGAAGACGGGGCCACAAGCCACTCTAGGCTGAGAATCTCCAGGCTTGGGGACGGAAGGGCAGAGAGAAGCCCAGCTCAGAACAGACGCCTGGAGGCCACAGACTGAGGAGATGGCTACAGTCACCCAGCAAAACACACCCAGGCTGATTCGCCAGCCTTGTGACTCGAGGTCTGGGCTTCTCCTGGAACGTGAGCCATGGGGACCCGTGCAAGGGCAAGACCTGGAAATGTAGTCTTCTTTCCGATCAGCACCCACCCCTTCGCTCCCTGGGCCTCTCATCGATCAGACAGTTATGGAGTCCACCAGGTGCCTGTCACTGCCAGGTGCTGGGAATCCACAGGCGAGAGGGGGACAGGTGTCCTCTGTCCTCATGTCTATCTCCCCTGTTGGAACAAAAGCCCCCAGAGGGCAGGAATGTTGGTTTTTGCACAGATAGGGGAATGGATATATAAATGGATAGTTATGTCGGGCCAAGGGAAACTTCACGGATGCCTGAGCTGGAGGCCAAAGGATTGGCAGGAGCTGGACAGCTAAGAGTGCCAGCCAGGTAGAAGGCACAGCCTGGGGAGGGCATGAAGGGCAGAGAGAGGGCCTTGATGGAGGAGTGTTTTAGTTTCTTATTGCTGCTGTAACACATGACCACAAATTTAGTGGCTTCAAACAACATAACTTGACTGTCTTCTCCTCCCGCAGGTCAGAGGTCTAAGGGCAGTCTCACCAAGTATTTTGGACTGAATTGTGTCCCTCCACACTGTCATACATTCAAGTGCTGATCTCTGTTGGGATTCTATTTGGAGAAAGGAGTTATTTAATGTTAAATGAGGTCATAAGTGTGGGGCACTGATCCAATAGAACTGCTGTCCTTGCAAGAAGAGGAACAAGAAGAGGAAGAAACACCAAAGGGACACACATACACATACGCACAGAGAAAATGTCCTGTGAGGACACGGTGAGAAGGCTGCTGCCTGAGAGCTAGAGAGACCTCATTAAAAATGGAATTTTCTGGCCCCTTGATCTTGAACTCCCAGCCTCCAGGATTATGAGAAAGAAATTTCTGCTGTTCAAGTCTCCCAGCCTGTGGTATTTGGTTACGGCGGGCTAAGCAGACTTCTACTCTGAGGTAAAATCGAGGTGTCAGGAGAGCTGTGTTCCTTTTGGGGAGAATCTGTGGCCTTGCTCTGGGCAGCTGCTGGAGCCCACCTGGCTCGACTTCCTGTTCAATTCACTCCAGTCTCTGTGCCTGCTGTCACATCTCCATCTCTGACCTGGACCCCCACCCTTCCTTCTAATAAGGATCCTTGACATTACCTGGGGCCCCTCTGGACAACCCAAGGTATTTGACTCGAATCAGACCCGCCAAATCCTTTTTGCCGTGCAAGGCCACTTAGTAGCAGGTTCTGAAACTGTGACCATCGTCAGAGGCCATTGTTCTGTCCGCCACACTGAGCTCATCCAAAGAGAAGCTCGTGTGTGTGAATGTGGACATGTGGCGGGACCTGGGGGGCCCTGAGGATGCAGAAAGAGCCTGGGGTCAAGACCTAGTGTACCAGGCCCAGTTCTAAAAAGTCAGCGTGAACTGGTTCCTCCTGAAGAAGCCCGAGCCATTGTCAGAAACTCAACTCATACTAGTTTAAGGAGGTCGGGGGTAGCCTATTTATTTTTATCTGAAAACTTCATAAATGGGCCAGCTCCAGCTACGGGTACATCAAGGTCCAGGAGTTCATCATCAGGCTGCCATCTTTCTCACATCTCTAAGACAAAGTCTCTTCTAGAAGCACAGAATGAGGGTCATCGGTCACTCAAAACTCCTGACCTTCCAGCTCAGCAGCCCCCAGAAAGGAAAGCAACTCAACAACTCTGGCAAAGAAAAAAAAAAAAGGTAAATAAAAAGTACCTGGGAAGGTTCTGATTGGCCAGCTGGGGCCATGTGCTTATTCCTGAGCCAATCCCTGCAGACAGAGGCATGAGTGGGTACCCTGATTGGCAGGCTGAGTGATGGCCCCACCCCGAGGAGAGGAGTGAGGAGTCTTGGAAATGCTGGGGGCACAGGGGTGCTGCTACCAGGAGAGGCCTGGGGTGCTAGGCCTACAGGAATAGCATGGCCTTTGTAGGGGTGGCCTGGTGGAGGCCCCTTCCAGCTTTGCCTGCACAGGGGACCCCCAGTCTCCATGGAAACCTTGAGTGGATCTTTCTGTCCCTGAAATCAGGGGTGTCCAGCCATAGCATGGAGGGTGGTTCAGACCTTCCCCTGGGCAAGCGGCCACCTCGTGCATTTGGACATCAGTGTCTGGGGCACTTTGGTGTCTGAGGCCGCCTCCATATCATTTATTATTTAATATATATATTTAAGATTTTATTTATTATTTTTCAGAGAGAGGGGAAGGGAGAGAGGCAGAGAGGGAGAGAAACATCAATGTATGGTTGCCTTTCACCTGCCTCCAGCTGAAGACCTGGCTTGTAATCTAGTTATGTTGCCCTGGCTGGGAATCGAACCAGTGACCTTCGGGTTCGCAGGCTGGCACCTTATCCACTGTGCCACCAGCCAGGGCATTATTATTTAATATTGTTTAACAGTGATGTTAAAAGTGCAATCTCAACCTGAAATACGTGTCCAATGGATTAAAGGAAGTGTTGCTAAGACGGTTCACTTTAATTCCAACTCACCGAGCCTAGCAGCCAGGACCTGTCCACAAAGCGTCACTCCTCCCCAGCAGGGTCGAGGACCTGTGACACGAGAGACGGCATGGCTCCCAGTCTGGGCTGGGGGTTCAGTGACTGGATGACGGATCTGTCCTTTGAAAACAAAGCCTGTATTCTGCATCCAGTGGTGCTTAGCAGATATTTTTGATGGACTTAAGCTGTTCGAGAATACAACCAAAATAAGCTCATCCTTGAAAAATAAAAACGTGACCATATCCTGTGCTACATCCCCCTGGGGAAGAGCAGCTATTCTAAAAAACTCCTCTGCTGTGTGCGTGCCTGGTACTGCGCCGGGCACCCGGCGCAGAGGGCAGTTCCTGGGAGCTTCATCCCTCCCTCCCTCTCCGGCCCTGGTCCCGGCCCAGCCTCCCCACCCTGTCCTCAGCCTGACCCGGCAAGCAGGGCTTGGCCAGCCTGACCTGTTTTGCCTTCTAAGTGGATCCAGGCTGCTGCAAAGAAAGTCAGCCCAGGGCAGAACCCGGTGACTTTGGATTCGTGTTCATCTCTGACCAAGAAGAAACAGCTGTGGTTATCAGAAAGCTGCTGAGGGCCTGGGGGTGGTGGTTGTGAGATGGGACACCCCCTCTCAACCCGAGAAGGAGGGGGTGGGGAGAATAGAGAAGTTCTGAATCACAGGATCTTATTCATGAGGCCGATGTGGCCCCAGGAGGGGATGTTGCAGCGATGGGGAGGCAGACCTGTACTGAGGGTAGGCTGTGCAGATCAGCCTTCCTCACCCCCACCTGCGACCCCACCCCCACTCCTGCCTCCCCAGAGCACATGGCATTTCCTAGGAAGAGGAAGGCAGTGCCGTCTCTCCATCCAGGGTGTATGGAGATGGTCCCAGGCCCGGCAGGGTGGACCTAACCTGTAGAGCCACCTGAATCTTGCCAGCAGATTCCCAGGGGCCCAGGGTGTTGGCCTTGGTGGTGCCATGGGGCAACGTCCCCACCTGAGCAGGGTGAGGCAGGGCAGGACCTAGCAGGCCTGGCCTTATGGAACCTGCAGCTAATGAAGCCACCCCATGGCACTGAGATGGAAACCCCCACCCAGGGCCAACAACTGCTCAAACCACTTGAAAAGGGAAAGTCGCCCACTGGTTAGGCTTCGGACTTCAGAAAGGTCAGGATAATTGGCAGACGGGTTGCTTAGAAGTCCCTAGAAAGGTGGAAAGGAGGTCTGGGAGGCTGGGGTGGGCCTTGGGTCAGCAAGCTGGTCCAAGGGGCAGCTTCCAGGTTGAGGAGGGTGGGCACCCCCACCCTGGCCAGCCGGCCTGAGTCAGAGCAGGGAGCAGCTGTCACCCCAGGAACCCGGGCCAGCAGCCTAGCTGGTCCCTCTGTGGCATGCAATTTCCAGGGAACTGGGATCTCCAAGCCCCGTTCGGAGAGAATGCCTCCAAAATTCCTCAGGCTTTCTCTTCCCCGGTCAAACACGTATCTATTTATAGATGTGGAAATATGCGTGGAGAAAGGACTGGAAGGAAATACACGAAATGTTAACATGTTTTTCTTCTTTTATTGGTATTGCCTTACCAAAAAAATAAAATAAATATGACTCTCAAGATAAGGAAAAAGATATTTTTAAAGCATAGGCCATCTTGATAGAAGGACTCATGCTTGTTATAGAAAAGGGGAAAGAAGTTTGAAATCACCCACAGTGTAGTTCGCTGTTTTCTTGTGCTGTTTCTCCTGTGCGGACATTTTGGTTGCGGAGTGGCTGTTGCTTATTTAATATAATCATTTAATGTTACAACAAAACTTCTCTGTGACCACCAAGTCATCAGAGGGCTACTGCTTCATGCAGTGGGTAATGCCATTCTTCATTAGCCATGCCCCCGTTTTAGCATATACGGGTAGCTTCCAATTCTGCACTGTTATAAATAACACCGGTGTGAACATCTTTGTGTGGAAAAGTCTCGCTGTGGTTGAGATAACTGTCTTCAGTCACATTCTCACATTTCCAGATAGCAGATTACGGTGTGAAAGGTTGCCACACACGAAGCAACAGAGTAAACTTGAACCCAAAGTAGTCTCACTCCCGAGTCTCCATCTTTAATCCTAACAAATGGTATTAAAAGAAAAGTGAAAATGAGGCCTTGCTGAAGACGGCGTGGGGTGGGGTCCCTCCTGCCTCTCACGTCCCCTCCCCCGACTCACGTGGTTCTCAGTGTTCGCAGCGGGGGCATCCGTGAGCCCAGCCCTGGCCACATAGCATGGGCCACTGCGAAGGGACATGAACATTGAAAGACTCCCCAGTTTCATTGGGGAACTAAGGTCTGCGTGAATGGGAAGCTGAGACACAATGGGGAAACCCCTGTGCCGTGCACGGGTGGGACAGCTTCTCCAAGGTAAAGTGTCAGCTCTGTCCTCAGAACTGGGCCGGGTGCTGCTGGAGGGGTGGAGGAAGGCCACGGGCCAGGGCCGGGGCACTGGCTCCATGTCAGCGTTAGGGCCCAAGTGGAGGAACCCAGAAGGTGAAAAGCAGCCAGTGCCCCGGTAAGGATGGATGGAGTCTGGTTCAGGGCCCACGTGCCTAACTCGCCCCTGCCGTCAAGTCCCCAGGCCTGTCTCCCACCCCACCCTCTCCCTGGCCACTGCCTCCCTCCAGTCCCTCCCAGGTTCCCATTTTTCTGTAAGGAGCACAGCATCCTGTCCCGACCAGGAGGCAAGGCTGCCCTGCACACCCAGGGCCAGTGACTTCCTGTCCCAGCCGAAGTCTTTGGAGACCACCGTGTCCTGGTGGCCAACGTGTCCTGGGAGCCCAGGCCCAGAACAGATGCATGGTGGGCGGGCTCCTTGGAGCAGCACCCCGCGTGTGCCCACTCGTGCACCAGCACCCTCGCACTCACCAGTACCCGCCCAGTGACACGCCCACTGTGCCCCCTGCCCGCCACCCCCTGTGCTCACACTGGCACGCTCACATCCCTGGGCAGACTCATACTCTGGCACACACCCACGCAGCCTCCTTCCCTCCCCCGTGGCTCAGAACACTGCGCCCTTGTTGACCCGCACAGAGGAGGAGAAACTCCGCCCTAGCTGGAGAGGCAGCTGGTGAAGGGCCGAGGGCCTTCCTTGGAGCGGTGGCCGCTGCCCACGGCCACATGGAAGAGCCCCCAGCAGCTGCAGCCTCCACCACTGTCCCGCTCCCCTCCACGGAGACAGGGTGTCACACTGCTTAAGAGGAATGATCCAGGTTCATGTCCCGGTCCCACTGCTTTGAACTCCATCTGAGGAGACTCGGAGCCTGTTCCCCCATCGGCAGGTGTAAGCAGTACCTGCGTTACACGAAGGTGGAGCAATTCAACGCCATCATCAGACAAGTCGCACAGGCTGCAGGCGCTGGGTAAAGGGGAGATTAGGTAGCAGCATGCCCTGACTGGGGATCGAACCAGCGACCCCTGGGTTCGCAGGCCGGCGCCTGATCCACTGAGCCACCAGCCAGGGCTGGGCAGCATCGTTATTAGAACACCTCGCCCTTTACCCACCACAGCTTTGGGCCCTAGCAGCCTGCAGGAGCTCTCTGCACCCACAGATGCCGAAGCCCAAAGCCAGCGAGCGGAGGCCCTGCCCAGCTTCCTGCCAGTCACAGCCACACCCAGACAGTGGCATCACTGCCACCAAACAGCAGACACTCATCCCCAAACTGGGACAGTTCAGCCTGCCCCTCCTGGGACTCTTTGGAGGCCCCCACCTCGGTCACTGACATCCAAAACCATCTTATGACTCCTTTCTGCTCTTTTTCTTTGCTTTGTTTACTCCAGGGTTTGTCCTCTCTCCTGCCCTAGCAAGCACGCTTCCCCTCCCCCTTCCCAGACCACTTTGCCTCACAGCCACCCCCTCCTCTGTCTGCCCTCTCCCCCTCCTGCCCTCCACTCCTCCTCCACCTGGGTCAACAAGGGCACAGCGTTCTGAGCTGTCACCAGGAGGGAGGGAGGGTGAGTGGGAACCTGCGGTGTATGAGTCAGTGTTCCTGTGACCCCCTTCCCCACCCGCCTCCCCTGCCAGTCCACCAGCGCCCTCCATCTGCACCAGCCAATCAGACCAAGCCAGCATTCCTGCAACCCAACTACAAAGTCAGCCAACAAGGGCCTTTCCTTGCAGCCATCTCCACAGACAACGCCTGCGGTAGGAAAGGGGTGACTCCAACGGGAGCGGCAGGAGAACACACCTGGGCATGACCTGAGTGGACTGAGCGCACGAAGCCACGACTGTGTCCAGCTTGCCGTGAGACCCGATGGCTGTGGACTCCGATTGGCTCTGCACTCCCTCTATCCAGGGCCACGTGGTCATCTGAGGGGCGCATGTGGGGGCAGGCAGGGTTGCGTTCCCCTGCCCATCCTGGAATAGCACCCCTGAATGGGCCACACTTATTAATCTGGTGCCACCAGGGAAGAAAGACAAACGCAGTTCTTCCTGTTTTCTATAAAGCCAGGCTTTATAGAAACTCAGGCTTGGGCCCTGAGTTTGAGGCCCAGCAATGGCTCTTCTTAGCTGTGTGACCTGGGCAACTTACTTAACCTCTCTGAGCATCAGCTTCCTCCTCTGTGTAATAGCCATTATCAGAGAACTTAGCTCTAGGATTGTACAAATAAAACCAACTCAGAGTTCGAAAGCCAGGCACAGGGTAGCTACTCAAATGGCATCAAAGGCAAAAAAAAAAAAGCAGCAGCTGCTGTTGTCAGTATTATTTCTCAACTCCACCTGGGACCAAGCTGGCAGTGTAGGAGATGAGGTGCTGCTCTAGGTGTGCCCCTCAGCAATTTGAGGGGTGGGGGAGGTGCAGGCCAGAAGCCTCCGCACCCGCAGCCAGGCTGAATGGTGGGACTTGAGCACCAGGCCTGACACGGTTCTCCTCCTTTGCAATCTGGAGCCCACCGGCCCCACACCCCAGACGGAAAGGGAGACCGGGTGCCTGCAGGGCTTGTTTCAGCCCCTTCTCAAAGGAGCATCTGGTGAAGCTCTGCCCGGCCGCCCTGCTCACTTTCCATCAGTGTCGCTGCTCCGCTGGGCTGGTTCCATGGGGTGAAGAGGAACCGGAACCGCAGTGGGTTTCCAGGGCCCAGAGAAGCTACAGACGCCTGCAGCTTGGGAAGATTCAGTTCCACTTCCAAGAGGGGCGTCTCCTTGCTTCCTTTGCTTTTTCCTTCCTTCCTTCCTCCCCTCCTCCCTCCCTCCCTTCCGTCTTTCCTTCCTTCCTCCCCTCCTCCCTCCTTCCTTGCCTCCTTTCCTTCCTTCCTGTCTTCCTCCCCTTCTTTTCCAAGTTCAGGTGGTAAATGGGCGGGGACGTAAAAAGCAGGGGAAAGGTCAAGGCAGGAACTAGCGAGACAGGTTCTGCTGGGGAAAGACTCATTCCGTTACCAAAAGAGGAGAAGTAGAGGCTAGTCAGACACAAATAACACAGGAGCTCCGCTCTGTTGAAGGCAGAGCTGGGATCTAGTGAAGGTCTCAGAGAGGACGCTTCTCGGCGTTCCTCCCCCCTGAACTCCCAAAGGACACCGACCCGGCCATGGCTAAACCCACCGTGGAGAGGGTCCAGCCAACACGCGTCTTCGGTCTTCTTCAGGGAGAAGGGCCCAGCCTGCGCCTCCCACAACCCCCGCCCCCACTGCCAGTCACGTCTGTGGCAAACGAAGGCACTTCCTGAGCCCGCCGCGTTCTGCAGAGCCATTCCAGCAACCTAGACCCACGATTTTCAGCTTGTTCAGCTTTTTTTGAAACAACCCTTTCAAAGCAGCTCAGAAGTGGGGGCTGCGGCTTGATTTGAGGTTAAACAAATAAGTGCCATTTATCCACCAACACTCTGGGAATGAAAGGTATCTGCCGGCCAACTCCCAAGCTACATGCTCCAGAAATACGGCTGCCCCCAATTGCTGGGTTCCAGGCCAGCGTTCTCCATTTCTGAAGGCATCTGGGTTGCTTTCGACCAGGCTCCTCCCGGAGCGCTAGCACCATGGGGGAGCTGGTCGCCGGGCACCCCGCCTGCCCCGCTGCATC
This sequence comes from Noctilio leporinus, assembly GCA_004026585.1. Taxonomy (NCBI): domain Eukaryota; kingdom Metazoa; phylum Chordata; class Mammalia; order Chiroptera; family Noctilionidae; genus Noctilio; species Noctilio leporinus. The sequence continues at coordinate 304,117 of PVIW01000360.1, read as the reverse complement.
AGCCTCGAGCCCTACGCCCGCAGGACCCGGGGCAACACCTGGGCCATTTCTTGGCCAGCTGGGAAATGGCTTCTCTCCATCCTCAGGGGTCTGGGCCAGATTGCTGGCTGCTTGAGGCAGACTGCTTCTCTTCCCATGTGTTGAGGGTAGGCAAAAATGAGGGAGAAGTAGGGGAAGAAACCCACAGTCTCAAACAAATAAAACGCCCCTGCACCAGACAGGACAGCTGAGTTGCTTGGACTGTGGGGCCCAAGAGCTGCTCACAGAGACGGGCTCCTTCCTTTTCTGTCTGAGAGACATCAGTCTTGGCGCCCAGGCGGGAAATCTGGACCAGGAGTTGTCAGATCTATCTCCCTACTCTTGCAGATATTGTTTCTGTCCCAGATATTGTTTCTGGGGCAGAAACGATAAGCTCACTAAATGTGCCATTTGCTTTCCTACATGGTCCAGCTGTTCCACGTGACCTGTTTTAGCCAATTAAATTGAGCAGAAGTGATGCTTGTCATGGCCAGGCGGAGGTGGTGAAAAGCCCTTTCTTGAGTCTCTCTCCGGCCAGTATGACGATATAGGGGTGTCCGATGGTGTGGACACAAGGAGGAGCCTGGGTCCCTGAGTGAGTCTGCGGAGCAGAACTGCCTATTAACTGGCAGGTCCTACAGCGCGGGTGACAAATAACCTTTGTTCAGCCAACCAGAGATGATTGTTACTGCAGCATCACCTGGCCTACTCTGACTGATTCAAGCTCCTGGAACGTTCAGGTGTAATTGACCATGTTGTCCTCAGAGAGATGAGCATGCAAACGACACCCCCACCCTCTTTGGCCAACAGCCTTCATCCAAAGGAATGCTTCTGAGCTAACATTCAGGAGCCCCACAGTTCCCCATCTCACCAAAGATTTAAGGAACTTCTTTGAGGCTTGGGCCTGGCTCTGTGTCTTCCTTTGCCTGTCTCGGCAGCACTTGTCTGGACGCTACGGCAAAGATGGTCCCTTCTCACCTTCCAAGGCATTGAACAGGGCATGAAGCAAGTGAGATGGGCTTCATTCCTATTTTAAAGATGAGAGCATTGCAGCGCAGACAGATTTCATGCCCTGCCAAGGTCGCACTGCTAACTACAGAACTTGAACCTAGACCTTATGTCTCTTAGCACAATACCAGTGTTTCTCAAAATGTAGTTCACAGACTCTGAGGTAGGGCCCTGGAACCTGCATTTTCAAAGCTCCTCAGGCAATGGCTATGCTCAATAAGTGTGAGAATGCTGGCACCACACCACTGCCTCTTCTGTCCCACAAAGTCACCACCAGAGTGGTGGGACCACCTCCCCAAATAAATCAATAATGGGTGTCTACCTGGCCAGACCGCTTTTTGTCAGATTCTCCCCAAAGTACCAGTTCTTTGGGTTAAAACGTAATAGTCCCAGAGACACCCACAATCTTCTCATGAAGTAACTCAGGCTATTCTCAGCTAAAAACAATTGCCTATAAGCAGCCACTCTGCAAAGTAAATTTCTCCAAGGAAATAGTGAGTCAAGACCTCAGTCTGAAAATGCACATCCAGCTGGAAGTGCAAGGGGGAGATCCTGGATGCAGAAAGAGGCTGAGCATCCCAGGGTAGGGGTGGAGGTGGGGGTGGACTCTGAGGAGAAGAAGAAAATGCAACTGGGAGGAGTGGTTCAGACCTCACACAAGGACTGAGAAAGAACTGGGGAAATGTCTCAACCTCAGTACCTGCTAATTATGCGAACTTGCGAAAGTTACTTCATCTCTCTGAACTTAAGTTTTCTCCCACCTGTGAAACGGAACTAATAACACAGCCAACTGTAGCTGGGTTGGTATAAGAATCAAACACATTTGTGCACGTAACAGTTAACAATTATCAGTGCCTTACCACATGCCAGCAGCTGTTCTAAGTGAGATATAGATATAATTTAATCATTGCAACTACCCTACGATGCAGTTATTGTTTTACCCATTTTATAGCGGAGGAAACAGAGGCACAGAGAGGTAAAGTAACTTGCCCAAGGCTGCAGAGCTTCTAAGTGACACAGCCAACATTTGAACTAGCATGTCAGACTTCAGAGACAATGACTCCAATGGCTGCATTTCGCTGTGGATGCGTCCTCTGATGGAAAGGGGTGCAGCTGGAGGAGGGCTGCGGTGGAGCCTGTTGGGGGCTGGTGTGCAGAGCAGGGGCCCCTGTGGCCCAGGTCCAAATGCAGACTGAACAGTAACCATAGTTGCTTATACCACTATTGAGCTAAGGGGTGAAGGAGCACTCTGCCTGTTCCCCCTGCCACCCCACACCCAGAGAAACACACTGGGTGCTGCCTCCCGGAGACCCTGGGATAGCCCCAGGGCATCCCCCATGATGGACACGACCAAAATGCCAGCTCTGTTGCTCCACTGCCCCACCAGACAGTTGTCCTGGGATCAATGCTTTGGTTGCTTTATTTTGTCAACTTTTTAAGTACATCTCCTTAAATAAATAGCAGTAGTGTTGCAAGAAGAAAAGGAAACCAGCATTTACTGAGCAGGTACTGTGGGCCAGACTCCATATCAAGCAAATCCATGTGTGTCATTGGACCCTGGTGGCTTTGTGGAATTGATACCATTGTCTCTGTTGTGCAGGTAAGGAAACTGGACCCAGACAGGTTAAATTACTTGTGGCAAATTAGTAGCGTGATGCTGCTGCAAGCCCTTATGTGTTCGAATCCAAAAGCCCTTATGATAAATGATGAAGTTGAAGGTCCCTGCCCCTCACTCATTCCTTCACGTGTTGAGTGTTTGTGAATGGCTGCTGTGTGCCAGGCACTGGGTTAGGTAGGGACCATGGCACCTTGGCCTCAGCTTCATTCTTTTCAGCAGGGATGGAGGTCTAGATTAATCATATGTTTGGAGAGATTTCTATCATCCCAAGGGGCTTCTTGTCCAAGATGGGTGGGGGACAGCCTCCCCCTGGGAGAATCCAAGGTCTGGGTGTTTCAGGAAACATCTGACCTGCCAGACTTCCATGTGGCTGATCAGTTAGAGCTGGGGAAGGGGGGCCCGGAGGGGAGGCTTCCCGTCAGCTCAGCTTTTGTCTCTCACATGAGCCCGAGACAGACAAACCACAACCACAGACTCGACCAGCTGTGGAAGCACGGAACAGGAAACCCAGAACATCTGGTGCTCCACTTCCTCTGAAGGCTGAGCATGTCTGGGTGTGTGTGTGTGTGTGTGTATGTCCCCGCCGGGGCACACGTCTATTTTCCCTCCTGCTGCTGTTTGGTGGGACGAGGATGCAGACAGGGCTGGAAACCACAGGCCTTGTGGTGACAGTGCAGCCAGACACCCGCTCCCCAACCCCTGCAGCGCCTCATCCTCCTCAGACAGTGACCCCAGGTCTGACCCAACCTCACAGGCCACCCTCCAACACCCAGTACATATTTAGCTTCAAGTCACCATGCACTTGAAGAAAGGTTTTTGTTGTTTTTTTTTTTTACCCCTCCTTTTGGATTTGGGAGGTTTTAGAGGCACTTGTTTGGGGATGAGGTGGGAGGGCCCTGCTTAAATATAACTTGGCCTTGGCATACAGACCCACAAAAAGCCGTGTCTGGAGGAAAGCTGTTTTTAAAACAGTGTGAGGAGCATCTGCTGATGACTCTTTAGGCTGCGTGCTGGTCAGGGGGCTGTAGTCCCACTGGTGGCATTATCCTATGTGAGGCATGGGACAGGCAGGGGCTGAGAAGGGAAGAAATGTCAGGAAGTGAAAAGAAGAGGCTCCTCAAACCACGGCATGAGGTTTAACTTTCATATTGGTCACCTTTAGGAGGTAGGCGTTATTTTGCCCGTTTTTATGAATCATGAAATTGAGGTGCAAAGACGGTTAACAAGTCACCCAAGATCACTCAGCAAGGAAGGAACAGAGGCAAGGTTCAAAGTCAAATCTGACTCCTAGACCAGTGCTAGATCCTAGAAGCTCACACTTCATTCTTTCAATGAACAGTAATCATCTAAACGGTGCCCAGCACAGTTGTTCAATGTTTCTTGCATTAATCAACAAAATGCGTCCTCATCCATGGGGGAACTGTGGTCATCACTGTATCCCCAGGTCTCGTACGTTTCAGAACAGTGACAATTCATTTACCTGGAAGTCGTTTACTTAGCCAGGCGGACTGTTTGGATCCTGGCTAAACACGTGGAAGCAGATGGAAAGAACCACAAGCAGTCAACATAAGTCACGAAAGTCCTTAAAAGTTCAAGTACTTGACTTGAGAACTCAGGCCCTCGGTAGGACTCTGGTAGCCTTCCCTTTACAAATTGTGCAAACAAGTTGGCTCGCAATCTTGCGAGCATCCGCTTAGAAAGGAGATAGTGCGACGGAGGAAGGAAGCTTGCAGGCAATTGCCAGCAGTCTGGGGACTCAGTCGGCATTTTCAGACTGGCAGGTGGCACTGTGGACGCAACGAGGACTGCACCCGAAAATGTAAGAGGCTAAAGAGACAAAGCGAATGCATCGTCTGAGCCTCAGACGTCCGCCCCCAAGGCAGCGAGCGCCCTGAAAGCCAGATGGAACCGGGGCATCCCCATGGCTTCTCTGGCTAAGATGAAAGGCGCGACTGCCAGGGCTGACAGGTAATTGCGCACGCTTCGGACTTGGTGTTTAAACCTGCCGCGCCAGCGTGAAGCGCCACCTGCGCGGCGCCCGAGGCCGTGCTCGTTTTCACACCTGCCGGCCAGCCTGCCGAGCCCTGTGTACGGAGCCAAGGCTGACGTCACTCAAGCGCCGGGAGGCGTGACGTCATCCTAGGGCGCCGCCCCCGGTGCGGAAACCCGGAGCTGGGCGGGGCAGAGGTGTTGCTGTGGAGACACTGCGTCGAGCCCCGCCCCGAGACGGGATTGGAGGAGAGCGGGTCAGCTGACCTTGGCGAGCTTCCGGAAGCGCCAAAGGGCTTACGGAACGCGCTTTCCCTGGGTTCCCCCGGTAGTCCGGGCGTCCTGGTGCTTTCCAGGCTGGCGAGTCTCAGGAACCCCGAAAGGTAGAGTCAGAGCCCAACATTCAATTTGAGGGCATTCTGGAACTAAGATAGTAAACATCGGAAGTGCCACTGGCCCAAGGGAAGTAAAATTTCAGGCTGTGTTAGATCGGATTTGGCGCAGGGCAGGAGGCCCCAGCGAGGCTTGCATTTATTGGACCTCTGTGCAAAGTCTTGCAAAGGCTCCTCCCTCGGAGTAAAAGACGAAGGTTTATCATGGCTGGAAATGCCCTGCACCACCAGGCTCCTGGAGCTCAGTGGGCCTTTCCTGATTTTGGCCCCCTCGCGTTACTGCCACATGGGTCATTTGCCAGGTTTAATTCTGCGTGTGGGACACTGAACTTGCCTTGACACCTGCAAGAACTTGTCCTCAAATATCCCCTGGGTTCCTCTCCGCACCTCCTTCCAGGCTTGGCTCGAACATTCCTTACTCCAAAAGGCCGCCTTTAACCTCTTGACTTTAAATTACAAATCTGACCCCCGGATGGCACGTTGCCATTGCACTCCTTTGCATCTGTCACCTTCTAATGTGCAATATAATATTCCTTTATCTTACTTGCTGCCCTCTCTCCATACGAAGGCAGCAACCTTGTCTCTCTTGTCATTGCTCTTTCCCCAATTCCTAGATAGAGGCTGGCTCGCGATAGGTGCTCAGTATCTGTTACATGAAAGGATGTTATTTCAAAACTGGAGGGTTAAGTGTGGTTAACTGCTAGAACTTTAGGGGCATAGGTTCCAGTCCTCCTTAGCTGCTTTGTGACCTTTAGGAAGTTTAACTTTCTGAGCCTCAGTTTCCTCATTTTTAATAACCGTGAAGTAATACTTGTGTCTTTCATTCAACAATATGCAACACCACGCTGTGTGACCAGCAAATGTGCTAGTTGCTGGAGACATAATGGAGAACCTAAATGCACATTTCCTCCCTCCCTTGGAGTCTGTATCCTGAGGAAGGGTTACTGACAGTAGCCATGTAGTCATCTGAATAAGTGATTATATACAAGTTATGGTAAGTGGAGGACAAGCAATTAGTGCTGAAGGGGGAAGAGGTGGAAAAGAGCTCTCTTGAAGCAATGACGTTTTTTACCCCCAGAGAAGGGAAGGGAGAGAGGAGTGGGAGGAGAGAAACAACCCTGTGAGAGAGAAATATCATCAGTCAGTTGTTTCAGGCCCCCAACCAGGGGCCTAGCTTGCAACCCAGGTATGTGCCCTGACTGCAGTGTGAACCAGCAGCCTTTCAGTTCATAAGAGGATGCTCAATCCATGGAGTCACACCAGCCAAGGCAAGGCATCGACTTCTTAATTAGCTTAGGCTCCCATGCAAAATGCAATAGACTAAACGGCTTAAACAATAGCAATTTATTTTTTTACAGTCCTGGAGGGGAAAAGTCCAAGATCAAGATGTCTGCAAGTTTGGTTTCTCCTGAGGCCTCTCTCCTTGGCTTGCGGAGGCCGCTGTCTCACCAAGTCCTCACCTGGTCTTTCCACCGCACACTCGCACTGGTGGTCTCGCTCCAGGTGTCATAATCTCTTGTAAGGACCGCTGTCAGATGGGACGGCCTCATTTGAACAGGATTAACTCATTAAAACCATTATCTTCAACTACAGTCACATTTTGAGGTACTGGCGTTAGGACTTCAACATATGAAGTGGAGGGAGGGAAACACAGTTCGGCTCATGGCATTGATTAAGATCCAAGTGACACATAGGATGCAGAGATGGGACAAGGGGAATCTTCCAGGCGAGGGGAAGAATATGTGTAGAAATCCTATGACTGGAAGAACAGGTTGGAAGAAATGACAGGTCCATGTGGCCTGACTCAGAGTGAGAGGACTTGGTAGGACAGTCGTTGGGCATCAAGGGAAGCAACCTGTGCAGGGCCTTGGTGGCCACCTAGATCTGTTGTTGGTGTGATGAGTTGTCTCCTGCAAAGATGCCGCTAACCACAGATGGATTGGAAGGAGGCTGCTTCCAGCCTGAGAGTCGGGTAGTGGTGAGCATCTTACAAGGATGACTCAGGAAGGGGTCAACTATTTGAGTATTTGTCTAAATATTTTATTTATTTTTAGATGGAAAAGGAGGGAGAAAGAAAGAGAAACATTGATATGAGAGAGAAACACCAATCGCTGGCCTCTTGCACGTCCCCAGACAGGGACCTGGCCTGCAACCCAGGCATCTGCCCTGACTGGGAATAGAATTGATGACCTTTTGGTTGACAGGAAGTTGCCAATCCCACTGAGCCACAACAGTCAGAGAAACTAGGAGTATTTTTTAAATGCCCATGGCATACAGTTGGTAGGAAGAATGAGTGAGAAAGAGGCCAGGAAGGAACTTCATAAACTGAAGGGATAAGCAACTGTAAAAACTCACTCAGGATAAGCATTCAAAAGTCTGAGTCTCTCTATTTGGGGGTGCTGTATGTAATTAGATAGATGTGGTTTATGATTAAAGTTTTAGATGAAATTTATGCAAACGAGAAAAGATGGTGCTAGAGGTTGAGCACTTACCCGTACATCTGTCTGTTGGGAACTGAAACACAGCAGAAGTGACTTAGTGAGAAGGAGCACTCATCTTTATTTCTGTTCTTCAGGTTCAGCTAACGGCCTCCTTTAGGTTTACCTTTAGGGAACTGATACACAGCAGGTATTTCTAAGAGATTTTGGGTGAAGGGGGAGGCCCTCCCCCACAGGCTCCGAGTAAGGGTTGTATTGAGCAGCAGGAAAGTTTCTTATGTCACTCACTTAGTTCAGGGGCAGGAAGTGGAACCTGGTGTGACCTTTCACGCACCTTCAACCTGAGCACATCAACCCTAGCTTTTGATGATTTAATGCAGCAAAGACTCATTGCCTCTTTCATTGGAAGAAACCAAGGTGAACATTTCACCCAATGGCTAAAGAACAATGACTGTCCTCTTTGACACCGTGGACAGAGGCCCATCTGCCAGCGATTGGGAGAATACAAGGCAGCCCATTCTAATTTTAGACAGAATTCGTTGTTAGGATTTGCTTGGTAACATTAGGCCACATCTATCTCTTGTAAGTCCTGGTCTGGCCTTCTGGAGCGACACAGACCATAGTCCCTCCTCTTCATAGCATCAAGTATTTGACCATAGCTGTACGGTCCCCTTCTGAGGTCTCCAAGGCTTCTGTTCCAAACTCAACACCCAACTCCAAAAGTATTGTTTTCTTAACAGTGCTTTTGTGAATTTCCTTGTACATAAACCTTTGCATACTTGCCTTTGGATACATTTCTATAAATTAAACTGCTGGGACAAATGGTGCATTTTATAGCTTTTGCTATATATTTCCAGATTGCCCTCCAGAAAGGGAAATTTTGTTTATATACCCACAGTGGTTAACAAGAAAGCCTATTTCTCCACGCCCTAGCCACCAAACACAAAGAATTTATATTCTTTTTAGTCACTGCCAATCTGATAGGGAAGATAATTATCTCTTGGTTGCTTTAATTTGCATTTCTTTGATTATGGGTAAGGTTGGACATGTTTTCCAACTACATCCTATAGTTTCACAAACAACTTTTGGAGCTAAATGCAGGCTCTTACATGTATTCCAATTAAATTTTATCTTGTTGGAGTCCACCAATCATTCTTTCCTGCTGAGATCATTTGGATCCTGATTCTGCAATTCCAACTTATTGGCCTTCCCTCCCAGTCTCGTGTTATTTGCACAGTTGATAAGCAGTTATCTTTGGATTTATCCGAGTTGTTGATAGAATGTTAAAAGAGTGTAGTGCCAAGGACAGAACTGTTTGGCATGCCATTAGAGAACGCCTTGGGACAGCACTGTCCCATCTGCTGTTCACATCCCACCCATCCCACTGTGCAGTGGGTGGAGCCTTGACCTAGGACTCAGAGCCAGGGGTGGGTCCCAGCCTTGACACTAACTAGCTACATAGCTTTGAGCCAGTGGCATCACCTTAAACACACAGGTGCCACATGATTTTCAAATGTTCCTTTAAGCTCTAGCAGTCTTTCTGTCACTACTTGGTCCATAAGGATTTCTTTAGAAATCCTCAAACTGCTGTCAAAAGTCACTGCACTGTGGCAAAGGAAGGGTCACCTGATCTATAATCTGGTGAAAGACATTCCTGTGACAGTCAATATTGACCTTTATAATCATCCTTTCTAAATACTGGTCAATCATTCATTTGAGTATCTGTTCCAGAGTTTGCCCATGATCCAAACTAAACTCATTGGCCTTAAGTTCATCCAATTCATATTTTTTAAGAATTAAGGACATTTACCTTGATTCTCCACAATTCCTTGAAGTACCTAGGATATCAGCCGTGCTCGGTGCTCCCTGCCAAGGCTTGTCAGTCCTGTTACCCTGGTGCAGTTGGCTTTCAAATCACGAAGGAACAAGTCACTGGGCTTGCCTCCTCCCGTCCCAGCCTGGACAGAGGGGGATTAATGAACAGCTGTGACAGCGCTGAAAGGAAACAGGGCGAATGGCTCAGTTTAAGGGAAAAGGAGGTCTTTGTGAGCCTGGCAAATGCCAGCTGCCCTCGTCATCAGTTGAAAAAACAGCCCCCATGGGCCTGTGACAAGAACGTCCAGTTGTTATTCAGCTCCACGCGGAATGAAGAAGTGTCAACAGTCCTCTTCAGGTAAAATGACGACACGTGACCGTGCCTTTCTTTGAGTTACTTCACCATCAAAAACCAGACATGGTGATTCTAAGGAAGGAATAGTGAGCAATAACCCCATGTGACAAATATAAAGAAACTGAAAAAGAAATTAGGTAATTGATTTAAGTGACACAGTGAATCAGTTGTAACTGAGTCACCCAGCTTGTTGTCACCATGCTTGGAATGTAGCTATTGACTGACACCTCATAAATGTATCACGGGATTATGCATAGTTCTAGCGCACTTCTTGCTCATGTAGACCAGTAACAGTGGCAGCAATGACCCCAAAGGTGGATGTCAGCCTTCCTCTGTGGTGGGCGCTGCCCTAAGTGCCCTGCAGGAATTAACCCCGACACCTCACAGCAGGTGCCCCATCAGGGAGGTGCTGTTTTCACTCATTTTTCATGGGTGATGAGATGGAGGCACAAAGGAGAGTTTAAGTGACCCGCCCCAGGTCACCCATCTTGTCAGGGGGAGAGCTGAGGTTGGGACCCAGGACTCTGGCTTCACACATTCATTCTGCTGCCTTACAAGTCAATGAGGACAAGAAAGGACCAGCTTTTGGCAAGTACTTCTCTCGGCATGGTGAAACTGCATTGCAAACAGTGGTCTCGGTGGCCATGGGGTAACAAACCAGTTCCTCATCTCCCAAATGAGAAGGAAGGAGGCACAAGGGGAAAGGAGGACATCAGTGCATAGCCTCTGGGTGACACACGTGTGAGGCCTGTGTAAGCTGACAATGAGTGAATGTGCCCACGAAATAGAACCCAAACACCGGGACCAAGATGACAGCCAAGCCCGGATCATGGGACAGACCCTGCTGTCCAACCCGGTCTTCCAATAACAGGATTGCTAAGCCAAGTGCGGTAACTGCTGGCACGCGCGGTGCTCCAAACTCAGCCAGGACTGAGCGCCAGTCAGCGGCTTCCAGTTGCTAGACTACGCTGCTTTCCAGTACATTATCTGGCGTATGAAAACCAAAATGTAAGTATAAGCGTTTTCATACAAATAATTTCAACCGCAACAAGGCAATTGGCTTCTGATTGAGTTGGCAAGGGAAGGTAATGAACTCATTCCGATGGACACATTTCGCTTCTCTTGCCAAATCCAATTGGCAGCTTCGTAATTATGGAAACGACCATGTTATTTCCACTCCACCAGGGCTCGGCCTGCTGGTATCTGATTCAATGTTTACTTCATGAATGAGGTCAGTTCCCAGCACAGCTGGGTTTTCAGCGGAGGAACCCGAGCTGCCGCTCAGCACACAGCGTTCCCACTAGAATCTGACCGGGGTCGCCAGGCTCCCTCCCAGGGCCGGCCCTCGCACCGCTCGCCCAGGTGAGCCACGGCCTCTGGCGCCTTCTGCGGCCTGGCCCATCTCGCTGCCCTGCTCACCCGTCCCTGCCGGGGCGGGCGGAGGCTGGCTGCAGGCTGGCATGATGAGGTCACGTCCAAGCTTCCCACAGGCTGACAGTGTCCACTGTCCAACTTGCCCCCTTGTATTGCAACATCTCGCCCCTTAGGAGCTTCAGAGCTGCCAGGAAACAGGGTAGGCTTTAAAAAAAAAATGATTTATTCCAGGATGGCTCCACTTGTGTGGTGAGAGAATGACTCAGGGTGCCTTGGAAGCCACCTTCAAAGGTAACTACGTCCCCCAGGCCACTGTGTGCTCTGGGCCAACTCCCCACACTGGTAAAAACAAAAACAAAAGCTCACAAGGGCCCCAAACACTCATTTTCAAGAACACATGAACAGAGCGATGTTCTCTAAGTTCACGGAAGTTATGGAGAAACCGCTGAGGACAAAAGGGAAAGGTGACACGCCACGGCAGTGACAGGGCTCAGCTCCAAATGACTTTAGAAGCAGCCAGAGGCTCGCCTGTCACCCTGTCTGTTAGAGGAGGACATGGCTGCCAGATAGCCTGCCGTTGACACCCCCACGTGGCCCCGGGGGCAATGACTTCATCTCAGTGCCATCAAGTCCGAGGGTGCTCAGAGACGGGGCTTTGGTTTGGATCCCCAAATCATGGTGGGTCCCCTATGCCTCACCAAACCTGGGGGTGGGTTGGAGAAGGAGATGGTTTTAGAACGGGGTGCAAAGGCAGATTCAAGGAGGAAGCATCCTCGTCAACGCTGACGGGACAGTGTGTGCAGAGCGCCACATTCTCACCCCGTGGCAGAGCGATGGGACGCAGACACGAGACCAGCACAACATGGAGGCACCGGCCCTGGGGCAAGGAGGTGCGCTGTCTTCCTTTAACCCGAACAGAGTGGTTGGAGGGTGAAGACTCCACTCTCTCATCAAAAGGCGTGGAATGGCTGCCACAGGAGACTTGAGAGCATCTCTGACGTGAGGGGCAGCGTTGCTGGAGGGTCCGGGCAGCCTGCGCGGGGGCGGTTCAGGCCACTCCCCCTCCACGCCCCCTGGCGGGCACAGTCATCCCCCTGTACCTGTTACCCGGCACCAGGGACCTGCCGTCAGTTCTGTAGCCTGTTTTATCCACCATGATCACAGTCATGTCATCGATACTCTAAATGGTCATTTCCCTTGAATATGCTTCTGGCAGTTTCTGAAGGTCGGACCCTAAGCCGTGTTCACTCCTTGGTGCACTCGGGCCCCATCGCCTGCGCTCCCTGCCCGCTTGGCTGCGGCTACCCTGGCCGCCTTCCTGAAGCCTGAACACACCAGACGTTCACCCACCTCGGGGCCTCGGCACGTGCGGTTCCCTCCACCTGCAAAGCTCCCGGTCACCCGCACCACACCTTCTCTTCCTCACGTGCCAGTAAGCAGCGAGGGCTTCCCTTACGTGCCCAAGGAGCAGTGGACCCTTCCATGCATGTCCCCCTTCCTCGCCTGCTTTCCCCCAAGCCCGTATCCCCTCGAGAACAGCACGCTGCTGCTTCCTTGTCTGCCTCGCCGGCTAAAATGCCGGCTCCGTGCGGGCAGGGGATTTCGACTCCTGCTCACGGCCCCAGCTCCAGCCCCACGCCCAGAGCAGCGCCCCACGTATCCACAGGTTCCCCGAGTGGCCGCTGCATGCACATCACTAGTCTAGACACTGGGTGTTTTGGCAGAAGTTTCTCTGCGATGAAGGAACTCCCTGGCCCTGAAGGCACGAAGGTCTTTAAGGAAGCTGTGTCCCTGGGGATTCCTCAGGGAGATTGCAGGACCTGGACACAGGCAGTGTCGCTCCGCCTCACTGCCCCTTCCACTCGTATCCTCTGCTTTCCCAGCAGACACAGGAAGGTGGGGTCAGGGGAAGACAGGGCCCCCTGTGACTGAGGAACACAGGTGTTCCCTCCACCAGGGCCAGCAGGCTCTGACTTTTTATGAGCTCCTGGGAGGAAATGCATCTGAAATGTTGTCGTTCTACCCGGTTGTGAGCCAGGCTGGTGGCGCTGTGGGTGAGGCAGCTGCACCGGCAAGTGGCCATTCCCTGGGTTTTCCAGAAAGCACTGGTGCCGGAGCCCCGGGAAAGGGACCGCGCCTGCAGCCAGCGGCCCGACTGGAAAGTCTGCGTAAGGGGCACCTGGAGGAAGTGGGGCCTCCCTGCCTTCTCCACCCGGCTGGAGCCCTGCATGGCTCGGCCCAGTGCGGGTGCCCACCAGCCTCCCACCCCCGTGGCACACTAGCCACCCCGAGGAGGGGCGCCCCATCTTTAGAATTTTGAGAGCTTCGTGGTGCTCCAAACAAATCAGGACTGCTTTTCCTTCATCTAGTGTGAAAAGCCTTTTGTGAGACCAGGAGTGACCCGAAAGTGACCTCTCTATTCCTGTCTGAAGGGAAAATATTTCCAGATCAGCGACCACAGGCGCATATGAATACTTGATTATGCCTCTGAAACCCCGTCTGCTCGCCCCGCGCCAGTCACCATTTCAGAAACGAACCCGAAGCGGAGCAAAGAAGTTGCGAATCAAGAGGTTTATTCTTTTCCCCTATTAAGTAGTGTGAAACCGAAGTTTCCACATTTTTCAGGGTTTGATGTCATAAAATTCCCATGTATGATTGCATTTTGAAAAACAGTCTTTGTGTGTGTGTGTGTGTGTGTGTGTGTTGGAATGTGAGAGGTTTAGCATGTAACTTAGAAAATAAACTCCTCGGCCTGGAATTTGAGATGCGCAGACAGAACGGGCCACTGGCCTGCCGCCTTTGCTACAGTGCGTTCATGTAACTGTCCCAGAACTGTCTGGAAGTTAAATGTTAGTCTCCTGAAAAGGCGGGGGTGCTCCAAGGGCATCGTAAGCAGGCTTCTATTTAAAACTATCACACCTGCTACTTGACTCTCTTGTTTTCCAAAGGGTGCTCTTCCCCTCCGGTTCTTTTCCACCTTCCCCTCTCTGTGTTGGCCTGCTTCAGCCCAACCTGCTGGCTTGAGGAAGAAGAGGCTTATGAAAGGAGCTGGGAAGGGGTGGTCTTTTCACCTTCGCTGCTAAAAACAGGCTCGTTGCTAAAAACAGGCTCGCACAAAGACAAGATAGTCCTGGAGACACTGCTGGGCGATGAGGGGCAGAGAGAGGCCCAGAGATGGGAAAGAAAGAGTAGTTTCCCTGTCTGTGGGTTTCAGAGAAGGCGGCCCTGGCTGGTGTGGCTCAGTGGATTGGGCTTTGGCTGCAAACCCAAAAGTCACCAGTTCGATTCCCAGCTAGAGGCAACCCTACATTGATGTTTCTCTCCCTTTCTTGGTCCCTCCCTTCCCCTCTCTTTAAAATAATGAATAAAGCCTTTTAAAAAGAAAAAAAGAAGGGGAAGCCAGACACTCAGTATTTGATGCCTTTGCAGACTGAGCTAGGAAGGACCTCAGAGATCCCCAGGTCCCAGGGTGCCTTATGTAAATAAGCCCCAGATCTGTCAACATCAGGGTCTTTATTTTCAGGGAGCACGTAAGAGAAAGAGAATTTACAAGGGGGATGGGAGAGGCTGGAAACAGGGAGAAGAAAGGATGTGCAGCAAAAGCAATCCAAGGAAGAGAGAGAATGAGACGGTGTCAGGAACCGCGCCCATCGCTTTCCTTGTCCTCTAGGTCCAGAACCTTCTTGCCTTAATTATGCAGTGAGCAGTGGCGTGGCTCAGACAGTCATGGCTGGGGTTGAAAACTATGGATTTCGTTCCTCTGTTTCCCTACTTGTGTGAAACCTCTCAGTTCTGATCCTCAAAGGGCCCTCCTCCTGCTCTCCCTCCTCCTCCTCCCCCTCAGCCATTGTGTGGAGGGGAAGGAGCAGGTCAGAGTAACAAGGGCAGGAGCAGCAGTGCGGCCTCAAACAAGGCAGCATTTGTGCGCAGTCTTTGCAAACTTGTCTCGCAGATACAGGGACGTTGGACGGAGAGGAGCGGAGAAATTCCAGAGATTTTTCACGTGCAAGTGGATATTTCCTCTGAGGGTTCGTAGACTAAATAATCCTGCTGCGTCTACTGCCGGTGTGGACTGCTGACCGCGCAGGGTGAGCGCAGGGAGCTGCAGGGAGACGGAAGCGGGGAGGGTGAGGTTGCCTGAATAAATGTCTTCTCTGGAGGAGAAATCTGGGACCGGCGTGGAAACTGATCGCTCAACGGAACAGAACAGAGAGCCCAGAAATACACCCACACCTTTACGGTCAATTATATTTGACAAAGGAGGCAAGACCATACCAGGAGGTAAAGATAGTTTATTCAATAAAAGGTATTGGGAAAACTGGATAGATAGGTGCAAAAGAAAAAAAAAAAGAAAGAAAGAAAAAGAAAAGAAAGAAAGAAAAAGAAACTAGATGACCTCCTTAAACCACACAGAAGAATAAACTCAAAATGAATTAAAGACTTACATGTTAGACTCAAAACCATAAAATCCCAAAAGACAACATAGGCAGTAAAATCTCAACATTTCTCTCAGTAATATTTTTTCTGACATAGCACCTCAAGCAAGGGAAACCAAAAAAAAATAAACAAATGGAACTACATTAAACTAAAAAGGTTTTGCGCAGCAAAGGAAACCATCAATAAAATGAAAAGACAACCACTGAGCCTGGTAACTGTGAGGCTACTTTAGGCCTGAAGGACACGATTTAGTGAACCGAAGGCATAACTTACGTTAAAAGTGTTCCACTAGCCTGAAAGTGTAGTCAGCATCCTTTCAGGAAATCACCTGATTCCCTTCAAGAAATCTGATGGGAAGACTAACTTTAGACCAGAAATTCAGCTGCTTCTAGCTTATATAGCAATTCTATCTACAAAGGTCTGCATCCCACTGTTAATTACAAACTGAATGTTCCATGAAAGAAAAGCAGATATTAAAGCTGTTCCACAGTTTTCTTTTTTTCCTTTTGGTCAGGTGTTGCAAAGAATCTTCCTCTTCCATCCTAATGATCTGATACACGTTTTCATGCCTGGAGGCCCGTCCCACCGCATGGGGGCTCAACAAAACTTAGGATGAGCGCCTTGAGAACAGACCTGCTTTGCCTATAAGCAGCATCTTATCCACACAGAGCCACGAGGAGAAAGGGGGAGGGGGAGGAGGGGGAGGACAGGAAAGGTTTTCCCGGGGCACAGACACCATCTTGGCTGAGGTGAGTGCTCAGCGAGACAGATAGGAACACATTGGTGCGTCCAGTCCCCGTCTCTTGTCCCATCCCCACGTGGGCTGGGAGGCCCGCTGTGCCTGGCCCATCCTGTCAAAGGACACATGCCTCTGGAAGAGGTTTGGCTCTCCTTCTATAAGCGACGGACAGGACTGGCCGTGCCCCTTCCCCTCCTTCCCGCCTTGATGGTGGGCATGATTCCCAGAGCAGTAGCAGCCACGGATGACCATGAGGTGACCAACCAACCCTTCCACCAGCAGCTGCCAACCTTCCCTCCCTTAGGCGTCACTATGGCAATAGTCAGACATTGGAAATTCCTGGAACCTCATTAAACCAACGAAGACAAACTGTGCTATTAAAACTAACTGCTGGCCTACTACCCTCAGCTGATACAAATGGAACAAGATGTTTAAAACAACTCTGTTTCAATTCTGGCAAAGGTCCTGAGGCAGAGAACAAGGCCGTGGGCGCCAACTACTCCCGTGTCCCAAAGAGAGGCCCTAGACCAGCCCTTCAAAGAGCTGCCTGAGAACCTGCAGTGCCCCCCAGGCTGGAGGCGAGCAAGGCCAGGAGGGAAAAATGGGAAATTAGGTGATTTCTTTAAAGAACGTTGTTGGGTGCTCTAGCACCCCCTCCACTACCCCCACATCCACACCCACCATGGATGACAGGGGGCAGTAAGGACTTCCGGGGCACCTTTCAGGGACATGGTCGCTGGTTCCATTGCTGGTCACAGCGAAGTCGATGGTCCAACCCAAGGGAAGGACCTGAATAGAACGGAGGCTGAATGAGAACCATCCTCTCTGCCTGGGTATCTCCAAGCTGGGACGTTGGTCTCCCGCCTTTGGACTTGGGTCAGACTGAAGCTTACACTGTTGGTCCTCCTAAGTCCCCCCACTCGCCCACGGCAAATCTTGGCCTTCTCCGTCCCCTTCGTATTCGGAGGCCAACTCTTTACAGTGAATAAAATGGAATCCGATCATTCTGTTTCTCTGAAGAACCCAGACTCGGAGGATGCTTCCCTGTTTTCCACCACAGGCTTTAGCTCCGCTGGGTGGAAAGAAATTTAACTTCAACAACAAAGCCCTGCTACACAGAGGCCCTATAGCTCTGGCCGGAGGACTCGTTGTCCACCGGCGCTGCAAGGCCACAGGGCTGCCAGAGATTTCACCAGGGGCCTGAGCAGAAACCAGTCCCCAGGGACTACTGACGTGGCCCTAGAGGGGAAGAAGGTGTCTCTCCGATGCACCCACAAGCCGTCTGCCCCGCGCCCCGGTTCCCCAAGCATGGCGTGGGGTGCCTGCAGTTGGAACTCGAATTTGTCCCAAACACTAAGCTGCTTTTCTCCTCCTTGGAAATCCAGGCAGGTTCTAGAGCACAGCACTAGGTGGAACGCAGGCCTTCGGTTGACTGAGGATAAAAGGTAGCTCCCAGGAGCGTAGAACTACGAGTCCTCTATAAACGTGCACAGAAAGGAGCTGCTTTCCCAGCCCTGTCCTTCCACCCTGCGGGGGCCCTGCCTCCCAGCGAGGCCCAGACTGCTCCCAGCATCAGCCGGCCGGGGACAAGCTGGTTTCTGCACCAGACGGTGTGTTGGAAACCGCCAGACCAGGAGCGGCTGACGCTGACCCGGCTCTGCCGAATTCCCAGGCATCCCTTGGGGCTGTCCCGGCCCCGCGGGAGATCGCCAGCCTGTGCCTGGAGGCGCACGAAGAGGGAGATTGGGCAATTTCTGCTCCTCCACTCCCACCGCCCGCATCGCTGCAGTGCGCTCTTTCCAAATCCCGCGGCCCCTGTGCCAAGACCGGCTGGGCCCAGCCAGGCTATTTATAGTGCTGGTACAGGCCTGGGCAGCTCGTGGGAGCAGATGTTTTCTGATATGGGGAAAGGAAGCTATTTATACTGGGAGTTGCAGAGGGGAGGCTGCAGCCATAGCCGATGTTCCCATCCTCCCAACGCCGGAAGAGGTTCTCCAGCTTCTGGGGTGAAAACATTCTCACCCGCTCCGCCGAGACAGTGCCACTCAGCAGATGCTGACTGCGTGTCAGCCAGGGTGGGGAGGTGGCCCTGAGGCGAAGACAGGCCCCTCGGGTGGTTATAGTCCAGGAGGGGAGACCTCATGAAAGCGAGTCACGATGTCCCCTGGCGCCAGCTGAGAGCACCCTGGGGATGCCCACGTGGGGCAGTGGTGGAGGCTGCGGGGCCTGGGGTGATGGGGTGGGGAGACCGTGGTCACGAGGCCACAAGGCCAGTGAGCGCTAACCTGGCTCGGAAGGGTGGCCGGAAAGGCCCGGCCTGAGGCATCCTGGGAACCTCCAGGAATCGACGTGGTCTGAGGCCCGAGGGGCTTCCGGAGGAGGATTTCAGGGGAGAAGCCTCGCAGGTGAGCTGGGACCAGGCTGCGAAGGGTCATCCTCCAGGATCAGGACAATGTGAGCTTGGCCTTCAGGCCGGAGGAGCAGACAGAGCTTTCTAAGAAGGGAAGCGGTGGTTGTTCCAGGGAGCGATGGAAACGGCAGGTCTGTGAGTAACGCTCCTCCTGTGGTCCCGTGTCCCGTGGCTCCACGCCAGCCCGTGGCAGGCCCACGCTCTCCCCGGGCTTCCGATCGCGCTGCGCTGACCGCTGCTGGCCCCGCAGACCAGCCCCTGCCGGCTTCCCCACTCCGACCTGCCCAGCCCCCACCGGTATCTGATGAGGTTCCTCATCCTCCATCATCTCCCAGGGGATGCCTGAGCACCCTGGCCTGCCTTTGCCAAGAACCCCCACCCCCTGGTGTTTTCTCTTAGTAGCTTTCCAGCTGCTAACCCCTCCCTGCTCTTGGGCCAGAAATCCCTACATTGTATCAGGAGTGGAGTCCACCACCTGCCTCCACCTCAGCACCTGCTCTGAGTGTCCCTCCGCCTTCCCCCATGGCCCCTGCAGGAAGCCTGCCTTACCCTCTTCAACAGGTGCCACTGAATCACTTTCTTTGTGGGAAGAAAGGCTTAACCCCAAGGACTGCCACTTGGGATTCAATTTCTTGCTCAATGGGTGGCCCGACTCTGTAGAAAGACAGAGGTGAAGCGCATCTGAGCAGATAAGAGGGGAAAAAACTCTTCCAGCTGTGCTTCTAGGGGAAGGATTAACCCCCAGGCAACAAATCGGGTTTGAGAGACAGAGCTGATGGACGTGAGAGAGGAAGGCCTCCTGGGTTAAGCTTTGGGGGCAAGGAGGGGCGGGAGTGATGATAAAATGAGGAAGATGAAAAGAGAAGCCGTCGGGAGAAGAGAGAATCCGAGTTTGAAGTGCCCTGTGGACGGGATGGGAGCTGGGGACCGGCAGGCATGGCTGCGCCCCACAGTTTCCCAGGGTCGCCACCTCCCGCACAGCCTGGCGCGGCTGCTGAGGTCCCCGTGGACCTCCTCCAGGGACGGGAGCTTGCCGCCAAGTCCTGCCGTGTTCCGGATTCAGGGATGTTTGACTCCGATCCGGGTTCTTCTCGGAATGCTTCAGAGCTTTCAGTGCGAAGCCAGGCTCTTGTGCAGTTCCATTCGGCTTTGCCAGGGGTGAGCGGACGAAGCTGGGGGACAAGAGAACCCGGTGCTCTGGGCTCAGCCCCTCTGTGGAGTCCCCACCTGCTGCGGCTCAAAGGCCAAAGACCAGATCCTGGGGTCTTCAGAGAGAAGCGCTCAGATGAGAGCCCGCAAGGGACCTGCGAAAGGCTACAGTGCGAGTGACTTTGTGAAAAGCCACGTCAAGTTCCGCCAGCGGTGGACAGGCCGAGCTGCAGGAGGAAGGTGAGTGAGAGGGAGGTCCCAGGCCTTGCGGGGCACGCTCAGACCCGGGGACATAGCCCCAGACAAGCCGCGAAACAGGAAAAGCAAGGACAAAGGTGGCCGGCTTTTAGAAAGCTCAATTTATTTCTTTGAAAGGCCATCCACTTGTTATTTATTATGAGATTAAGTAATTCCTTGGGGAGAGCTTTCTTTCTTAAAAAAAAAAAAAAAAAGTGATTAGAATAGTGTGTGGCTTAAAGTTCTTCCTTGGCCAAATAAGAGGTCGGCAACATTAAGTAAGTCCTTCCAATCAGCCAGGGGGAGGGAAATGGCCGGCTCTGGAAAGCCACTGGCCTGTGGGTCCCTCAGGGCCGAGTCTGCGCGTCTCCATCGCCCTGTGGCCAGCGAGGGCCCCGCAGGAAGGCCTGGCTCCTCTCTGAGAAGGAGCCGGTGGACGGCCCAGAGTGCAGAGGCCAGTTTCACCCAGGGCAGTGGTGTCCAGAACGCAGGCCCCCAGGGGATGAAGGGCCGAGCAGACCCTCAGAGGACCCTCAAGGAACTGCTTTCGAGGTACAGGCCCCCCACCCTTGCTGGAGTGACCTGAGAACTGGGCAAATAAAGGAGGGAGATCGGGAGACCCCCAGAGCCACCCTCCCCGCGTCCCAGGCTGTGTGGAACACGAGCATGGAAGCCAGGTGGGGAGGCTGCCTGGACCACACGTGACATGCGACCCGGTGAGGCCCAGAGCCTGTCGCTGGCGGAAGCGTCCGTGGGTGGGAGAGGCCACGGTGAGGCTGGCCAACAGGAAAGCAGGGAGCCATGCAGACCTGCAGGCCACGACTGTAGGCTACGCCAGGGCGTGAGTGTGGGCCTTGCCTACAGGCAGAACGGGGGAGCGGGACCCCCCCGATCTGCATCCTCTGGACTTTGACACGCGCGTGTGTTCACGCCAGATCAACAGGACCTGTTCAGATAGACTTTTTCAGAGAAAGGTTGCGTTTTGTCATATCCACTTTCCCGGGATCTCTTTACTGCTAAAGACCCCGAATGGGATCGATGTTACACGTGGAGAAGGGGGAAATGATTCTCGCGTCCGCAACAGGAATGGAAACCAAAATGGAAACGACCGTGGTTGTTCAGCACAAAAATGGGTTATTCTTATAAGGTGTTTTTGGAACAGAGAGCTGTGGTCCAGTCGGCTGCGTTTTCTCACAAACTCCTGGGTGACCCAGCCGAAACTGATACCCAGGGGTAGTTCGCAAAGTGGTGTGACAGGAGAGTCACAGCAGGCGAGGATGGCACAAAGGAGGAGTGTGGCGCCCTCTGGCGAGAGCAGGTCACAGCACCCAGCGTGGGCTTCCACCACCTGCCGTGGCCCTGTCACCTAACACTTCCCCTCCTTTGTGAAAAAACCAGTACTCATGCCCTCCGAGTCCGCACCTTAGGGTAACGTGGAGCTGACATGGTTCGGTCTTGGAAGATGGGATTTAGATTTTGGCAGCGTGAGGAAGGAGGAGGGTGTTGATCTCGGGGGGCACAGACCAGAGGAGGTCTGGGATCATGGCTCTGGGGACTCGGGCCTTGTGGCGCCCACAGGTCCCAGGGAAGGAAGCTGTGGCCTGGACCTGACCGGCCATGACTACTGCAGCCTCGCTTTTCCTCCAGGGCAAGCACTGGGCAGACATCAGAGAACGCCAAGGTGAGCCAAGCGTCTCTGTCCACCTGGCATAAAAGTATCTGTCAGATATGATTATAGAAAGTCCTAAGAAGATTAAAAGCCAATGCTGCATGCTTGCAAAAGGGCATGGCTTAGAACAACTCAGGACCAGAACTCTGGGTCAAGTGCTAGTGCTTGTGGTCCTGGCTGGTGTGGCTCAGCGGATTGAGCACCGGCCTGCGAACCAGGGTCACAGGTTCAATTCTCAGTCAGGGCACATGCGTGGGTTGCAGGCCAGGCTCCCAGCTAGGGGCAGAGAGAGACAACCATACATTGATGTTTCTCTTCCTCTCTTTCTCCGTCCCTTCCCCTCTCTCTAAAAATACATAAATAAAATATATATTTTTAAATGAGACAACTGTAATAGAACAACAACAAGTTAATTAAAAAAAAAAAGTTTGGGAGCCCCGGCTGGTGGCTCAGTGGAAAGGCACTGGCCTGCGAACCCAAAGGTCGCTGGTTCAATTCCCAGCCAGGACACATAACCAGGTCGCCAGCCAGGTCTCCAGCCAGGTCTCCAGCCAGGTCCGTAGCTGGAAGCAGGTGAAAGACAACCATACATGGATGTCTCTCTCCCTCTCTGCCTCCCTCCCTCTGAAAATAATAATAAATAAAATCTTTTAAAAAAAATAAGTTTGTGAAAGGCCAGAGAAGATGGGTTCTGTCCTCCCAGGCCCAGACGTGCAGCCTCGAGGACGTGCTAGGGAACAGCTCTGGCCCGGCCCAGTGCTAGGAGAAGCGCTCCAGGCTCAGACCGACTTGCCTGCTGCTTCCAAGTCCCCAGCTGAGATTCCATCCAGCACCGGATGACTTGATGCTTCCCATAAATAACAGCTGTGTCTGCGGAGCGTTGATAAGGGGTGCTCCGGGCGCTGACCCAGGGCCGCTGGGGATCCGAGAGGAATTTCTCTCTCCGCCACATGTGCTGTTCGTGGGGTGGGCTCCTTCCAAGCATTCCGAACCTCTTGGGAGGGATGAGCCCCAGACTGCTGGAATCAGGCGAGAAGGACTGTGAGGCACCCTGACCCTGGAGGAGGACTGCCCCACACCCCTGACCTGCAGGGCCTCTGAGGGTCTAGAGCTGGGACCCCCGGGGACCCCGGAAGAGAAATGCAGAAGATTTCTTCACAGCATCATTAATTCCACCAGGGAAGAGCTGAAGGTTTCCGCTACTCTCTGGCTTCAACAGGTCGATTTTTCGGTAGATTTCTTATTCTGGAAGTCCAAGGATACCCATGACTGAGCTTGAAAATGTCCCGTGTTTTCAGCAGAGCAGGCAGGTAAGCTCTTTCTTAGATTCAGAGTCTTGTTGGAGGTAGTGTCCAGAGACTCTGTCCCCAGGGTGGTGACAGGGGGAGAGACGGTGCTGAGGGTCCCAGGCCCAGGGGTTCATCCTCGCAGTGCCCACCACTCTCACCCCGTTCCCTGCTTTCTTATTCTTACTTGTGTGGCATGTATTTCTTATTGAGATACAATTTGCAAAACAATCAATTCACCCTTTGAAAGCCAGCAAATGCAGCGGATTTTACTGGATTCAGAGCTGCGCATCATTCACCCCAAATCACTCTGGAACATTTTGATGTTCTCAAAGAACCCCAAAAACCGTGCACCCTCAAGCTCTGGGATATCTTCATCGATGTTCTTTATGAACTTGTCTATTCTGGGCATTTCATGTCAATGGAATCATACAACACATGATCAACTTGCTTCCCTTAACATAATGTTTTTGAGGTTCCCCCATGTTGCAGTGAGCTTTGTTCCTTTCTACAGCTGATTCATTTTCTGTTGTATGGCTACCCCAGATTTCACTTCTCCATCCATTCGTTTATGGCCCCTTGGGTTATTTCTGCTTTGGGGGGCTATTGTGAAGAATGCCGCTGTAAACATTCATGAATTTGGTTTTGTGTGTACGTAGGCTGTCATTTCTCTTGGGCAGCTACCAGGGAGTGGAAATGCCGGATTGTGGGGTAACCCCATGTTTATCCTTTCCAGGGACTACAGAGCCTTTTCCAGCCCCGTTCACTTCTCGGAGCTCCTACAAATTGGTCAGCTATACTTAATAAAACAACAGCAGCGTCACATGTTAGAAAGATGCTAAACAAATACGAGAGTTCCATCTCCATTTTAGCGGAGAACGCTAACCAACCAGCTGCTTGGGTTAGACGAAGTGAATAAGAATTTTTAAAATCCGGTTTTTGGCAAGAAGCCTTCCAATGGACATTCACAGGTGACAGTCGCGTCCTTCCAAAGAAAGGGAGGGAGGAGAATCATCGGACCCCCCTTGGCCCTCAGCATACGCGATATTCAGGGATCAGTTACGCATTCAGTGACAGTGATGCAGGCACGGCCGCAGGTCCGGCCTGGGCCCAGCTCTTTGGCTCCACAACACCAACACTGTCTCTGTCTCCAACGGCCAAGTCCTCGTACAGGAGAGAGTCAGACAAAAGGGACAGGCTACTGCTTTTCAGGCAGCAGAGGGCTGAGCGAAAACAGCATGGTGTTGGGGGGTGGGCGCTGCTTCAGCAGGGGGCCAGCGACAATACTCTGGAGGAGGTGCGTCAGTTTTGCTGCCATGACAGGAGGTTTAGGGCAGCCCCACTCAGCAGCTCACGTCCTGCCGGTTCTGGGCGTCAGAGGTCCGAGCTGGCTCAGCTGGGCTCTGTGCTCAGGCTCGCATGTGGCCTCACTCAAGGTACTGGCCAGCCTGGGCGTCACCTGGGAGCTCCCAGAAAGAATTCGCTCCCAGGTTCGCGCCGGTTGGTCACAGAGTCCGGTTTGTTGCAGTGGTAGGACCCGCGGTCCCTTCGGGCTGCTGTAACAGAGCACCGCAGACATTTCACCCCGCGGCTGCGGAGTCTGAGACATCCAGGGGCAAGATGCCAGCAGTGAGAAGCCGCTCGCTGGTTCGTAGGTGGCCATCATGTCCCTGTCCTCACGTGGCAAAAGGGGCAGGAGAGCGCTCCTGAGTCTCTTTATAGGCACCAAACCCATCATGACCTCATCACCCCTAGTGCCCCTCAAACACCATCGCATTGTGGGTAGTTTTCAACATACGGATCCACGGAGCAGCGGGGGACACAGACATTGAGTCTCAGTGCAGGAAGATGACCGAGGCCCCTGTTGTCTTGCTGGCCATCAGCGAGGGGTTGCCTTCCACTACTCAGGGGCACTTACATTCTGTCTCACACGGTCCCTCCACCTTCAAAGCCGCACTGGCATGTCCGGTCCTCCCCACCCACTGCATCTCTCTGCTTTTAAGGGCTCGTGTCTTCCAATCTTAAGGTCAGCTGTCTCCTACAAGATACCACAGCCCCCAGAGTGACGCGTGATCACAGAGACAGGTTCTTAGGCTACAGGAAAGCAGGTGGTGGGAGGGAGGAAAGAACCATTCACCCTATAGGGTCCCTGGGGGCACCAGGGAGCTGCGAGGGCTAGCAGGCCCAGGATAATTGGAGACTTCCTTCTAGGATTAAAGCCCTGAAATTGCTTTTTAAAAAATAGCTTCAAGCCCTGGCTGGTGGCTCAATGAAAAAGGCGCTGGCCTGCCAAACCCAAAGGTCGCTGGTTCGATTCCCCAGCCAGGGCACATAACCAGGTTGCAAACCAGGTCTTCAACCAGGTCTGTAGCTGGAGGCAGGTGAAAGGCAACCAGACATTGATGTCTCTCTCCCTCTCTGCCTCTCTCCCTGCCCCCCTATCTAAAATCATAAATAAAATAATTTAAAAATAGCTTCAGATATAATGTATAATTGACATGCAATAAAACAGCACCTAATTAAAGTAAAGCAATTGAAAACTCCAGGCTTATGTATATATTCATGAAAAGATCTCCACAATCAAGATAATGAGCATATCTATCACTCCCCAAAGTTTCCTGGGGCCCCTCACCCTTTTTGCTCCCTATCCCCAGGTTTCCTGCCACTATAGATTAGCTGACATTTTCCAGACTTTCACATAAACGCGATCATACAGTATTGGAATGGGATACATTGTGTCCCTTCCAAAACTCATGTGTAGAAGTCCTAACCCCCAATACCTCAGAATGTGACTATTTGGAGACATTCAGAAATGAAGCAGTCATTACATTAAAAAAGAAGTCGTTAGGTTGGGCCTTAAAGAAGAGATTAGGACAGACACACACAGAGGGACGACCACAGGAAGGCACCAGATGAAGACCCATGTACAAGCAGAGGAGAGAGGCCTTGGGAGAAAGCAGACCCTCCAATGTTTCAGTCTCGGACTTTCTGCCTCCCGAACCATGAAAACATACACTCCTGCTACTTCAGCCCTGCAGGCTGCGGTACTTGGTTATGGCCACTGAGCAAACTAATACAACCTGGACCTTTTCTTTCTCTCTTTCTTTCTTTCCAGTCACCCTACATCTTTGCTAACCCTTGGCATGGTCAGTCTTTTTCATTTTAGTTATTCTTATAGGTATGCAGCAATATCTCACTGTGGTTTTAATTTGCATTTCCCTAATGACTAATGAAGCATTTTCTCATATGTTTATTGGCCATCCAGAAAGGGACATAGAGCTCATTAAACAAAAGAAGCATCTGTTTGTTCAAATAGTTGGCCCATTTCTAAAAATGGTCTTTCCTATTAGCTTTTCAGAGCGCTTTGTATTTTTTTCATACAACTCCTTTATCAGATATATGATTTGTAAATATTTCATAACAGTCTGCGGCTTGTCTTCAGTCTCTAAACAGTCTGTTTCAAAAACAAACCAGAAGTTTTTCATTTTAATTAAGTCAATTTGTGTCGATTTGTTCTTTTATGGATTGTGCTCTGGGTGCCATTCCTAGGAAATCTTGGTCTAACCCAAGTCTACAGAATTTTCTTCTCCTTTTTCCTCTAAATGTTTTCTATTATTAAGTTTTACCTTTATGTCTGTGTGGGGTTAATATTTTTATATGATGCAAGGTACGAGTGGATCAAGG
This sequence comes from Noctilio leporinus, assembly GCA_004026585.1. NCBI lineage: Eukaryota > Metazoa > Chordata > Mammalia > Chiroptera > Noctilionidae > Noctilio > Noctilio leporinus. The sequence goes on along the minus strand of PVIW01000360.1, from coordinate 277,499 downwards.
TTCCTCTTCTCCCCCTCCATTGTCATCTTCGTCTTCTTCTTCTTCTTTTTGCATATGGATCTTCCATTGTTCCAGAACATTTGTTGAAATGACTATTTTTTTCCACGGAATTGCCTTTGAACCTTTGTTGAAAATCTGTTGTCCATATTTGTGTGGGTCTATTTCTGGGCTCTCTATGCTATTCCATTGATCTCTTTGTCTGTCTTTATGCCAATACCACACTGTCCTGATTACGTAGCTTTGTAAGTCTTGAAATCAAGGCACGTGAGCCCTCCTTCTCCATTGCTCTTTACTTGCAAAGTTGTTTGGTTATTCTCCATCTTTTCCACGTCCATTTGATTTCAGATGCAGTTTGTCCATTTCTAGCCCTAAAAAAGCCTGCCGAACTTTTAACTGAGGTTTCATAAACTCTATACATCAATTCTTTTTTCTTTTTTTTTTTTTTAAGATTTTATTTTGTTATTTTCAGGAAGAGGGGAAGGGGGAGAGGCAGAAAGGGGGAGAGACATTAATGTAGGGTTGCCTTTCACCTGCCTCCAGCTACAGACCTGACTGAAGACCTGGCTTGCAACCTGGTTATGTGCCCTGGCTGGGGAATCGAGCCTGCGACCTTTGGGTTTGTAGGCCGGCACCTTGTCCACTGTGCTACCAGCCAGGGCCAATTCTTAACAGTATATTTTTAAATCGAGATACAATTTACATGCCATGAAATTCACTATTTCAAAGTATACCCTCCAATAGCATCTGGAGCATTCACCAGATTGTATGGCCACAAGCACTATCAAAATTCCAGAACATTTTCATCACCCCCAAAAGAAACCCTGTACCCATGGGCAGTTACTCCCCACCCCTCCTTCCCCCAGCCCCTGGAAACCGCTCCTCTACTTTCTGTCACTATGAATTTGCCTTCTCTGGACACGTCATATCAATGGGCTCATACAACACGAGGCCTTTGGTGTCAAACTCCTTTCACTTAGCGTGATAGTCCCAAGGTTCACCTAGGTGGCAGCAGATCCTGTAAAAGCACTGCGTCTATAACACCTCAATAAATGGGCAGACATGCAGGCCCGAGACACTTTGCAGAAATGGCTTTTTAGGAGCAAGCCCCTGAAATCAGCTTTTGCAACATATACACATCTATTTGCTTGTTCTTCCTAAAGTAAAACCACGTCATGGCCGGGGATGGCCGGCTGGAGTGCGAACCATCACGGAGGTTCAGAATTGACGGGAAACTTAGAAATCCTGTAGTCGAGAGGTTGCAAACTAGTTGCCCAGAGGCCAGCTTGGCAGTCAGACGTGTTTGTGTGGTCTACACAGGATGTCCTTAATATGGGAGCCAGCATTTCAGAATCTGGGAATTTTCACAAAAATTTCTTTTAAAAAATCAGATGTCTGGCAGGCCAGGCCTCCCGTACTGCCCGGCGGTGGTGGGCTGGTTGAGGGAGCCCCTTGTCCAGGTGTCCTTGGGCCGTGCCGCACCCAGGGCCCCCGCATCCTCACACCTGCCGCTCGCCGTCAGATTGCCTGCCACCCCGAAGGACATTGAACTTGCGTCTCACCCCAATAGTCCGATCTACTCCTTTTCTAGAGGAGGTTATCCAAGTTTCCGGAGGGCAAGCAGTGAGTTGGGACAACTCCTCCCCACTAAGGTGACCGCCGTGTTCCAGCTATCTGGGCACATTCCAGTTTGCGAACCCAAGTCCTGCAGCCTGGAGCCCTCTCAGTCCCAGGCAGATGGGGGTGCTGGTCAGCTTACCCCCCACCTCCCACCCTTCTTCCCCACCGGAAATCAATAATTCAGTTTAATTTTTTAATTTGTATTTGTTGTATTACATAAGTAAGTTATATGTTTTACATCTTTAAGCCCTGGCTGGTGTGGCTCAGTGGACTGAGCGCCAGCCTGAGAACCAAAGGATCACTGGTTCGATTCCCAGTCAGGGCACATGCCTGGGTTGCGGGCCAGGTCCCCAGCTGGGGGTGCATTTGAGGCAATCACACGTTAATGTTTCTCTCCCTCTCTTTCTCCCTCCTTTCCCCCTTCTCTAAAAATAAACAAATAGCCCTGGCTGGTAGCACAGTGGTTAAGGCGCCGGCCTGCGAACCAAAAGGTCGCAGGTTCGATTCCCCAGCCAGGGCACATAACCAGGTTGCAAACCAGGTCTCCAGTCAGGTCTGTGGCTGGAGGCAGGTGAAACGCAACCATACGTTAATATCTCTCTCCCTCTCTACCTCTCTCCCTTCCCCTCTTTCTAAAAATAATGAAATAAAATCTTTAAAAAAAAAAAATAAATAAAAATAAAAATAAACAAATAATTAAAAATAAAATAAAATATAAACTTTAAGCCAGGCTTTGCTGACCCAAGAGTTCCTCTGTCATCCAGCCTGCTTGTGGGGTGAGACATTCACCGTTGTCATTACCCCTGTCCCTCGTTTTCTTCCTCCAAGAGGCGGGCCGTGCCCCCTCAGAATAGCAGCTGGGTGGGACTCCCATTCCAGGTGTCCTGGGCCCGAGCGCCTGACATGGGGCCTGGTGTCACCTGGCCCAAGAAGGGGCCTCGGTCCCAGCTGACGGCAGCGAGCGGATGCCTGGGTGCCAGATGGCAGGGCCCACCTCTGTTTGTGATTAGGGGGCTGACTGCCCTCGAAGCCCAGCGAGCCAACGATGAAAGCTCTGAGAAGAACATTGTTATACGACTTTTCATAGTTTCCCAAGTAAATATTACCCTCGCTGCTGCTTGAATTACTAATGCCTTGGAAGGGGAGCCTGAGATCGCTTCCCAAACAGACTCCTCTTTTTTTCCCTGTCACCTAGGCGCTGAGCATTGTTGTTGAATTGTTTTCCTGGGCTCAGCCCCACTCACAGCTCCGCGTGGAGGGATCCTGGGTTCACACAGCCACCTCATCCCAGCTTCTCCACACCAGCTCCTAATCCAGCAGTCAGGTGACCCCCAAATCCTGCAGGGTCGCTGCAGAAAAGGGAGCTGTGGAAAGGCCACCCCAGCTTCACGGAGCCGCTCCAAGGAGACGCTGCTGTGAGCAGGTGACCTCAGGGGCAAAAGGACGCTGCGGGACACATCACCTCCGGGGACCCTTAACTTCCTCCCTGGGCGTCCCTGAGACGCCAGGGAGAGGACTCTCGGCCCTCTCTTTCTTTATTGTGCTCATAAAAACCAGTAAACAGATGGTTTGGTTTAGAGAAAATATGCAGCCAGGGTTAATAGAGGGAAAGGAAGGAAAGAAAGCAGAAGAATGAGGAGAGGAAAGGGAAAAGCAGGAAGGCCTGTCCGCAGCAGGAACGGTGACAGCTTGTAAATCCACACACTGCTGTCCAGCGTGCGTCCTCGGTTAGAGTCCCACTGTCCTCATGAAGCCCGTCTGTCCCTACCACAGCCCTAACCAAACCAACCTCAGATAGAAAGTGCCCTCCCCACCGGTCTTCTTCCATGCCCGCGATGTTCTGTTCAGATGCATCTGGTGGCACCTGGGGCAGAAGAGGCATTTATTTATCTCTGTCCTTTGTGGAGGCTGGTCATGGGGGAGCTGACCCGGCTGTGAGGGGGAGGGAGGATGAGCCATCTCGGAGGTCTTCCTGGAGGAAGAGGAAACGAGACATGGATTTCCTGCGGCACAGAGAGGGTGTTGGGGGCCAGGGCTTGGTTACGTACCTGATGGTGACCTTGACCAAAATAAAGCAGCTGGCCCACTTGGTCCTGAGACCTTTCTGTGACAAAAAGTCTGGGACATGGGATCTCAGGGTTGAACCACAGGATGAAGGCCCAAGCAAGGAGGGGGCAAAGGTGCTTCCCACCTGCTCTAGAAAGCCCCACCCCCTTCCCACACACTCAGCATCTTCCTGAGGGCGACAGCAGGGTGCCAGGACTCAGGGGGGTGGCAAAGGCAGAAGAGAAGATTGGGAAATGGCACACTATTCGCTACTCCAACCCAGCTCTAGAGGAAACCTGTCCCACATCTGAGACAGAAAAGCCACAGGGAGCGAAAACAAGGACAGGTAACTCCTGGATCTGGAAGAAGCAAGGAGAGCAAGGCTTACACGCTTGGGGTCTTGTACAAACCGGGCGGGCCAAGGTTCCTACCCGTGGTACTTCAGCTAAAGCAGCATGCAGAAGTTGAAGAAGACGAGGCTGGCCAGCAGCTGGGAGGGGCCGCAGGCAGGTGCCAACTGCAGAGACCCGGCAAGGTCAGCTCAGGGTGGGGCCGAGGGGGAACCAAGGTCACGCTGTCCAAGGATAGCCCACAGACCTTGCTGGGTTGGCTTGTCACACGTCCAACAAAATAAGTACAGAAATCCAGAGTAAGCACCCAGAAACTTCCATGTGCCTTTTCCCCTAGTTTGGTTTTTCCTGTTACATTTACCAAAGGCAACATTGCGGCCATTGAACCTCATAAGAAAAAAAGAAACGCAGATTGACACAGTCTGTCCGCCCTCCAAAGTTTTCAGAGAAGAAAAATTACGTGGTTGCTGACCGCACTATGCAGTCAGGCCGAGGTGTCTGCGCCGAACACACACACGGACTTTTCTTCTTCTCATTATTCCCTGAACAATACAATGCAACAGTTACATCGAATTAGGTAGTAATCCAGAAGTGATTCAAAGTATCCGGAAAGATGTGCCTCGTGTGCAAGGCAAAGACTATGTCGTTTCATATAAAGGACGTGAAACATCCTCATTTTGGTGTACGAGCAGGGAGGGGAGGTAACCAGGAGCCAATCCCCTGTGGATACAGCGGAACAACTGTATTTTGTCCTGTTTTTGTTGCCTCTACTTCATTTTCCCGACTGTAGCATAGTTATTGTATTCCACAAAGGCAGCGGTCTGCAACGGATTGAAAATGTTAAAAGCTGATACTTCTCTGCATGTAGTTTGAGAGTCACTGGCCAGGGGGACATAAGGCACCAAGAGCCTCTCCCTCTCCCCATTATGGGACAGAAAGGGTGAAGCCCCTGCAGTGGCGGAGGTCCAGGCCCACCCACACCAAGGGGACACGCACTGGGCAGAGCTGCAGGGTCCCCTGCCCGCACGACCAGGCATAACAATGGGGCAGCTAGAGCCAGCCCTGCAGTGGAGATGGTCACTGGCCAGCAAGAGGAGGTGCGGAGCCCCCAGCCTCCTGCTAGGAGAAGCAAGGGCCTCTGGTGACCTCCCTGGTTGACCTTGTCGCGCGCGACTCTGCAGTCACCCTTCTTCCTCCATCCCTGTGCGCCAGGTGGAGACATGCCAGGGAAGCCCACGTTACGCCACCCAGGGAAAAAGAACACTGTGCCTATTTTAAAAATCAAGACCATCCCCTCCCCCATTCTGTCTATGTATTCTTCCCAGTCCCCATCTGGACCCCCACACGGCCCGTGGGTCGGGGGAGCTGCCTTCTAGTCTGCTCTGTTCTCTCCTCCCTGGAACCTGGGGTAAGAAAGGACACCCCGATCTCTCAGACCCTGGAAGTGCTGCTGGCTTTCCCCCGCGGGATAGCCTGGCACCTGATCCGCTTATAGAAAGTACAAAGCAAGCCACATGCAGGGGCAGCTGGGATGACGGTTACCCAGGGGTACAGCCACGGGGCGGGGGGACAAGCAACCACGCAGGGGCTGTGTGTTTGGGGATCCAGGTGCTGGTGAATGGGTGCGTTCAGTGTGTGGGGAAAAACACACACACACACAAAAACTGCACATGTACGGTTTGCCCACATTCTTCGTGTCTATTCCGTTTCAATAAAAAGTTTGAAAAACCGGCTGGCTCCAGCCGGAACGGCCAAAACAAAAGAAAGGCTTGGGACGGAGGTCCGCCCGCCTGCCCCGCTCGCGCAGAAGCGCGGAGTGGCGAAAACAGTGACCCCGTCCGGGAGGCTGGGATCTCTTTTCTGGGTCAGTGTTGTCCCAGGTGGCTGGGGGTGGGGGACAGTTGACTCATTTTCCTTGCCCCCCCTCCTGCTCTCATCCCCATCATGTGGGGCTGGCTGGGGGCCAAGGGCTGGGAGGTTTGGGCTGTTGCCTTGGTGATGCTTAAATATTGGCCTAAAGTCACGATGGTAAAATAAATAAGCAGCAGCCTTGAGGAACTCGCAGCGGCCCCGCCCAGGTCCCAGGTCCCCGGTTGGAACCGTGCACTGAGTTAGCTCTCCCGAGCGAGCGGTGCCGCAGGTAGCGCCGTCCAGGGAGGTGCAGGGCGGTGCCGGGGCTGCATGGGCCCTGGGGGCTCCAGGACCCACCCTTCACACACCGTGCGCTGACTCCACCGAGGCTCCTGAAGTCTTGCAACATGGTGGCCAAGAAGCCGAACCCAGAGCCCGGGAACGCCGGCTCCGTCTCTGAGGTTGGGGTGGGAGTTTGCAGCGCTCACACGCTTGCTTCCAGACGGGGACAGAGCAAACAGCGTGGCGTCTGGGGGCCAGGAGCCACGAGGCCCTGACTCGGGGTCCCATGCCCGGACCTGCCGCAGCGGACGAAGCTGCTGCCCAGTCTCCACGGACGCCTGTCCAGGGGAGAGAGCAGAGCTTTGCTCAAGATAAACCCGCCGTTCCAACCCCGGCTCTGTCACCAAGCTCTCTGACTTGGAAGTACGCAGCAAGCGTCTCCTCCGGGCCTCAGTTTCCCTGTCTGCAAGGCACTATCTTGACAGAGTCCAGCCCTGGGAACGCAGGCCTTCGAAGCGCTTCCCAGCAGGCCGTCCCGGCGCAGCGGAGGCAGATGCGCTGAGCGCGGTCCAGGGTTCACGGTTCGGCTGCCCTTGGGGAAGTGGAAACTGTTGGCCGCGCCCATTCTAAAGGGATCCAAATAACAACCCTCTATGCAAGTCTTGGGTCCTGCTGTGTGTGCAGGGGAGCGGGGCGCAGACACACTTGGGCAGGGGTGGGGTGCGGACAGCTCCCTCTGGGCAACACTGAAGCATTGGGCGGGGTTGGGAGGGGCCCTGAGTATGTGACAACCGGCATTAGGTCACAGCTGTCCTCCCCCTGGGGTGTAATGTGTCAGCAGGCAGCCCTTGGCCTGCTGTGTGGTGATTCATGGCCGTGAGCATGCCTCCCGCAGCCTTCAGCCCTCTGCCTGCAGCCTCTCTTCCCAGACCACTTCTTGTTCTCGCTGCCCCCCGGGCTCTTCTCCAAGGCTCTGGCCTCAGGCAGCGGAGACAGTCACCAGCAGGGGCAGGGTGCTCCCTGGGTGACCCTGGGGTGGTCCTCTGACCTGGTGGCCCTCTCCAGGGCCACAGGCTGCACGCAAGATGGTGGCACTGGTTGTTCATGGAGCACCTGCTCTGTGCTGCATCCCAAAGGCTTTAGGCGATAACTATCCTTTGATGGTGCTTTTTATCTCCTAAGCTGCCCACAGCAAACTGCAAGGAATGAAACCACAGGAGGCAGCTCTCCCACCGTGCAGGAGGCCAGGAATCGGAGGTGCAGGCGGGCAGGTCCCCGCACCTCCGAAGGGGAGAACCCTTCCCGGCCACCCCCAGTGCCAGGTGTTCCTCTCTGTCTCCATCTTCACTTGGCCCTTTTCCCTCTGCGTATGTCTCTGTCATTCCATGCCTTTTCTTTTCTTGTCATCCTCAGAGAGAGAGAGAGAGAAAGAGAGAGAGAGAGAGATGTAAGGGAGAAACTCAATCCTTTGCCTCCAATATGCACCCTGACTGGGGATCGAACCTGCAACCTAGGCATGTGCCGTGAATGGGAATCAAACCCACAGCCTTTTGGTGTACTGGACGATGCCCACCCAGGACCCCTCCTTTTCTTGTAAGGACACTGCCATTGGGTTTAGGGTCCACTCAAAGTCCAGGATGACCTCATCTGAGGATCCCCATCTAAATGTATCAGCAAAGACCCTCTTTCCAAATGAGGCCATGTTTTGAGGGTCTGGGTGGCAGGACTGTGGGCCCCCCTTTAACAGATGAGGATGCTGGGGATCGGTGAAGTGGCCAGTCTAGCGTCCCTGAGCTGGTGAGGAGTGGAATCCGGGTTCACATGCAGGCCACATCGCCCTGGGACCCACCACACTGCCTCTGCCAGAATCCAACGCCACGAGAATTGCTACCCTGCGCATCCAGGCAGGAGGGGAAACATCGCTGGCTTTGGGAGCAAACCACGACTCCGTCCCCAGCTGTTCTCTAAATCGAGAGGTTCTGCTCCAGCTGGCCCGTCAGGGAGGGGAGAACCAGGGGCTGCGTTGTGAACGGGCCCTGAGCCGGGCTCGCAGCCCTGGTGGGTCCAGCACCGTGTGGTGAGAATCCCCGCAGTGCCCGCTAAGACCAGACCCCAGGCTGGAGATGAGCCGGTCCCCAGTTCAAGGCAGGCGCAGAGCACAGCCAAGCCAGAGGTTGGTCCCGACGTCCACACCAGAGGAGCCCGGCCCCAGGCCCGCGCGGCCAGCTGGTGCCGCACAGCGAACAGCGGGAGGAGGAGGGCTTGGATCAGCCTCCTGCTCCTGAAGGAGCCAGGACAGGCTCCAGGGGGAGAGCCCCCAGCGGCTTGAGCTCTGCCCAAACCCCAGCATGGAGGGTTGGGAAGGCCCGGAAAGTGAGCCAGAACCCTCTTTCTCTCTGACGGTTCCAGTGCAAATGCCTTTTCCCAGCCACTTCCCAGGGTGGCTGGCGTCCTGTGCGCATCCGCGGTGCCAAGTGACGATGGAAAGCCAGGCTCGGAGTCCCCCAGCCGGTCAGAGCTGAGCAGGCACCCTGGGCAGGGCAGGCCCTTCCACTGCACGAGGCTGGAGGGAAGCAAGTACAGCGGGCAAAGGAGACGTGCGTGGCCGCCCGGGTTTCCAGCCCCTGCGGTGGGGCGCGCCCTGCCAGGGGCCACGCCGGAATGACCTCTGCTGGATAATCCCTGCGGTCCCAGGCCCAGTGAGGCTGAAGAAGGGAGAAAGCAGCAGGCCCTGCAGGGTGAGGGCGCACGCCCGGATGCCTGGGGATGGGTGGGTGCTTCTACTTCACTCCGACACGTTTTCGCCACCCCACAAGGTAACCTCCTACCCATTGAGCCGCTGCTCCCAGCTCCCCTGCCTCCCAGCGCCCGGCACCCACCACTGTGCTTTCCCACCCTTTGGATTTACCTTTTCTGGTTATTTTGTGTGAATGGGATCTTGCAATACAGGGGTTGGCAAAAGTAGGTTGACAGTTGAAACACAAGTAAATAATACAATAAACGACTAATCCAAGGGTAAACTGTTTCACACGCTCACACCCGTAAACCTGCAATGGCTCTTGCCTGCATGTGACCTGGCGACTCTAGCTTTTTACCTGCTCCACACCCTGTTTACCTTTCTGACCACAGCCCCTGAATTTTACTTTGGGGAAGCCATCCCCACCCCAAATCTTCAGTGCGCAGGGCTGCACCACCCCACCCTGCTTGCAGGGGTGGGACCAGCACCCAAGCCTTGCAAATCCGTCACTGTGATTGGTTCAGGGATGGATTTGTGCCTCAATCCCAGCCAATGAGAGTAGCCTCCACTGGGGAGCCCCACCACCAGCAGAGTGACCACCCGTCCTGGCTTCTCTCCTGGGGTCTGCAGAGCAGGCCTGCCTGGCTAGAGGCCACATCCTCTGGGAGCTGCCCACCCTCACCTGCACCCTCCCTACCCACGCTGACACGTGCTCCCACGGGATCACAGAGCCACCCCCAAGTTCCCAATGAGGCTCCGCTGCCCTGGACAGAGACACTGGCCTCCGCTTTAGAAGTCTTTCAGAAATTACCGTTGAGGGTTGCTGCTCAGGGATTTCTTTTCCCAGGATTAGTCTATTGATTTAGGAAAAGGGAGGTGTTTCTTTCCCTTAGCAAACACTCCACTGAGAGCCAGGCGCTGTACTAGCTACTGTGTGGGGCACAAGGCAGTGCCCACCCTGGGCCCACAGCAGCAGTACATATTCAAAACAGCTCAGTGCTGGGGCAGCACATTGATAAAGTGAGAACGAGAGAGCACGGCAGGGTCCCTCTGACGACCACCCTCCTGTGTCCGGGTTTTGTGACAAGGACTCAGGACATTCTGTGCGAGGCACAGTTCTAAGAACAAATGCTAAGTAATTTAATTCTCGTAACAGCCTGATGAAATGGATGCTGTACTTACCACACTTGATAGCAGTTGGAGAAGCAAGGGCACAAAGAGGTTGAGTAAGTGGCCCAAGGTCACACAGCCGCTGAGCAGCACCCGTGCGGTCCCTGCTCCTAGCCACTGTCAAGACTGCCTCCGTTGACGGCATGTCACTCTGGTCAAGCTCACGCCAGTGGCCTGGCCACTTGGGAAACAAGGACACTGCCTGCTCAGGTGACCAGGCATGGGCATATATCTTTATCCAAGGGCACAGTGGGGACCATGTTCATGCAGTCAACTCTGAGGTCAGAGGTCAGAGGTCAGAGGTCAGCCCAGCAAAGGGGCTCCCAGGAGGCCTGCAGAACTCCCAGGCTGGACAGCTCTATCTCTGTTTATGAGCCTTTAGAGGGAACTCCGGGAACCAAGGGGTTCCTGGGGTGGAGCAGCAGGAGGCTGCCTCCTGGCCCCAGAAAACACGGTTTTTTACCCCACCCTGGAATGAACAACTTGTTCCTGCAGAGAGAAACAAAACAATGAAACCTGATTCTAGGTGAAGGACCTCCCATTCAGCCGGTGGGAGGGACCGGCCAGGGGCAGGGCCAGCCCCTGGGGACAGCGGCCTGGCTCCTCCTAGAGACACACCTTAAACCTTGTGCCAGAAGGGTCCTCACAGACCACATGGCCAGTCCCCTCTCCCAGGCAGGACCCCGGCCTCAGCCGTCACAGGGTTCCCTGCACCAACTCTGCTCCTGGGGAAAGGCACAGGGGAAATGCCAGCAGCCGGAGTGGAGGCCATTCCAACAGGTCTCTGCGGCCAGAAAGAGGCACCCTCTGGAGCCGGCCCTGCACAGACGCTCTGCAAGAGCTCCAGGCCCTCTCTTCTCTGCGGCCTCTGTCTAAACCCCCATCCCGGAGCCCCGCCATTCTGCGGGAAGGACGGGTAGTGAGCAGTCCCTGTCCGAGGGCCACTCGCCTACGCCAGGGCAACCGGAGCGGAGGGACGGTGGACTTAGATGGCCTTGAGGGACGGGTGTGGCTGTGTTCCAATAAAATGTATTTGTGGACCCTGAGATGTGAAGTTGCTATCATTTTCAGATGCCATGAAGTATGATTATTCTTCTGATTTTTTCCCTCCAACCATTTAAAAAAGTTAAAAGTCATTCGTATCTTGCAGGTTGTTCAAAAACAGACCATCCAATAAATGTGATAAATAACAGCAAAAGAAAGCAGGCCGTGGCCTGTGGGCTGTGGCTGGTCCAGGGCCCTGAGAGGGTGGCCGCCACCCCCATCAGGATGCAGCCCAAGTGCAGGGCTCCTCACGCCCCCCCAGGCAGGGACCTCTGGTGCCCGTGTGGACCCCATCTAATGCCTGCAGTTCTCTGCCGATGCCTCTTGTGTGGGTCTTTCTGGAACATTCTGGAACATTCTGGAACGTTCTTCCTTCCTTTCCAACACCGGATTGCTTTCGAAGACTCGGTTCATTGGTGGGAGCCTCTCTTGGTTCCCAGTTGGGTTCGAATGTGGCTGTCCACTCTCAAGGTCTGCCCCAACGAACAACAGTGAGGCGAGGGAGACGGCAAAGGGCCTGGAACTGCCTTTCCAGCCAGGAATGCTGAGGCGACCCGACCCAGAGGGCAGAGGAACCACGAAGGAACTGGCATCAAAGAAACTGGCCCGCAAGGAACCGACGCTTGTTTGCTCAGAGGCCAGAGCCCATTGGCTATTCCGGGAGCATCTTCCTTCCTCGGGCGCCTCATCCAGGGCTGCCTCCCAAGGTACAATGCCTCGCTCACCACACCCCTCTGCTCCCCTTTGCATCACTCCCTGCCCAGCTCGGCCCCCTGGCCCCAAAGACCTGGGCTTCAAACCCACAGCCGCCTTTCCAAACAAGCTCTTGAAAGAGGCCACGAGTCTGCAGATGAACTGTCGGAGCTGGGGAGGGGCGGCCACTCCCAACAGAACCATTCCTGGGACTTTGATCTGGGGAAACGTCACTGCATCGGGCCAAGCCGCACGTCCACGGCCCTGGGGAACACTATCATTCTCCTAAACAGGCTCCTTGTCCAGAAATCATCTTGATCTTTAGCCTATCACTTCCTTTTCAGAGTATCACATCATTACTCCTCCTTCTGTCCTCCCAGGCTCTCCCAGCTTCTTCCATCTGTGACCTGGACGGCCGCCAAAGTGAGGCCTGGTCTCCCCGGAATGTGTGTGACGGCCAAGCTGCTGTTTCGTCCTCCTCGTAATCAGGCCCTCCCGCCTCTTCATCACTTTTATGACCTCTTCCCCTCGAAAGCCCCTCCCGAGTCATCAGCAAACACTCCGTGCGAAACCCCAGAAGAAAATTCCCTGGCTAAGAAACTCCATCTTATCGTCCAGGGAGCAGGTACTTCTCCCGACCGCAGAGCAGGCCAGCGGGCCGGGGCCTGTGGGGTACTCCCAGGTTTCGGCCCTGAGCCTGGGTCTTCTCCCCTGTCCTGCCTGCTTTCCTGCCCTCCCTGGATGCTCTCCGCGTCCCACTGGCGGAGGAAACTGCTGTGATCTTTCTCTTTCCGCCTGATGCACATCCAGCCTGAGCAAAGCGGGAGCCCAGGACCTGTCCCGACCACCCTGCTGGTCAGTCCAGCGTCCCAGGGCCCAGCCGTCATGCACATGCCAGGTTTGCTGGAGGGCCCTGTTACATTACCTGCCTCACTGAATGTCTACCCCAGAGGTTTCATGGTTCCCCTCTAGGGAGTGGACCCCAGGTTGGCAGAGATTAAGTAACTGAAACAGTCACACAGTCAGGACTGGGATTTGAACCCAAGGCCTCCCCTCCCCGAGGAACCTGCAAGCCTCCTCCGCTCGTGCCTGACCAGCCCGGGACACCAGGGGCGGGTGCTATGGTAACGAGGGAATTATACTCCGATCACAGCTGCCGCCCATGGAAAACAGCCAGTGGGCTCCTGGCCTCTGGTCCAAGCTGAGAAACTTGGACTCGAATGACTATATTCCTTCATGTTTTCCCCGGCAGTTACAGCACACCACTGGGTCTTTTTTGTTGTTGTTAGTTAAATCCTTATCAAGGATATACTTATTGGTTTTTAGAGAAAGAGAGGAACATGGAAGTAAGAGAGAAACAGCAATCAGTTGCCTCCCGTCCTCCCCGCAACCAGGGATTAAACCCACAACCTTTGAGTACACAGGATGACGCTCCCACCCAGCCGAGGCCACTGAGCCTTACTGACGCCAGAAAGAAAAAAAAGTCCAGGTTATGGTCACAGAGCTTTCCTACCCTGCACTCGAGCAATTTATATGTTGTTCTTCCAGGTGGGACTTCACAGTTATCCCTTGAACATGAATCTTCTCAAACAAGGACTTTGACAAGAATGTTCATAGCAGCACTGTTCACAAAAGGTTGGGAACAACCCAAGGGTCCGTAGATACCTGAATGGAAAAATGCTGAGTGGTATGGCCGCACGATGGAATATCACTCAGCCATGAAAAAGACACGCACTGCAGTGTGAATGAGCCATGAAAACAGGATGCTGAGTGGAAGAAGCCAGCCACAAAAGGCCACCATTGTATGATCCCATTTATAGGTGAGAGAGCAGGCCTACACTTATCTGGGGGATGGCGGGGGTCCCAGGAAAGAGGGCGGGAGAAAACACCCCAACACCAGAATGCTCCTCACCAGGAGGTCATGGTGAAAGCCAGTAGAGTGGAGACAGACCAGGAAGTCGAAAAGGCAAGGAGGGTGCATTCCTTTCCCCGTGCTGCAGCGAAGTACCACAAACTCAGCAGTGTGAGACATCATGTGTCTACTTTCTTACAGTTTTCTGAAGGTCAGAAGTCCAATATAAGTCTTATAGGGCTAGAATCAAGGTCTTGGGAGAGCTGCTTCCTCCTGGAGTCTTCGGGGAGTCTGTTCCTTGCCTCTCCCCCATTCCCTGGCTCATGGACCCTTGTCCCTCCAATTCCGCCTCCTGGTCACATCTTCTCCTCTTTGACAGCCAAATGTCCTCTGCCTCCCTCTTATAGAGACACTGGGGATCATGATTAAGGCCCATCTGGATAATCCAGAGTAATCTCCCCACCTCAAGACCCTTAACCCCACTGTAAAAGACCCTTTGACCGTGTGAAGTGGCATTCATGGGCTCCTGGGATTAAGATGGGGACACGTTCCTGACAGCCCTTCCCCGGCCCACACATGGAGGGTCCTGGGAGCCTTATAACCACGTCAGCTTTTTCTCCAAGTGCCAAGAAGGCCATGGAAGGTTCCACGCACAAGAGTGACATGATCTGACGTATGATGGAGAGGGTCAATCTAGATGGTGTGCTGAGAAGATTCTAAGAGGGCAAAGGGGGACCCCAACAGGAAGTTATCACGGTAAGCCGGGGAGGGAGAAGCAAGCAGTCAGTCGCATTCAGGACATGTTCCCACGCCACGCAATTGACAGGATCCCTTAACAGACTGGCTGGCAAGTGCCCAAGAGCCAGGGGCGACCCACCGTGGTTGGTCCGAGCAGCTGGATGGGTGGATTGGCCATTGATAGGGTCAGGGAGTGCGCGGGGGGACCAGGCTTGGGGGAAGGGTGGCAGCAGCTCTGCAGGCATTAAGCAGGAGTTTCCTTCCGATTGGGTGTCCCACAAGGTGGAGAGGCAGCCGGACCTGGGAGGCTGGAGTCAGAGGACAGCTCAGCCTGGATTGATGGTGGAGTGGTGCCTGGAAGTGTGTGACCAGAAGAGAATAGGCCCAAGAGCTGGGCCCTAGGGCACATCAGCGTTAGTAAGCCGAGAGACCAGGAAGAGGTGGGCAGAGACCGGGAAGACACCCAGGGAAGGACATGTCAGAGAAAACATCGGAACCTCCTCAGGAAGGCAAACACGGATGCGGAGCCCTCAGGGACCTGGGCAGCCATGATGTGCGGACATTGCTGCTCCCGCTGTTCTAGAAGGAATCCTCTAAATCCCCAGCCAAAAGGTGGCCTCTCGGTTTCAGGCTCTTTTTTCCCTCACCATTTTAACCAGTCTCAAGTGCATAATTCACTGGGTTCGGCATATTAGCGATGCTGTGCCACACCCCCTCTCTAACACCAGAATGTTTCCATCCCCCAAAAGAAACCTCGGGCCCTGGCTGGTGTGGCTCAGTGGACTGAGCCCTGGGCTGTGAACCAAAGGGTCGCCCATTTCATTCCCAGTCAGGGCACATGCCCGGGTCGCAGGCCAGGTCCCCAGTTGGGGGTGCACGAGAGACAACCACACATTGATGTTTCTCTCCCTCTCCTCCTCCCTCCCTCCCCTTCTCTGAAAATCAATAAATAAAATCTTAAGAAAGAAAGATTGCTTTCTTAAGAAATGGGATATGTCCTACCCATAACAGTCACTCCTAAGTCCCACTCCCTCCAGCCCCTTGGCAACCATCCCTCTATCTCTATGGATTTGCTTATTCAGGATATTTTGTAGAAACGGAATCATACAAGATGTGGTCTTGAGAGCCTGGCTTCTTTCACTTAGCATCATGTTTTCAAGGTCCGTGCATGCATCAGAGCTTTGTTCCTTTTTTATGGCTGAGTAGTATTCCGTTGCACGGATATACCACCCCTTATTTATTTGTTCCTTTGTTAATGGACACATGGGTTGTTTCCACTTTGGGGGCTACTGGGAATAATGCTGCTATGAACATTTGTGGATAAGCATTTGCACAGAATAGGGTTTTAGTTCCTTGGGCTATACGTGTACCTAGAAGTGGAAGGGCTGGGTCACAGGGTGCCTCTATGTTTCACTTTTTGAGGAAGTGCCACACTGTTTTCCACAGTAGCCACTCCATTTCACAATCCCCCTGACCACGTACGAGGGTGGCTGAGGCCTTGAACTGTAACTGCTCATCACCCTGGCCTGATCCTTCATGTGTGCACGGGGAGGGGGCGGGGGTTGGTGCACCACTGCAGGGGATCCCAACTCTTTAGACTCTAATTTGGAGAAGCCAGCTTCATTCAGCCGTCTAGACATCACAGTGGCCATCTGCAATTTCCGTGCTCTGGACCAAGCTTGCAGGGGGAAGGGCACCCAGCCCCAGGGTCTCCCAAATGGCTTCTACCCCCAGGAGGGACAGAAAGAAACCACAGGGGCCTGTCCAGGTGGGAGAAACCAAAAGGCAGAGATTAGGGGTTATGTAGGACTGGGGCAGGGGATGAGGAGTCGGTCGCTAAAGGGTACACAGTCTTCATCCGAGGTGATTAAAAAAAAAGTCTAACAATTACCAGGGTGACAGTTTCACCTATCTGTGAATATACTAATATATTTTAATATACATTTAAAGTGTGCACTTTAAATGGGAGAATTGTAGGATATGTGAATTATATCCCCAAAAATGGCTCTAAAGAAAAAACAGCACAAGGGAGACTTGAGAAGCTCTGGGACAGAAACCAAACAAGTCAAGTTCTCTGAAGTGACACCTGGAGAGAGAGACAGGTGGAGAATCCAATTGTCATGGGCACGTTTTTCAGCGACATTCCTGCAACCTTGGCCCTTGCCTTGGCCTCACACGCATCTCTTAGGCCTGGGCCCAGACGTTTCCCGCAGAGCAGAGCGGTCTGAGATGTCAGCAGATCTCGGAGAGCTGAGGAAGGGTGGGGAGGACCTTGCCCAGCCCAGTCCCCAGTCCAGGAGCCAGTAAACGTGGTCTCCGATGCCCCCTGGCGGAAACTGGGGACTAAGCCCGAGTCAGGACACCCCAGCCCAACGGGGTACCTCTCGGTGACTCAGTGTCTTTGCACCCAAAGGTAGTCAGTCCTAACCCCTATGTGACCCTTTTTTTTTTTTATCTTAAAAACCTCCTTATTGTGGACATTTATTATGGAGGACTTCAAACATAAAAAAAGAGAGAGAGAGAGAGAAATCATTTAACAAACCCTCCACCCCACCCTCCAATCCCCCCACCCCTGGCTTCAACAATGGTCGCCATGTGTCCAATCTCATTCTCATGTCATCTGACCTCTACCCACTCCTGCAACTGTATCATTTTAAAGCCAGGCCCAGAGAGCATATTATTCACCTGTAAATATTTACAATCCATAAAAGATAAGGACTCTTTTTAACATCACCACAATGCTGTTATCACGCTTTTGAAAAATTCTCTGTCATTAAATTATCACTGTCATATAATCAATAGTCTCATCAATGCCAAAAATGTTCCTTTTTTAAAAAAGATTTTATTATTTTTAGAGAGGGATTGATGTATGGTTGCCTTTCACCTGCCTCCAGCTACGGACCTGGCTGGAGACCTGGCTTGAAACCTGGTTATGTGCCCTGGCTGGGAATTGAACCAGCGACCTTTGGGTTCGCAGGCCAGTGCTTTATCCACTGTGCCACCAGCCAGGGCCAAAATGCTCCTTTTTTTAACAGCCTGTTTGAATCAGGATCCACTAAGATTGGCTGATCTGCCATTTAAATTTCTTTTTATTTCTAGGTTCCCTGTTCACCTTGCACTTCATTTCAAGAAGAAACCTGCATTTCTATTTTTCCCACCTCATCAAGGTACAACTGACAAATAAAAAATGTATAGAGTTCATGTGAACAACATGAAAATGAGATACATATACATTGTGAAATGGTCACCACTATCAAGCCAATTAACACACCATCACTTCACAGGGTGGCTTTTGTGTGTGGGTGGTTAAGAACACTTACATATGATCTATTATTCGCTTAGTGTTTTTCCAGCCTAACACAATTTAAATGTACAAGTGGTCTGGGATCACAGCCATGTTAGTGAACAGAGGGAACCGAGCCCTGTGCCAACTGTGCTTTGTGATGAAGATACAGAGGTTTTATATGTTTTCCTGTCCCAGTTTCCCCAGCGCTCGGCGCCTCTGGGGAAACCTACCATAGAAGCACCATTTTTTAAATCGGAAAATGCACCTGAGACAAAGTCAGAGAAAAAGGGGAAATGCTATACAATTTTACTCTTTCAGATGACCAGAATCTAAAACGTGTCCAAGCCCTGAGATGTCTGAGCCTGTGAAGAAGAGACTCTGTCTGTGAAGAAGGTGGTGTGAAATCCAAGGCGCTGTGAACAGGTGAGTCCAGGTTTGAGCAAACTCCGCCCCTCACCCCCCTGGGTCCTAGTGGGAGCCCATGACCTCCCTCTTAGCCACCCAGGTGCCCTGCGCTCCGATGCCCGCTGCTGTCACAGCCTGACTGACTTCGAAGGCCACATCAGTGCTAATTAAATAGTGTGACCGACTCGGATGTCACTGTGGGTCCATTTGGCCTTTTGAAATTTAGGCAAACATGGCTCAAATGCCCTGATTAAACAACCCGCTCAAGTCCAGACTGAAAGTGTAAACACGGACATCCTTGTACACTGTCTTTCTGTTCTCCACTCACTTCTGCGGGGTTCCCGCTCTGCTCTCCCTGCCGTGGGTCACCCCCATGCAGCTTCAGGCCAGCCCATCTGGGCCCTCCAGAACGCGATCACACTCAGGGTGTCCCGGGATTAGTGCAGGTCTGCATGGTGAGTGCAGGCCCCAGGGCCCCCTCAACTGGGGCTGGGGGTGGCTATTTAGCTAGTCTTGGGCCCGGCACATTCATGTGAAAGGTGTCATTGGCCATCCAAGGACAGCACCAAAGAACGATCCAGCAGCCTGTGATTGATGAATATTTTATCCTCACAAATGGGTTACCTAATAAGGTTCTTTTAAGTGGAATTGAGGCTTTTCCCATGATGGCTAATTATCTCGCCAGTAGATAATCTCTTTCTCCTCATTTCTTCCTTGCGTGAATGGAACCGTTCAACTGGAGAACTTGCAACACATACTTTGCCAGTTTTTCATCCTTACTTGGGGGTCCTGTGGGGATGGGCGGGTAGAGCCCTGCCACTCACCGCCCTGGGCAACACCCCTGCAGGTGTGGGCACTCAACTCAGCCTCCCTCCAAAGCCAGGCGCTGGGCCCTGCGGTCCCTGGACTTCTGCCTCTGAAGGAGGGGCCCGAGGAGGACCTCTCCGTATCCGACCCTGGCGGTGGGGAATGGTGGGGTGGGCTGCCTTTGGCTGGAGCGGGCTCTGGGGGGCAGGGCAGGGGCCTCCCTCCATCTCTGGGGTGAGTCCTGGAAGACCCCAAGGGGCGGAGAAGGGGGTGAGTGGAGATAGGGAAGATTCTCCATCCCCGGTAAGTTTGGTCGTGGTTTATTGACGCGATTTGGAGCACTGTCCTGCATCCTGGCCCAGAAGCATCCGCCAATCCTGTCCTGCGGAGAGCGGCCCAGGACCCTCGAAAGAGAGGGCTGGGAGAGAATTCCATATGGCCACCTTCGAGGACTCTGGACGAGTAAGTGGCAGCGGCCACCCCAGCAAAGCCGCAGGAGGCCGCTGCAGGGGCGAGAGCGGCCGGGCCCCCGGCGGCCCGCAGGCCCGAGCGGTAGCTCTGGCTGCGGCCACCAGGGGGCGCGGCGGCGCGCGCAGAACTCTCCCCGGGGCTCCGTCTGCGACAAGTCCCTGTGAGTGTCGCCCCCGCGGGAGGTGCAGTCACTACCCGCGTTACAGATGCGCGCCGCCTGTGCCAGGTTTCCCAGCTGGAAAGCGGTGGGGTGGGAGGGGACCCCCAGGTGCAGCTTACCCCGAGGAGGGGGACACCCAGCCCAGGCCCTGCCCCCTTAGCCCCTCCAGGCTGAAGAGGCCTGGGGACAGGAGGATGACCCGGCAGGCCTGGGTGTGGGACAGTTGTCGTCCTTAGCCTCCTTCTGTGCCTCTCGGGTCTCCAGGAGGCCCTTTTTCTGCCGGTGCCTCCTTCCTTCCCACTGCAGCTCAAGGGCTGATGGGGGGGTGGGAAGCTCACTGCAGGGTTTTTAATAGACTTTATTTTTTTAGCGCAGTTCCAGGCTCACAGCAAACTTGAGCGAAGGCAGAGATTTCCCATGTGTACCCTGCCCCCTGACAGGCACAGCCGCCCCCACTATCAATATCACTTTTGTCACAATCAGTGAACCTCTGTCGACACAGTATCATCACCAGAGTCCTTACTGGAGTTCACACTCGGGGTGGGGCATTGTGTCATGACACGCATCCAGCCAGCACCACATAGAAGACCGCACACCAGTCCTCTGCGCTCTGCCTGTTCATCCAGCCTCTCCTCTGACCCTCAGAAGTCACCGATCTTTCCATTGTGTCCGTAGCGTTGCCTTTTCCAGAATGTCACACCCATGGAATTGTACAACATGCAACCCTCCCCGGATGGGCCTCTTTCACTAAGCAATAGGCATTTAAGGGTCCCCAGGTCCTCTCATGGCTTGATACCGCGTTTCTTTACAGCTGAAAAGAATACTATTCCATTGTCGGAATATTCATTTATCCATTTACCCCCTGAAGGACGGACACGTTGGTTGCTTCCACGTTTGGCAACGATAAATAATGCTCCTAGTAACACCCATGTGCAGATTTTTGTGTGGACCTAAGTTTTCAACTTCACTGGGTGAAATACCAAGGAGTGCGATCGCTAGATCGCATGGGGAGAGTGTGTTCAGTGTGTTGAGAAATGGTTAAACTATCTTCCAAAGTGCCTGCGCCACATGGCGTCCCTTTCCAGCAGTGAGTGAGGTTCCTGCCGTTCCATGCCCTTCCCAGCGTTTGGGGTTGTCCGAGTTCTGGATTTTGGCCATTCTCACAGGTGTGTTGCTATAATTGCAATTTCCTGAAGATGCATGATGTTGAACACCTTTTCAGGGGCTCCTTTAGCCGTCGGTTTAGCTTGTTCAGTGAGGTAAACAGGAGAAGGTGAATCTTCTGCCCATGTTTCAATTGGGTTGTTCATTTTCTTTTTCTTGTTTTTAAACAATTGTATTTATTATTTTTAGAGAGAGGGGAAGGGAGAGAGGCAGAGAAGTTGAGAAATATCAATGTGTGGTTGTCTTTCACCTGCCTCCAGCCATGGACCTGGCTGGAGACCTGGCTTGCAACCTGGCTATGTGCCCTGACTGGGAATCGAACCAGCGACCTTTGGGTTCGCAGGCTGGCACCTCATCCACTGTGCCACCAGCCAGGGTCAGGTTGTTCATTCCATACTGTTGAGTTTTAAGAGTTCTTTCTACATTTTGAGTAACACTCCTTTTCCAGGTATGTATTTTGCAAAGATCTTTTCCCCCAATCTGTGAATTGTCTTCTCTTTATCTTTACACATTATCTTTTACAGAGCAGGATTTTTTAATGTTAACGAAATCCAGTTTATCAATTCTTTCTTCCAGGGAGCATATGCTTTTGGTGTTGTATCTAAAAAAAGTCACCACCACACGTGAGGTCATCTGGATTTTCTCCTGGGTCACCTTCTAGGACAGTAATGATTTTGCATTTTACACTTAGGTCTGTGATCCATTTTGAGTTAATTTTGGCAAAAGGTGTAAGATCTGTGTCTAGATTCATTTTCTGCATGTGAATGTCCAGTGTCCAGCCTGGTAGAGGATGAACCCCACTTGGTTGTGATGCTGAAGGAATATTGTATGTACTAACCTTGTGACAGGTCATGGGTCCCCTATGCTACCACCTCCACTCACCCCACAAAATTGACCCGGGAGATTGTGGTGCTCTTCCTGACCTGGGCCCCCAGTTTGGAAAACACCCTCCGTGCAGCTGTTCCCATCATTTCAGAACGTGCAGACAGGTGTGGCCAGGGACCTGCGATCCTGACACTTACCTTCTCTCTCCTCTGCGGTCTCGGGGATCTGCTCTCAGGATGGGCCCAGCTGATCTGGGAGCCACCCCAGGCCTTAGCACAGCAGGCACCTAGCAGGTCTGGATTCCTCTCTATGGACTTGGCATCCCCTGTATGGGGAACCCCAGGCTCCGAGGCAGCCTCCAGGCCCCTACAATGTCTCCCGCTGCTCTTTCAGCCTTGTCTCTTCTTACCTCCTCACTAATTCCTGGCTCCTTAATTAGGCTCTGGCTAAAACAGCAACACATCGACAGGTGGTGCATCCCTCCTGCAGATGTTTACTGACGGATCCTTGGTGCTGGGCTCTAAGCCTAATTCAGGAGCACAGGCCCCGCAGGAGCCTACAGCGTGGTGGGAAAGAGACGTTGCGTGAACCAACCACTGTAATCCATGGTATTAGTGCCGGAACAGGGGCAGCACGGGGCCTGTGCAAGCTGTAGTCTCAGACCTCTAGATCTCCTTTCCTTTTCTTGCACACTTCTTTCAAAATCTTCTTGGCGTCTTAGCGCAGCCAACTCCTATTCATCCTGCAAAGCCCAGCTCAAATACTCCATCTTCCATGAAACTTGTCCTGGTTGCCCCTTCTGCCCAGGCAAAACTAACTGCATTTTCAGCTTTGCTTCTGTGGCTGTTGGTACCTGCTCCCAGCATGATGTCATACATGATGGCAAATGGTCCTGACCCCAAGCATAGCGCTGGTCTCCAGTGTCCCTGTGTGGCTGCCATGTGCCACCAGGCAGCCTGGGCTTCCACTTGCAGCTCCAGTGCATCCCTCACAACTCTCCCTCTGGTGCCACTGTCCCCCTCCTCTCTGCGGCTCCATCTGTGCTGCACTTTCTGCTCCAGGCAGTGCCCGCTGGGCCAGGTGCAAGTGGCTACTGATTAACCGAGGCCCCCAGGCAGCCGTGAGCAGGTTTTACAATGGACTGTGGGCATGTAAACATTTCAAAGTCAAACGTGGGTGAGGAGACATCTAGCATACAGGTTAAGCACAGGCTGTGGGGTGTGACCACCCATGGGTCCAGCCCCAGCTCTGTGTGACCTTGGACAAGTTATCTAATGTCTCAGTTTCCACATCTGTGTGTTGGGGAGGGGTCACAAGGCCCCCCGCTCCATGGGGCTGTTGCAGAGGGGAAAAATGACTTTGCATGTACATCACTTTGCACAATAAACCTGGACACAGGCAACCATCAAAGAATGAAACAGCAGGGAGAGAGGCCGCAGCAGCACCAGGACCAACTCCACCTTCAGGCCGGGGAGGCCCAGGGCCCTGACGCTTTCAGGAGCCCACAAAAATGCATTAATTACTTTATAAAATCAAAAGAAAAATCAGTACAGTAATAATATATAATAATGAATCCAGCCTGAACTCTGTTTGTCTTTATACCAAGGCAGTTGTAAAATATAACTCTATTTTTTATTTTATTCTTTTTTCATGGAGGAACAGAGCCATGAAAGCAGAAGGGCCGGGGGCCTTGTAAGTTGGCACAGCCCCGACTGTGACCCTCCAAGGGCCTGTTTTCCAGAAACTTCCATCTGCTAGCAATGATTATGTCTGAGAAGGACACAAACAAGGACTGACTCCAAGCACGTGCTCTGGGGGGGGGGCATCATCCCCTAGCCCCACCATAAGGGGATTTGCCCAGGAGGGAAGCGGAAACCAAACCAGACATTGGAACCGAGCAAGGATTGACCCAGTGATGTGAGACTAGGTTTACCTGGCTGGGCTCAGATTCAGAGTCTCGCTGGAAAGAGAAAACAACCCGGCGTGGGAGGCTCGACTCAAACCAGCCTAATCCTGCAGCTGGGACAGCTGCCAGGGCCTGCGAATAACCCCCTGCGCCTGGCCCGGCTCCGAGGAGCTGGCGGTACAGTCCGTGCCCCGGACCCCGGCTCTCCCCACATGGCCTCTGGGAGCTGTTACTTGCTGGGGAGGGGGGTGGGCAGAGGGAGGCCGCTCGGATGACTTTCCTGGGTGCAACTTGCCCTGGCCTGACAGGTGGACCAGCTCCCTGTGGGGAAAAGGTCACAGGACTAGCTACTTTGCCTTGACAGGTGTCCCTAAGAACCCTGTATCCGGGCACCCACACCTGTTTACTTATTACTAAATGTTTTATAACAACCAATACTTCTTTTTTTCTGGGGCACAAGAGTGAGCGGGGAGGAATGGCCTCGGGGAGAAGACTCTTC
Organism: Noctilio leporinus; assembly: GCA_004026585.1. Taxonomy (NCBI): domain Eukaryota; kingdom Metazoa; phylum Chordata; class Mammalia; order Chiroptera; family Noctilionidae; genus Noctilio; species Noctilio leporinus. The sequence goes on along the minus strand of PVIW01000360.1, from coordinate 253,596 downwards.
CATCCTTGGAAGCTATGGCTGTGTGCAGGCACAAGAGATCCCTACCTTCTGAGGGTCTCAGTGAGCTGACTTGCCCGTGTTCACGGTGCATGGCCACTGTCCCTTCTCACAGGGCCCTGCCTGTGCCCCGCTAACCTTCACCATCTTGCTGTCAACCTGCCGCGACCTGGTTCACAGAATCAAAGCTCTCAGGGGTGGACCAGGCTGGGTGCCTGATGCGGTGCTCAGAGTATTAGGTAACCAAGGGAAACAGTACCGGCAGGGGCTGGTCACACAGCAGGCCCTGACCCAGCCACTCAACCCACTGCCCTCCCTCCCTGCTAGGCAAAATGGGGCTCTAAGAGCAGCCCCCCAGGCCGGTTAATCCAAGGATCAGGTGGTGTAAGTAGGTTACCATGCCAGCTACATCGTCCCTGGCCTGCGGTAAAGACAGCTGGCTTAAAGCAACAGCAGTGTTTTCTCGTGCAGTTCCAGAGGCTGGACGTGTAAGATCAAGGTGTCGGCCCGACACTGCCCCCTCCAGAGGCTCCGGGAGAGGACCCTTCCTCACTTCCTCCAGCTTCTGGTGTGGCTCTGGGTGTCCCTTGCCTTGCGGCTGAGTCATTCCAGCCTCGGCCTCTGTCTTCACACGGCCTTTTCTGTGCGTGTGTGTGTGTGTGTTTTGTCCTCTTCTGTCCCTTAGTAGGACACCAGTCATTGGAGTTAGGGCCCTCTGGATAATCTAGGATGACCTCCTCTTGAGATCCTTAATGTAATTACATCGGTAGAGAACCTGTTTCCAGGTAAGGTCCCATTCACAGGTGGGAATATTTGGGAAGAAATCACCATTCAAGACAGCGCAGGGCCTAGTGCTCAGGTAGGTGAATGGAATGATGACGATGGTCAAAGGGGACTGAAAGCCAGCTGCTTTAGGGACTCTGTCTGGAGCAGATAGGGAGCACTGGGCACTGGGGAGTCCACTGAGCACCCACGTTCACCCTTCCCATGCTAAGACATCGCAAAGGAGGCCCAAGGTCTGCAGGCGCAGCTGGCATCTGACCAAGAGTGCATTTTTCTTAACTGCCCTGAAAACCCACCTGGTACCCTTTGGTGTCCCCTGTGATGGATGACCCTGCATGCAGCCCTTCCGCTCTCTCCAAGGCTTTGGGCACGGCCTGCTTCGTTCTGGTTCCAGATCAATTTCCAGGACCCCCAGCCCCCAGCCCCCTGCGGGGTGCAGTTTCCAGCACCCGTGAGTCAGCCGCACATTGGAGCTGTCGTGAAAGGAATTCTGTGACTCCCAGTCAGCCCAGGAATTCACGGGGACACCTCCTGTTTGCAAGAATCACTGATATAAATACGTAGCGCCTTAAAGCAATCAGCAAGGACCTAGTTTGTTTTGTTTCTTGGTAACAGCTTTATTGAGCTCCAAGTCACCTACCGAATAACGGACCTCCACTCTGCTTTTAGCAAATTCACAGGTAGGGGCCGCTGTCACCTCCATGAGAGAAACCCACACCCCTTGGCCCTCACCCCCTAATTCTTGCCCCACCCCCCTCAGCTCCTGGCAACCACTAATCTAAATTCCATCTCTATAGATTTGCCTATTCAGGACATTTTGTGTAAGTGAAATCCATAACGCAGGGCATTGTGGGTAGCCGTTTCCCAGGTCCACCCGTGCCTTAGCACGGATCAGTGTTCCATTCCTAATTATGCCCGGCCATGTTCCATCACAGGGATAGGCCACATTTTGCTTATCTGTTCATCCCTTAATGAACATCTGGGCTTTTATGCAGTTTGGCTATGACGAATGATGCTTTTATAAATATTCGTGTAAGCAAGTTTTTTAACTACTGCTCTTCTTTTGGAATCACCACCCAGACAACTCGCAAATGGCCTTAAGAGAACCCACGAGTGTCTCGCCTGGGACGTGAGGAGGGCAGCTCCGGTGAAGAGTCCCCTCAGGGGCGTCACGGTGGGGCCATTGCCCAAGGGTCAGGGAGCCCAGCCATGGTCCTCTCCAGGCCGCGTGTGTTTTTGCCAAACTTGCCCAAGTGAGAGATCTAGCCTCAATCGATCAAACATTGCTTCTTTCTCTTCCGACTTCCCCTCCGAAGATTGCAACCCAGCCCCCGCTCTCACCAGGCCACATCACAGTGGCTTCAGATCATAATCTGGGATCCGGGGAGGGGAGAGGAGGTGGGTTTCATGAAGTAGATTTATGTAGATTTATTCGGCTTCCAGGAAAATTTCCACCCCTCACCCCAGCTCACCCGCGTGGTGACAGGGTGGGGCCAGGCCTGAAAGCAGGAGGCTGCTGATAACAAAAAGAATGCTGGCAGATAGCCCTGAAGCTGGTAGGTTAAAAAAATATTATCTCCGAAGTTAACCTTTTTTTTTTTTTTTACATTTAATTTTTTTTTTATTCCTAAGATCTAACATTGTAAGTTTGTTTTTTTTTTTTAAAGATTTTATTTCATTATTTTTAGAAAGAGGGGAAGGGAGAGAGGCAGAGAGGGAGGGAGACATCAATGTATGGTTGCTTTTCACCTGCCTCCAGCCAGTCTCACCTGACGGGAGACCTGGCTTGCAACCTGGTTATGTGCCCTGGCTGGGGAATCGAACCTGCAACCTTTGGGTTCGCAGGCTGGCGCCTTGTCCACTGTGCCACCAGCCAGGGCTTAACCGTTTTTTAATTTGTATTTTTTTACGTTCCCCACTTTGGGGCAACTCCTAATACCGTGGTGGGCAGCAAGAAACCACGGTGGGCCGGGTCCTGTTGTGTTGGAAGCACCTGTGAGAATATCCTAGCAGGGGGTCTGAGAAGCTGACACTTGAAACCAGTCTGGCTGTGAAGGGACCATGGGGCAGCCTCCAGCACACGGGGAGAGACACTGCAGGGACAGAGGGTGGCCCGGGCCTCTGGCCCCAGCCAGTGGTCACAGAGGGGCAGAGGGCCCTCTGCGTTTAGCAGCAGGGAAGCCATCGGTGACTTTGGCAGGAGCAGTTTCCGAGGCAAGGAGAGGGGTCAGGCTGAGGCCAAATATAGAGTGTGGCTAGGAAGGGAGAAGACATGTGACACCAGAGTGGGAGGCGCCCACGTTGCCCAATCAATACTGGCGGGCAGGAACCTGTCGGGAAAGTGAAGGAAAAACGCGGAAATGGAAGATGGCACGCAGATGGGTGGCTGCCAAGGGCAGAATAGGCGACGCTCGGGGCATTTTGGGGGCATTTTTGTGAAATGTTGCACATAAAACCGTGGACGGCTGACAAGACGCATCGTCAGAACAATGGCCCGGAGCTTCCTGCACAAAGCGAGCCTTCATGGACCCAGAGTTTTAAACAATCAATTAGGGGTTGGGGTCCCCAGGATGGAAGGTACATTGCAACCGAGAACCTAAGTGCATTTCAAGTGCGTGGCAACCTCCAGGAAGGCGGTCAGGGAGGGAAAATGCTATCGAAGATGCCTGAGCAACTCTGGAACTGAGCGGAGACTTTAAAGCGTGAGGCAAAGGAGACCGTAGATACGTAAGTATCTAGTGGGGAAAGTCACTTCCCTGGGCGGGCACACAGGCCGGACTAGCAGAGCCGAGCTGCTGTATCCTGGGATTAAACGGGGTGGATGACAGGAGGGAGCTGGGGTGCCCACTGTTGGGGTGCAGAGCTGCGGGGAAGCCAGGGGTGAGAGGTGAACAGTGTGGTCCAGGCGTGGACTTAGAGACATCAGCCTAAACTTGAGTTTCGCGTAATATGAACACAGATGGATAAATGCAGACATCATAGAGAAGCATCCCTACCCAGGCTGCTTGCATTTACACATGTATCTCCAGTTTTGTCCCTTGGAGACGGCTAGAAGCCATGACACCCAAGTGACAATGAGGGCCACCTGTATTCCGATCTGGGATTCTCATCCCGTTCTCCTCAGGAACAGGGCCCGGGGCTCCTGGGAGAGATTCCCTGACTGGGAATCGAACCAGCGACCCTTTGGTTCACAGGCCGGTGCAGGAAGTGTTCCCGAAACTAAGCTCTGGGGTGACGTCAAAGGGACTCCACCCCACCAGAAGGGCTCCCAGGGGCCCACAGCGGAACAATTCAAGCAACAGATAAATAATGCCACAATGGGTAACGAACTCAAAGTAGAGAATAAATACCCATGAGTCCGTCCTGATGCAAATAAATAATTGAATAGGTAACTAAGTGGGACAGACAAGTCTCCGGTACAGGAGAATTCGAAATAATTGATGTAGAGGCTGCCCCTCCTCCCGCCCGGGATGTGAAGCGTAACTCCCCACTCACTACGCAAGGGGACAAAGAGGAACTTGGCAGGGAGATACCAGCCAACACCACCTCAGCCGGGGAGTCAAGGTCAACGCCAACCGTGGTATGTCCCCCTTGATGTCATGGGATGAGCATGGCCCGGCTTCCCCGTGGGAGCCAAAACACATAAGCTCAGCCTAATCATGAGAAAAACACCAGAGGTATCCCAGCCGATGCAACCAAATACCTGATCGCTACTCCTCAAAGCCATCAAGGTCATCAAAGACAGGAACGGTCTCAGGGGCTGTCACAGCCCAGAGGAGACCAGGAAGACATGACATCTTGACGTCATGTGGTGTCCTGGGTGGGCTCCCAAAACAGGGAAAGGATGTTAGGGATAAACTAAGGAGGTTTGAATAAAGTGTGGACACTAGTTAGTAATAATGTGTCGGTATTGGTTCACGAGCTATGACAAATGCCGTAATGTAGGACGTTATCAGCGGGAGAGACTTAGGGGAAGGGTGTAGGGGGAATTTCTGTACTGTTTTTTAAAGTGTTCTGTAAATCTACACAATTCTACAATTAAGAGGTGAGTTTAGACAAAACCAGAGCGTAGAGAAGGGGACCATGGACGGAGCTGGGGGTGGGCAGCACTTGGCCTGGAGCAGAGACCCCTCTGCTGCAGGGAGAGAGAGGGGAACCAGGGTGTTTGCATGGATTCTGGCCGGAAGCCATCCGTTTGGAGCCAGCAGCCCTGTCATCTGTTTTCTCTTCGAGGCCAAGTTGGCATCATTTAGGGACACAGGGGCTGGGAGATCCGGGCGAAGCGGAGGTCTGCAGAGGCTGCGGCTGGCGGAGAGCTAGCGTGTGTCAGCATTGGCATCAGCCACTAAGCTGTGGAATGATGGGTATCTTGTTTCCCTACTGTAGAAAAAAAGAACAAAGCTCTTTTTCACCCTCTGCCTTTCCCCACCTGAACAGGAGGGTTGTTGGGCTTGGAGGCTGGATGCTCAGGAAGTCCGGGCTCTGGGACAAAGTTCAGAGTTTCTGGTTTGGTTTGGTTTGGTTTGGTCTCCAAAAAAGAGCTGAACTGTCTGAGGCTGGGGGCTTTGGGAGTGGTAGTCAGGGAAGGGCATTCTGAGGGCCAACCCGGTCCTTGGGGGCTCCAGGCGCGTGGTTGGGGGGCCGACTCAGATTCTGGGGCCAGCAGGGAGGTGGGGTTCCCAGCCTCATCAAGAAGAAGGCAGCGAGGACAGATGGTGAACCAGCAGTGACCAGGGAGGCCAGAAGTCCCGAGGGTCCTGTCCCAGGGCCTGGGCACCATCCGAAGACCTTCAGGACCTCTGAGGTAGGAAGGCAGGGGTGGCCCAGCATGAGTGCCTGACCACCAGTGTCCCTTCCTGCCCAAGGACAAGGCCCCAGAGCAAGATGCATGTTTTTTTTTCTGTGTGTTTGGTTTTAATTTAATCTTACTTGTATTTTATCTCCATTACCATGTAGCCCCCTTATGCCCCCTCCCCCCAGCAACCACCACACAGTCGTCCATGTCCATGAGTCCTTTTCCCTTTTTGCTCCATCCCTGCACCCCAACCTCCCGGCCCCCATGAGCTGCTGTCCAGCTATGAATCCGTCTCTGTTTGAGCAGGTACACTTGGGTCTGAAGAAAATTGTTACCGTCTGAACTGTGTTCCTCCAAAATTCATAGGCTAACGTTCTAACTCCTAGTCCTCAGGACGGGACTGTGTTTGGACAAGGGGCCTGCAAAAAGGTGATGACAGTTCAGCGCAGTCCGGTGCGTGGGCTTGAGTCCAACAGGCCACAAGAAGAGAGGGACCCCTGGGAGGCACACACGCAGAGCCGACCGTGGGAGACCTCAGGAAAAGCTGAACTTGCCAGCACCTTGATCCCGGACTGCCAGCCTCCAGGATGGTAAGAAAACCAGCGTCCGTGGTTTCAGCCACCCAGTCTGCGGTTCTTGGTTAGGGCAGGCCTCGCCGACCGAGACATTAAGTAATCTGACAGTCCCTGGCTCTGAGAACAGGGAGTGGCCTTGACGTCAGGGACAGGTGTGTTCCTAAGCAGAGCTGGCTTGGTGGCTGCCCAGGGGGCGGTTTCCTGAAGCCCTGAGATTCATCACGCGGGCCCAACCCTCACTGTGCAGGAGTGTGCGGGTCCCATGACCTGCATGTCCTCTGTTGGGCACTGCTGCAGCCTCTGCGGGCGACCCGTGACCGTGTTCACTCCTTTCATTCATTCATTCGTTCCTTTGTTCATTCTTCACTAGATATGTCTGCAATGCCTTGTTTCCAGGTACCACAGGTAAGCGACATCATTAGCGAGCGTCCTTACCACCGATATTCTAGCTCAGGGATCAAAGATCTTTCTGGAAAACAGCTAACAGCCCCCAGCTTTGCAGACGTCCAGTCTCTGTCCTGTCAATGTGGTTCTGCCTCCAAGGGGAAACTGCTCCGGACAATATGTTGATGCACAGGCCCGGCTGTGTTCCCACAAAAGTTTATCTAAAGACACGGAAGTTGGAATTTCTATACTTTTCCTATGTCACGATGTATTATTCTCTTTGTGCTTTCTTTTTCCTCAATCACGTAAAAATGTGAAAAACACGCTGAGCTCCCAGGCCGTACAAAAACAGGCTTACAGGCTGGTAGTTCCATGGCCTCCTTCCAGTTTTTCTTTGCTTTGGTCCTTGTGGATGGATATGATTCCTGGTGTCAAATCCGAGGCTATTAAAAAAATAACAAGTTGCCCTGGCTGGTAGCACAGTGGATAAGGCACCGGCTTGCGAACCCAAAGGTTGCTGGTTTGATTCCCAGTCAGGGCACGTAACCAGGTTGCAAGTCAGGTCTCCAGCCAGGTCTGTGGCTGGAGGTAGGTGAAAGGCAACCATACATGGATGTCTCTCTCCCTCTCTGCCTCTCTCCCTTCCCCTCTCCCTGAAAATAATCAATTAAAAAGTCTTTTGAAAAAATAAATTAAATAACAAGTTAATAGGGACTGTCTCCAGGGGGAGGTACCCCTGACTCTGTCTCTCCCAGGGAGTTGATCCCAGGATAAAAACACCCACTCAAAGTCACTTTCCCAGTTCACACCTCACTCAGGACATGTGACTTGTGACCACACCTGCCATTCAGGAACAACATGCTTCTCAAGTTCAGGGGCGTGGAAATGTGATCAGTGACTATCGGGGCTCTTGGTGAGGGCACGTGGGGACCCAGTCCCTGTACCGTGTCCTGAACAGCCAGGGTTGCAGAGTGGTTGAAAGATTCATGTGTCCCCGTGGTTTTCTAAGAGGTTCTGGCAACCCCAGGCTTGTCCTGGAGCCTTGGCCAGGCCCCCCGCCCTCCCCCAGGAGAAAGCCCTTAGAGTGAGAGGGGACAGCTGGAGGAAGGAAACATTTCCATGCTCCCCTAGTACAGCAAGTTCCCAGGGATGGCTGCCAGGACAAGCCAGTCTCCTGGGCTGGGAGCACCAGCCACCCCCGCCCAACATGAACCAAGGGTACATTTAAAACCCCGCTAACGAGGGGAGGAGAATCTCACCTCAGTGTAAAACAAAAACACGGATACCCACACTGTAAAGGGAGACCTGGTCGGACCGCACAAATCGTTTTAAAGAATTAAATGGTATCATTTTCAAGGCCACAGGGAGATCTTTTTTATTGTGGACACTGTTACCGATGTCCCCCATTCCTCCCTCTTCACCCACCTCCGCCTATCCCCTGCACCCCACACCTCCCTTGGCCTTCACTGCAACTTGTTTGTCCGTGGGTCATGCATGTATGTTCTTTGGCTAACCCCCAACCTTCTTTCACCCCTCCCCCACGCCCCTCCCCTCTGAGATCTGTCAGTCTGCTCCCTGTGTCCATGCCTCTGCTTCTATTTTTGTTCATCAGTTTATTGTGTTCCTTAGATTCCACGTGTAAGGGAGATCATATGGTATCTGTCTCTCTCTGGCTTATTTCTCTTAACATAATACCCTCCAGTTCCACCCATGCTGTCACAAAGGGTGAGCGTTCCTTCTTGTTTACAGTTGGGTAGTATTTCATTGAATAAATGTACCACAGCTTTCCGCCCTCTCTTCCCCACCCTCTCCCACAGTTTTTGGGTCCATTCATCTACTGATGGGCATGTGGGCTGTTTCCAGGTCTTGGCTATTGGAAATAATGCTGCCATGAATATAGGGGTGCATTTATTCTTTCTGATGGGTGTTTTAGGATTCTCAGGCCTTATTTCTGGAAGTAGGATCACTGAGTCATAAATCATTAATTTTTCAGGGGAACTCTTCACACTGTTTTCTACAGTGGCTGCACCAGTCAGCATTCCTAAGATCTTGGGGCTATTGAAACTGAATTGGCCAATTTTTTTACAGCAAGGCTGTTACTGGCTTTTTTTTTCTTTTTTTTTTTTTTTTAAGATTTTTATTATTTTTAGAGAGAGGAGAAAGGAGAGAGAGAAACATCAATGTATGGTTGCTTTTCACCTGCCTCCAGCTACGGACCTGGCTGGAGACCTGGCTTGCAACCTGGTGATGTGCCCTGGCTGGGAATCGAACCAGTGACCTTTGGGTTGGCAGGCTGGTGCCTCATCCATGTGCCACCGGCCAGGGTTATCTGCTTGTTTTTACACATATTTCTTGGGCTGGTGACAGGCGGTGCAGTAACAACAAAAGCAGGAAAGACACTTGTAAACAAAATCTTCTGCGTTGGGACTTCCAGCTAAGGTGCATGCGGAGGGAGGGGACCGGGTCAGCTGGGGCTGGGGAGGGACAGCGGTGAGGGCTCCTGCAGAGCACAGTGTGTACAAAGGCCTGGAGGCAGAACAATCCGAAACGTTGCCAAAGGTAGAGCGTGCTTTGAAAGGGTGGACATGAGCTGGCATTCAGCTGGAAACCTTGTGAAGCCAAAGCTGTTGCTGAGCTGCTGGGGTGGGTGTCAGCCTTCTGTAGACTCCCCACTCCAGGGGCCCTCTGCCCCCTCCCGCCTGCCTCCTCCCTGCCCAGCACTGCCACCCAGGACTATTTCGCTTAATGCAGCACACAGTGCCAAGGACCCACCTCAGCCAGCCCCAAAAGTCACAGTGGATCATTCCTGGCTGGCCCCTGTGGCTTCCTGAATCCTCCAGGATGACATTCTGGGGCTGTGGGGACACAGGCTGTCGGAGGCAGCCAGGCCTTAGCTCCCCAGACGCAACCCTGAGCCTTGGGTGTTAGACATCCAGCCTGGGGGAGGGGGAGGGACATTCCGCTGCTCTGACAGTCTCCCTGGGGGCCCAGCAGGGTTTGGCCTTAGGTCCCCAGTGCCGCCAGCTTATTATCACCCTCTTTACACGTTCATCCCGCCCTTCACCTTTCTGCTGCCTGGGACTGCCCCCTTAACCGAGCCCCGTCCTAGGCCAGGCCTTGGGTGAAAAGCAAAGGCAGACACTCCAACTGGTTCCTTCTGGAACACAAAGGCCACATGCATGCAAAGTCTCACGTGGGGGCCAGCCTCACGTAGAGGCACAAGTTTTCACAGGAGCATTTTTCCCTTTGTCCTTGACTGCAGACGGGCAGGCAAGTTTCCTCAATACTCATCACTGGCAGGCGTGTGAAGGCATCCCCTTCACAGAGGCGGTGGCCTCTGGAGGCCCCCTCACAGCCTCGTTCAGTCCTGGACCATCTCACCCCCAGCATCTGGGCTAGAGAGTCCAGCAAACAGCTGGAAGGCAGCCCCCACTCCCTCCGTATTGACCCTTGGAGATTTCTTGAGCTTTTCTGGAAAACAGTATGGCAGTTCTTCAAAGAATTAAAAACAGAATAAGCGTACGATCCAGCAATTCCACTTCTGTGCACAGACCCGAAAGCATGGAAAGCAGCATCTTGAGCAGATAGGTGCTGTGTTCGTAACAACCTTATTCACAGGAGCCAATAAGTGGAAGCAACCCAAGTGCCCGTGACCAGAGGAAGGGATAGCGAAATGAGGCGCACACGCACACACACATGTGCAAGGGCTACGACATGTATGAAGCTTGAGGACATTACGCTAAGTGACCTACCTACGCGAGCCACAAAAAGACGAGCACTGAATGATTCCACATGTAGGAAGTCCTTGGAAGAGTCAAGTTCATGGAGGCAAAGTGGCAGGGTGGTTCTTAGGGACCGGAGGAGGGAGAAGAGAGGGCTAGTGCTCCGTGGGGACAGCGTCCATGGGGAGGAGGAAAAGGTTCTGAGACGGACGGTGGCAGTGGGTGCACGTGATAAACATGTATTTAATGCCATTGGACTGTGATCTTTGAAATGATTGAAATGCTAAATATTACCTTCTCGTTGGTGCAATTAAAATAAATAAATGAATCAGAGAACAACTCAATTTTGCGTTTGAGAAGTGGTTCACCCTGGCTGGTGTGGCCCGGTGGATAGGGGCCGGCCTGCAGACCCAGAGGTCCCTGGTTTGACACACACAACACCACCCCGTCAGGGCACATGTCTGGGTGGCGGGCCGGGTCCCCAGTGGAAGGCAACCGGCTGATGTTTCTCTCTCTCTCTCTTTCTCCTTCTGTTCTCCCATCTCTAAATTATATAAATAATAATAAAAAAAATGTTACGTGGTCTGTTACATCTCATCTGGGATTCATAGAAGTTTTGTGGCAAATGGGGCTATTTGGGATCTGAAATCAGCCGTATTTCCAGAAGCAGAGGCTCTGGGACCACGGAATGAAGGACCCTGTCGAAGCCCTGGCCTCCCCGCCACCAGCTCACCAGCTGGCTTCGCTGAGCATGCGGTTCAGCTGTGTCGACATGGTCATAAGGCAGCAGGTTTGAATTACTGACGTTTCAGCACGTGAACCGGGATGCGCTCAGAACATAGGTAGTAAAATCAACTCCTGAAGGTAGAAGTCCATGTTGTTAAACCAAACCGTCAAGGCTGAAAGATCTTCTGAAAGGAAGGGTTTACAGAGCTGTATGTTAGCCAGGAAAGAGCCAGGTCCTGGGCCTGCAGCCTGAACCACCATGTCTGCCGTCGGGGAACTGACCCAGCTCTCCCATGCACTGTGTTTAGGGGAAGAAAGATGAGAGTTGTTTTGAAAGAATGTACAATGGCTATAGATAAAGGAGGAGGGGAAGGAGGAGCCGGGCTAGTTCTGGGATAGGTGCATCATCCGCAAGGAAGAAGTATTGGCTATTTCTGAGTTGGTTTTGAGCCGCCGTCCAGAAGGTCCTGGCAGAAGCAGGACACGGTGGCATCCAGCCGTGAGCTGTTCTATCTAGACAGCTGGCTGGAAGTTGATCCGAAGTGTCCACATCCGTTCAGCAACACAGGCAGTCTTTTACTGCTTTGGGTTGAAGTCTTAACCGATTGATCTTTCTTGTTTCATTTTCCCACCCTCTGGCCTGCTCTAATTTCATTTGGGACATCTCAGAATGTCTTCTTCGACGGTGTCTATGAACCCACAGTCTACCTGGCTTGGTGTCAACCTGCTTCTCCATTCCCTGGTCTCTCTCTAGCCAGTGCTCACCAGCCCTCCTTCTTCCAGTTTCTCAGATAATCCCACCTCAGGGCCTTTGCACCTGCTGTACCTGCTCTTTGGGATACTCTCCCTGGGGCCTTACACCCTCCACATCTCGCCTAACGCTGCTTCTGCAGAGGCCTTCCCTAAAAACTATCTCCAAAGGGCATGTTAGATCCTGGAGCAATTCACCATCACAGCTCCCCACTGATTTCCTTCATGACATTGGACACAAGGTAATGATTTCATGTGCATTTGTCTCTCTCTCCACTGATGCTCTCCCCTACCTAAACTTAAGCTCCATGAGGGGTGGGGACCACTGCTTACCCCAACCAGACTCCCTAGTGCCCACATCAGGAGGAATTTGGATAGAAGTTGATTCAGCGATACCATTAAGCTCTGAACTGATTCTAGGCCTATAAATCAACCTGTGGGTGGCAGTGTCCTTTAATGGTCACTATCCAGTGGGGACACTGAGGCAGGCTGGGGGATGCAAATATAGGGAGGATGTGATACTTTGTCAACATTAAATTCCACCTGCTCGTTCCATACCAATTGGGGGTGTCAAGTAGGTAGATGTTCCAGAATATATCTCAGGGAAAGGGTGAAGCTGCAGATAGAAATCGGGGGTTGTACAAGTGCCATATAAGTGGTCCTTAAATGAGGTCTAGGTGGCCTCATCTGGGACTAGATGAGGTGTTGGATGCTTGGCAGTCTTTGAGCTGCCGGGGCCACATTTTATACCAGTTTGTCAACTCTCCACATGTGTCCTTCCCAGGTGGGTATCAGGGGAGGATAAGACTCAGGTGTCCACTTATCTCTGTCCCTCACCAGCTTCGTAGCTCAGCAACTCCTCCAAGTCTCAATTTCCCTATCTGTCAAGTTACCATGGAGGGTCCTGGAAGTGAGATGAGCCCCAATCCTGTGGACGCCCACAGTTTGGTGGGAGAAGCCTGGAGATAGGGCCCCACGGAAGCAGAAGGGGCCTCTTCTAACTCAGAGAGGCAGCACGTGTCGGGGAGATTCTGAATGACCTGGTAGGGGAAGCATTTTAAGCACCTTTTTCCAAGAGAGGCAAGTCAGGTTCAGAGACGGAAGGTAACTCGTTCCAAGTCCCACAGCCTGTAGGTGACAGCTCTCTGGCATTTTGCAAAAGCACCCAGCGACGTGCTCAGCTGTCACCAGTTTTGAGCATGACGGTCATGGCCACAGCAAAGTCCTCAAATAATGAGAACGCAGCCTTGTCTTTCTTCCCTATGCCTGCCTGCCTTCCCCTCACTGGGAACAGTTGTACAAATCCACACAGAGTGGTGATCGGTGAAAAGGGGGCTTCCAGGAAAGTGGAACTTGGAAGTCAGAGGAAGAAAGTCTGAGGAGACCCCCTGCTTAGAGCCTCTAATCCAGTCCTGGGAGGGGCTGGAGCACAGACTATGGAGCAAACCACACAGGTCCAGAGCCTCTGTGCCTCAGTCTTCTCATCTGTAAAATGGGGACAATTATAACAGTCCCCCACCTCGCGGCGATGCTGGAACGGTTGAGTGAGTTAATGCAGCACAGACTCTAAATGTTAGCTCAGATTCTGGGTCCCTTATGCACACTGGCCCTCTCCCTCCCCTTGACTGAGGCCCGGAGTGGCAGCCTGGGCTCTGCTCTTCGTAAACTCTGGCAACGCCAGGCCTACAACTGGATCCAGCTCCTCTGGGAGGGCAGCGAGCCAGGGCTAATTTCCAGGAGCTAATGAATTCTTCAGCGCCCTTGTAAGGGGGCCCTGGTTCCGCCTCCCTGGGTGATCAGGCCCAGGAAACAGCCCACTGAAAAGTGGCCTGTCCCAGCCTGAAGCTGCTCTGCTTCACAGATAATCTCTGTTTATCTGCCAACTCCCGTGCACTTTTGCAGAGTGCCAGGGAGCAGTTGCTTCTCAAACTCCCAGCAGGTACAGCTGGGGTGAAGCTGCCAAAGAAAAGGTGCCCCAGGGGCTCCCCATCCTGGCTCCCTTCTCTGTTTCAGCTTGTTGCATTTTCCTCTACGCAAGACAGAAGCTCCAGATGTGCAGGACCCGATAAAGGTCACGGGCTCTGGATGCCCTGTGCCCCGTCCAGGTTTGCAACGGAGTAAGAGGCAGACCAGTGGCATGAATGAATGAACCCTGGGAGGCAAGGGCTGTCATCTGTCTCCTTTTTACAATTAGGGACACAGAAACTTGGAGCGCTGAAGTGGCTGGCCCAGGATTCCGGAATTCGAACCCACCTGGCCTGACTCTAGGTGGGGGTACGACCAACTTTGGCCCCAGTGTGGCGGTAAAGGGAGCTCACGCTGCAGGTGAGAAAACCTGCTCAGAGGCCGCGGCTGCAGGGAGGGTTAAATGAGACGCCCCTGACCTAGCTGCGGTGTGACCTTCTCATATGACCATCACAGGAGATCACAGCTCTGTGACCTCAGGCAAAGTACTCAACTGGGCCACCTACGCAAGAGAAGACCCACCTGGCAGGGTTGGTGGGAGAAGGAAGTGAAATGCCGCGTCACAATCCCCCATCCGCAGTTTTTAACCTGAAAGCCCTGAAAATTGGCAGAGAACCTGACCTGGCTGCACTGCCCTTGGTGGCAAATTTTGATCTCGGCTGACCATGAGGCTATTTACAGGGTGTTTTTAAATCTCACGCTGTGTGACTCTCCAGAACCATTATGCCCTTGATGACAGAGTACTGCCCTGGGCCAGGCGTGTCATCTAAAATGTCACAGTACCCGCACCCTCCAACATCTCTAACAGCATCGGAACAGCTGGGGCTTGCGAAACAGACCCAGGGCTTTGGAATCCGGGATTGTGTGTGTAGCATCCGCCACGCAAAACTGACATTCAGCACATGCTCAATAAAGGACAGGCTCCCTTCTTTCAAGGTTATGCACACCCTTAACCTTTCTCACCAGCCCACTCTACTTCTCTGCGTTGGAAACAAGTTCTTGTGCATTTTCACGGATTCTAATAGATGCTGGTGAGAATCGTGGTAAAAACCAGCTGTGTTCTGTCCTGGCCGTGGGCAGGACTCTCAGTGCAGCCGTGAGGTGAAGCCCAGGCCCTTGGTCCAGGCATTCCCTCTGTTCAAATCCCAGCTCTGCCACTTGCCAGCCAGACCAGCTCTGTGCCCTCTCCTTCACATCGTAAATGGGGATACAATCCCACTTCATACTGCAGAGTCCTAGAAGGAGTTAGAACAGTGCCTGGCACACAGGGAGTGTTAACAGATTTATGATTATCAGTCTTCACTCTGAAGCATGTACCATAACTAGCCTGGTTGTGTAGGTGGGGAAACTGAGGCAGAGGGAGATTAAGTAACTTGGCAGTTTGGTGACAGAACCCTATTCTCTACTGCCTCTCGGAAGTTGGGGCAAAAGGGAGAGTGGGAGCGGAGGAAGAGCCAGGGAAAAGGGTATTGTTCACCCTGGTTGGTCATAGTCCAGCGACCAGAGTCACTGGTTAATACGACTGCTCCTCAGAGTCAAAGTGTTATTCAAAACACAAGTCTGAACCTCTTAAAATTGACATTTCACCAAAAATGTTTTCCTTCTGAGAAATGGTCAGGGCAACTTGGGTGCAGGGACAAGAAACTGACCAAGACTGGAAAAACAGGTTCTGGCCTGTGAGAGGGAACGTGGCAGGTCTTGCATTTAGGAGAAGGCTCAGTTTGCAGAGCTTTTTTTTTTTTTTTTTTGCAGAGCCTTTTAAGACTGTGCTGTAGTTCAGTGGGTTGGGCATCCTCCTACAAAACAACAGGTTGCTGGTTCGATTCCCCATCATGGCACATGCCTGGGTTGCAGCAGACCCAGTCCCTAGTTGGAATGCAACCAAGAGGTCACCAATCGATGTTCCTCCTCACATAGATGTTTCTCTCTCTCTTTCTCCCTCCCTTCCCCCTCTCTAAACATAAGTAAATAAATATTTAAAACAAAAAAGACTATAGCTGATCTTGTCAGTTTTTCAGCTGAATCAGCATCAGGTTTAAAAAAAAAAAAAAAAATCAAGAGCCTGGCCCTGGCTGGTGTGGTTCAGTGGATTGGAGCCGGCCTGCAAACCCAAAGGTCGCTGGTTCAATGTTCGATTCCCCAGCCAGGTCTCCAGCCAGGTCTGTAGCTGGAAGCAGGTGAAAGGCAACCATACATGGATGCTTCTCCCCCTTTCTTCCTCCTTCCCTTCCCTTCTCCCTGAAAATAATAAATAAATCTTTGAAAAAAAAATCAAGAGCCTCAAGGAAGGGACCAGCTTTCAAGATGACCAAGGTGACACTAATAGTCTCCTCCAGGTGGGACCAATTCTATGGAAAAATTCCTCACGAGTAACTTGCAGGTCCTGTGGATTTGCCGACAAACCTCAGAGACCATCAGGAATGAACTGAAGGCTGATAGCCAAGTACAGAGAAAGGGCAAACAACATGGTATTTTCTTGTCCGATGAGCTCATATAAGGAAATGCCAGAGGACTGAAAAAAAATACAGGTGATGGCTGTTCAAAAAGAAACCAGGGCCCTGGCTGGTGGGGCTCAGTGGGTTAGGTGCCCGTCTGCTGTGGGTTTGGTGCAGACACCATTTATCAGGCAGTGGAGTTCCCTCTTCCCAGTTTGCTGAGAACCTCTTTAAAAGATGGGCGTTCAGTTCTGTCAGATGCTTTTTCTGCATCTATTGACACACACAGTCATCTGGCTTTTCTCCTTTATTCTGTTAATAGGCTGCTTTGTTTCGGTTTTTCTTTAGGGTGGCTGCAAAAGTCTGACTTAGGAACTGAGTTCTGTCTTTGCCGACCACGTATGGAGCACAGGTGTGCTGCGAGAATTGCAATAATTCCCCGTGTGATAATTGTAATAATTCCGCAGGCCAATAACATACAGGATAATAGCGCTTAATAAGCCAATTAACAGAATAACACGCGCCAGAGAAATGACAGATTAATCACACTGCGGTTCCAGGCAAAAAGAGGTGAACGCATAGACTTGGAAGAGCAACAGAGGTGGATCTTTTTATGTGAGGAGGCACTGGGGGCGATGACAGCCTGCAGAAGAGCTGACTGCCTACTGCTAGCTCAAAAGTGCAAGTCCTCCGTTGCCAGGGAACAAAGATTGCAGTGTTGGGGGTGGGCTGAGTTCTTTCGCTGGGGGCTAAGGTGTTAATCACCACCAGGAGTACCTCACCAAGACAGGACACAGGCCCGGTGGGCCTTCAGGAAGCTCTTATATGAGTGAAGAAGAGTCCCCTCTGTCCACAGTGAAGCCCTCCAAGAGTCCTCACAAGCTTTCAGCATCCTTTGAATGTCCCCTCCACCCCCACCATAGTTGCTTCTCCACAGGTTCTCGTGAATGAGCCCCCAGGGCTGCTGACTGCCTCCCAGTGACAACAGATGTCAACATGATGACATCTTGGCACAGCTCCCTTCATTCGTATATCAAAGCAGCTTTTCTTCCTTTGTCATAAACAAGCGGATTTGAAATCATATTGAACCCCATCCACAAGAGATACTGAATTATATTGATTGATTTGGGGACATTAAACCAACCTTACCTCGCTGGGATCTATCTCATTTGATCATGTTATCCTTGTGCATATGTTGCTGGATTCGACTGCTATTGCTTCACTAAAGATGTTGATCCCTGCTGGCACCCCCGCCCCAGAGCCTAGAAGAACACTGTCCTGAACAGAGTAAACGCTCAGAAAGTGTGTCCCGAAGAAGTGAATGAAGCGGGCAGCTCCCTCTGTGTGGGCGGCGGGGGAAGGGGATTCCGAGGTAACAGCATGTTCCGAGGCATGGAGGCATGAAAACCTGTTGCATCAGCCACTCCCGGGCTGTGTGACCTTGAGCAAATCTAGCCTGCCTATCCATAAAAAGGGAACAAAAACAACAGGGCTGCCAGGCTTCATGAGTATCCAATAAGATAATATACATGAGAGACCTTGGAAAAACTCTCACCCTAAGGCAGTGCTATTATTTTCTCCCTTTTTCATTTTAATTTTTTTACTATTTCTTTTTTATTGATTATGCTGCTACATTTGTCCCAATTTCTTTGCCCTTTGCTCTCCTCCACCTAGCACCCCCTCTCCCTCCAGCCATCTCACCCCCCTTAGTTCATGTCCATGGGTCATGCATGCGAGTTCTTTGGTTTTGCCTTTTCCTGTACTATTCTCAACACCTCCCTGTCTATTCTGCACCTTCCAACTATGCTTCCTAATTCCTGTGCCTTTACCCCTCTTCTTCCCCTTCCCTCTTACACCCCTTCCCAAATGTTCCCCATATCTTTGATTCTGTTTTTTCTCTAGTTGTCTGATTAGTTTTTGCTTTTATTTTTTTTTTTTTTTTGATTCTGTTGTTGATAGTTGTGAGTATGTTATCTTCTTACTGTACATAATTTCAATCCTCTTTTTCTTAGGCAAGTCCCTTAAGCATTTCACATAATAATGGCTTGGTGATGATGAGTTCCTTTAGCTTTACCTGGTAGAGGAAGCACTTTATCTCTTGTTCCATTCTGAGTGATAGCTTTACTGAGTAGAGTCCTCTTGGTTGTAGGTCTTTGCTTTTGATCACTTTGAATACTTCCTGCCAGTCCCTTCTTGTCTGCAAAGTTTCTTTTCAGAAATCAGCTGATAGCCTTATAGGGACCCCTTTGTAGGTAACTCTCATCTTTTCTCTTGCTGTTTTTAAGATTCTCTCTTTATCTTTAATCTTTGGCGTTTTAATTATGATGCATCTTGGTGTGAGTCTCCTTGGGTCTAGCTTTTTGGGGACTCTGTACTTCATGGACTTGTATGTCTATTTTTTTGTGTGTGTGCCAAATACAGGGAGCTTTCCTTCATTATTTTTTCACATCAGTTTTCAATTTCTTGCCCTTCCTTTTCTCCTGGCTTCCCTAAATATTGGCACATTTAAAGTTGTCTCAGAAGTTCCTAAGCCTCTCATTTTTTTCAATTCCTGTTTCCTCATTCTGTACTGGTTGATTGTTCATTTCTTCTTTATGTTCCAGTTCATTGATGTGAACCCCAGTTTCCTTCTCCTCACCTTTGATTTCATGTGGGTTTTTCTTTGTTTCACATAGCATAACCTTCACTTCTTCCTTTCTGCGTTTGTTGTATTGAAGCATGTCTGTCAAGTTTGTGAGCATCTTAATCACCAGCATTTTGTACTCTGCATCTTTAGGGTGGCTGTCACTTCATCTCTCAGTTTTCCCACCGGTACCTTGATCTGCTCCTTGTTTGGGGCCATATTTCTCTGTGTCCTCAGCTTGACAGCTTTCCATGTTTGCCTCTACGTCTTAGGTAGTTCTGTCACACTTGTTACATTGAAAGGGACAGAGCCTTAGGAATTCATCAATGCAGGACAACCCATTTCAGCACATTGTGGCGCTGCATGTGGGGGAGGGGTCTGAGAGGGAACAATGCCTCTTGCGCATTGAGACTAGCAGTTTCTTCCTCTGCGCTGGAATGTGGGCTGTGCAGTGTGGACCCGGGCTCGCTCCCCAGGTTTAAATGTCTGACCGTGCTTTTCGCCAGGTTCTCAGTTCTGGAGCTGCCGCCACTGTCACTCTCCTCCCTGGCTCCGCCCCTCCGCCCCGTCTGGCTGAGAGTATTTCTTCACTTCTTCGTTTGTTGCGCTTCCATGTAGTTTGACTTTCTGAAATTTCTGCATTGTTTTTATTTAGTTTTGAGGTAGATGTAAAGTTCTAGTTGTGAGGGACATGCAGTGTGTCTACCTATGCCTCCATCTTGGCCAGAAGTCCGGCGTTGTTATTAACAGGGAGGTGGGGGGAGGGGAGCTGTTAAGATGTCTAGCCCAGCCCTAGACTAACAGTTCTTGGGGAAAGAAGACTGGAGGCTGGGGGCTGCCTTGGCACTAGAGACCTGGGTCCCACCCTCTACAGCCATGACAGAGGAATGTGCTCCAAGGACAGTGGTAGCTCCTCAGCTTTAAAATTTAGCCCAGATGAGAGAAGCTCCTTGGCTAACCAGGTCGCATTACTTCCTCCTTCAGCTGCGACTAATAATGACTTTCCAAGTAACTAAAGCAAGGGATTTGGTAGATCCATGGAGCATCAGAAACACTTTTTCTTCCTGCCTTCCTTCTTTCCTTCTTTTCCCCCATATGTGGAGCACTAGTATGGCTTTCCCCCTTTCTAGGCCTGGGAGTGATGGTTTTAATATAGAGTACTCACTGTATTTGTATTTTGGATGACTGCCCCCAAGAGCTGCTTTTAAAGAGTCCCAGAAATCAAATATCCAGTTCCTGTGTTTGCACACAATTCCCCTTCTATTTAATCTCTTTGTGTGTTTACACACAGGACATCTAGCAGCTTGGTCTGCTCAACGTACTGCTTTAAACGTGAAACCACAGCAGCGGCAGAAGGAATACAGCGATGGGTATGGCTTTGGGAGAAATCTTGGAGATAGAGGTGCCAGGTGAGTGATGGACTGCTGGGGGAGCTGGGAGAGGGAGCACCAGAGAGGGGGTGGGTCGGGGTGGGGGCGCAGAAAGATGGAGCGAAGGAGAAAGGGAGAGAGAGAAAGAGTTCAAGGTAACAGGCAAGTTACTGGCCTTGGTCACTCTGCAAATGGTGGTGCCATTGTATTTCCAAGACAGGAAATGAAAGAGGCAGGCAGGTTCCGGGGCAAGGGGGAAAATAAAACAATGAGATCAGTTAAGGACATTTATTCATTCATTTCTTGGGCATAACTATTCACAGATACCTTATCAGGAACAACTGTGAACAAATGAAACAAATGCATACACTTCAGGGGCAGAAGGACACCTTAAATAAACTAATTAACAAAGTAACTGCAGAAACCTATATGAGGAAATTAAATGGAATCGTGTGACGGATACGGTGCAAGGATAGCCAGGGAAGGCCTGGTATCGAGACCTGGAGGTAAGAAGATGCCAGGCTGAGTTTGATAGCGACCCAAGGACATACAAGAAGAGAAGCAGCTTGGATCTAGAAGCTTGGAGCCCAGTTGCCTTGCTTGGCTGGAGATGATCAGAAAAGAGAGACAAAAAAGCGTATTGCAGCATAGAATGCGATTTCTAGAAAAGTAAAAAATACATGAAATGAAACGAGGGTACCAGTGGGGTTTTAGGCTCTTTTGATTGTGCTTTTGATAAGGTTCGATATCATAGGTCATTGTATACATTTTACACATCGTAAGTACCACAAAGTAAAGTAAAACATAGACAAAATAAAAAGGGCAGGGGCTCTCCAGACTTGGCCAATCCTGGGGTGTTTGTCACCTGTGAGCGCCAGGGACAGGGGCGGGGGTCCCCACTCCACCCACCCGAGCCCGGGCTGGCCCCGCCCAGCCTTGTGCCCCAGATGGAGCCCCGCCCCGGGCTGTGCATTCGCCCCGCCCACTGCCGCTCATTGGCCAATGGGCGCGCAGAGCGGGCCCACGCCCCCCCCCCCCCCCCCGCTGTTCCCCGCCCCAGCGCCGTGGCATGACGCTAGGGCCCAGCCCCCGCCACGTGACGGCAGCGCGGTGTGGTCCCCCGACTCCCGGCTCGCGCCGCAGAGGCTGGTGAGGGGCCGAGGGCCACACCGCGGGGGGCGCGGGCCGAGGGAGCCGGTCTTGGGGGCGCGCGTGCATGGAGGTGGCGCCTGCGGACGCCTGAGAGCAGCGGCGCCGGCGGAGCAGCCCCCTCGCGGATCCTTCCCTCAGCCTCGTGCCGGCGGCCCCGGCGCCGCCATGGCGACGGGCGCTCAGCAGGAAAACACGCTGCTTCACCTCTTCGCCGGCGGGTGAGCGTTGGGACCGACCCCGCTTCTCCCTCGCGGGTTACGGGCCCTTCCCAGGCCAGCAGCCGGCTCCCGGGGGAGGAAGTCTCGAGGGGCGGTGATGAGGCCCGGAAGGCGCCGGCCTTTCCCCCTCCCGGCTGGCTTCCCGAGGGTGGTTGTACCGCCAGCCTGCCGCGCCCCCACGCCCATCCCCCTCCCCGCAGCGCCCCCAGCTCTAACCGTTTTTAAACAATTACAGGCCGGTGACGGGGGTCACGCAGGGGTGGCCCTGCCAACGCTGTGGCTCGGCCACCCAGCGCCCGCTCTGGCCACGCTGCGCTTCCCCCCGATGCCCGGATTCTCCCCCGGCCCTGGTGGGTGGATGCTCCGGGGGTCCGGGAGGTCCTGGGGCAGCTCCGGGCGAGGTCACACCGGCTCTGGGTTGGGGGCTGGGGAGCGCTCGGCGAACTTGATGCCGGGCCAGCACCCTGGGCGCGGGCTCGCGGGGACCGGGGAGGGCGCCCAGCCGGGCAGGTGTGTCGAAATGCTTCTTTCCTGCTGCTAGACGCGTCACCCAAGGTGAGATGCTATCTGTTTAAGAGCTGCATTCCTTCGATCCTGACGCTCCTGATATTTTTCAGTGGAGGCAGCGCATTTGGGTGGAGGTTGGGTGGTCATGGGGTTCAGGAAGAGGGCTGATTTGTTTGTTTCTTCAGAAAACAGACTTTAAAAATAGTTTTGAGCATTAGTGATTTATTTTTCTTTTAACACATCCCGGGGCTTGGGGTCCTTTTGGAATTTTACGGATGCTTGGAGTTTTATTTGAGGACCTCGCGGGTCTGCAGAGCATAATCTAGGATTTATTCTAGATTGTCATCTTGGCTTTTGAGTATTTTAGTTGCCGCTTTGCCGGCTGCCTTTGTATGGTCCTTGTTACAAGTACCAGTTGAGAACCGTGAAAACAACTCTGGTGAAAGGGGTCTGAGCCTTACTGCCTCTCCTGGGGGCTCAGGCGGAGTTTCTTTGTTTTTTCAACCCAGAAAAACAGTGGTTGTTCATAGGTATGAAGAAGTTCTCATTCATCTCATTCCTGTCATTCCTTCTCATCCTGTCGCTTCATTTCCCCATTGATGTTTCAGCTTGAGGGTAGGGTGATTCCTAAATTATGACAATGTATTCACTTGTCATTCTGGGGAATTTAAAACAAGTTGGCCATATTATTAAAGCCATTTTTCAAGCCAAAAGGATATGGATATATATATATTTTTTTTTTTTTTTGAATGATGGTGTCCTTGTTGATGTTGATTTATTGTTTTTAGTAAGGTGGTCTTTTAAAGAATTCTTTGTGTCTAACTGAGGCTTGGCTGCTTTCTCTGGAGCAGCCGGGTGAGCTGGCTGCCTGATGGATTGCCCTGTCTTGACGGATCTCCCTACACGCCCTTCACAGTGCCCTCTGGCTGCTGGTTCCACCGGAGCCTTGTGGGGGAGGAAAGCTGTCCCCGCCTGCACAGCCACCCTGGACTGATTGAAATAAAGAGAGTTCATTAGGGTAGCGCCTGAAGCCCTAAACTGAACAGGTTTCAGTTCCTTCATTAGCAGCACTTCGGAATTACTTGAAGATGTTCAAGAAAGAAAATAAATCTGCAGAAGGCACACTTTCAGAGTAACTCAGTGGATGTTGATTCCTTCCCCCTAGCCTAAAATAGAGCACTTGTATTTCTTTTAAGAAAGAACATTGTAGGAGCTGAGTGTTGAATGGGTGTATGATGGAGTTAACCCAGTTAGCCCCGCTCCCGCCTGGTGCAGTGGGTAACATGCTGCTTTGTTCTAAGTAACTGCTTTCCATGTTGTCAAGCTGGCATCTTTCCAAAGAACTAAGTTCACTTCCCTTGAAAAGTCGGCCCTTTTTTTTAAAATGTCACACGCCTTCTGCTTATTGAATAGCCATTAGAAACAAATGTCGAACGAGTTTATTCTATATTGAATAAATATTATATCAGGTATCAGGCCTATGAGTGGTTAAAATTAATTTTAGATCCTACAAAATAAAAATACCCTCAAAACAACTCAGTAGTCTTTCAGATTTATTTTTGTAAAAAGATCATTTCTTGGGTTCTTTGTGAAAATGAAAATAGTCCTATATTCATCTATAAACCATTTTTTTTAATATAGTTAAAGAAGACAACTGAAAAAACAAATTACCCACAAACCAACACCCAGAAATAAGCACTGCAGAGAAAGGCTCTGTGGATGTATGTGTGTACCAAATGTAATTCCGTAGTTAATTTTAAAGCAGGCTCATATTTTCAAAATTGCTTTCTCCCTGGTAATACATTACATTTTAAGGGCAGCATGGTAGGGAGAGAGCCCTGCTGGTACCTTTAACGGAGGCTTACTGCACAGTGGTGGCAGCCAGGAAGGCAGTGAGGATGTTACAGTAACTTATGAGAGGGCTACTTAACTTACTCTGATTACATCATTTCTGATCTCTCATTGATGTTTTTGAGCCAATTTGAATGACTGGATGTCCTTATGTGTATGCGTGTAGCTGTGTAATTAGTTCCTTAGGACAAACCATTAGAAGTACATACAATTGCAGAGTTAAAACACATTTTTAAGGCTTTTGGCACCTATCAGCACATTCATAAACCATCTCGTAGGGCAGGCGACTTCTGCATGAGTGACCCTCATTCATTCAGTGTTGACTTAGAGCATCTTTAGGGATTTTGCTGTTTTCTGCTTTCTTTTCTCCTCAAAGTCTGGGTAGTAGTGTTAAAACACAGAATGTACTCACACAGATTTTACTGTCATTCCATAACAAAACCTATCATTCCTTCTTTACTGTTTAAACCATCCTATCCTGTGAAATGGCCCTTCTGTGTCTAGACCTTATGTCTGCTGAGAAAAATCCCTTCAATTTCCTTGTCCAGTGACCTGGGGGCTGTGGTTGTCCATGCAGTGTCAGTGACATCCTTCCCTGCTTGAGCAAGCGGTAGCATTGCAGGGTGCCATTCAGGGGACATCCTGAGCACCTGAAATAGAATAAGCTGTCATTAGATGTTGCAGTAAATAACCTGGATTATGTACTTTGGGTCTTATTTCTATGGCATGGCTTTTTTCTTCTGTTATCAAATACACTTGCATAGTCTTTAATATCTACCTTAATGGGAATATGGTATATCTTTAAGGTTTTTTAAAAAAATTTTTTAGAAGTTTATTTATTTATTTATTATTTTGGAGAGAAAGGCAAGGAGGGAGGAAGAAAGGGAGAGAAACATCAATGTATGGTTGCCTTTTACCTGCCTTCAGCTATGGACCTGGTTTGCAACCTGGTTATGTGCCCTGGCTGGGAATCGAACTAGCAACACTTGAGTTCGCAGGCCGGCACCTATCCACTGAGCCACCAGCCAGGGCTATTTACGTTTTTTTGTTTGTTTGTTTGTTTTTTAAGATTTTATTATTTTTAGAGGGAGGAGAAGGGAGAAAGGCAGAGAGGGAGAGAATCAATGTATGGTTGCCTTTCATCTGCCTCCAGCCACATACCTGGCTGGAGACCTGGCTTACAACCTGATTATGTGCCCTGGCTGGGGAATTGAACCAGCGACCTTTGGGTTTGCAGGCCGGCACCTTATCTACTGTGCCACCAGCCAGGGCTAAGGTTTTTTTTTGTTTTGTTTTTTGTTTTTTTAAGATTTTATTTAATTATTTTTAGAAAGAGGGGAAGAGAGAGAGGCAGAGAGGGAGAGAGACATCAGTGTATGGTTGCTTTTCACCTGCCTCCAGCCACAGACCTGACTGGAGACCTGTTTTGCAACCTTGTTATGTACCCTGGCTGGGGAATCGAACCTGCGACCTTTGGGTTCGCAGGCCAGCACCTTATCCACTGTGCTATCAGCCAGGGCTTTTAAGTATTTTTAGAACTCAGGCCCTCCATTCTCATATGGACAGCTGTCACCTGGTGTACTCCTATACAGTGCTTTTCCCTTCAAGTTTAATATGTATCAGCTAATGGTTACTTTTGAAGTGGTAGGCACATGTTAGTATATTTGCTAGGGAACAGTGTAGAGAAGATGCAAGACTTATTTCAAACACTTGAAGAAATTTGGACAAGACAAACAGAATATGCATGTAATAGCTTATATATATATGGCTTATATATTTATACCAAGACTATAAATTGATTTCATCCAGTGTATTTCATGTATATAACAAACACTTTCAAAAATGGTATGGTGTTTGGATGAAAGGTTTCTGCTAGAATTGAAAGTTCATGAGGATAGTAGCCCTGTCTGTTTTCATCACTGGTACATCCCAAGCACAGTGCCCCACCTGTTACAGATGCTGAGCTCACACTTGGTCAGTGATGAGCGAAGTGAACCGAAGGTACCATGTGTCATGCCTGGAAGTATAGATTGATGCAGCTTGTTGAATTGTCCCAAGTTAAGAGAAGCAGTACCTCGATTATCCGTGAATTATGAAAATGGGTCTAAGATTTGCTGAAACTATATTGGCATAAGGTAACATTATTTTGGACTTGTGTATTTGTGAAAGATACTGATTCTCTTCAGGTTCAGAAAGTATTATAGCCTTTCTAATGTATTCCCAGTGGTATTTAAATTTTTCTTTCTAAATTAGATAGAAGATAAGAAATAGAATCTAAAGGATAATTAGTTGAATCAAAAAGTATATATTTTGCTTTGAGTGAATGTAGAATTTGCATAATCAAACTCTTCTAAACCTTATGCCAGGAAATTCTATGTAGAGAGGGACTAGTGTTTTTCAAGGAGTGACTGTAGAGGTAGCTGATGACAGGGGAAATGACAGAAAAGCTCCAGAGATCAGAATCGCGTGGCCGGCAGTATCCTTTGTTGGGCGGTGATTACAACAAAGAGCATATTGGTCTTGGCTGTAGTGCCTACAATGAGCCAGCGTATTGGTAGAAAACAGAGGTTCCTGTGGAAGACATAGCTTTTAAATTTTATTCATTTATTTATTAAAATGGATTTCTTTTATTTCCTTTATTTATTTTTTTAAAGATTTTATTTATTATTTCCAGAGAGAAAGGAAGGGAGAGAAGCAGAGAGGGAGAGAGACATCAATGTATGGTTACCTTTCACCTGCCTCCAGCTACAGACCTGGCTGGAGACCTGGCTTGCAACCTGGTTATGTGCTGGGGAATCAAACCAGCGACCTTTGGGTTCACAGGCCAGTGCCTTATCCACTGTGCCACCAGCCAGGGCCAAGATACAGTTTTTTAAATGATGCTTGTTATTTGAAACTCAAGAGTTAAAAGGTGAAAATTTGTAAGCATGATTTAAAGTGTTTATAGCTCAGTTGGTTAGAGCATCATCCCAATACCAAGGTTGTGGTGGTCCCCAGGTAGGGCACGTACAAGAAGTAACCAGTGATGCGTAAATAAATGGAACAACACATAGATGTTTGTCTGTCTTTCAAGTCAATGAAAAACAAAATTGGGGCAGTGAATGTACCATACAATATACAGATGATATAGAATTATAGATGTAAAACTTACATAATTTTATTAACTAACGTCACCCCAGTAAGTTCACTTTTTTTCATTGTAAAGGATAACCAATAAAATATAAATAAAAAATAAAAATTGTAAAGAAGCCCTGGCTGGTGGCACAGTAAGTAGATAGATAAGGTGCCGGCCTGCGAACCCAAAGGCCGCTGGTTCGATTCCCAGCCAGGGCACATAACCAGGTTGCAAGCCAGGTCTCCAGCCAGGTCTGTAGCTGGAGGCAGATGAAACGCAACCATACATTGATGTTTCTCTCCCTCTCTGCCTCTCCCCCTTCCCCTTTTTCTAAAAATAATGAAATAAAATCTTTAAAAAAAATTTTTTTTAAGTATAAAAAAATAATTAAATAAAAATAAATTAAAATTGTAAAGAAAAAACCAAGCATATTGTTAAACACAAAGAGAAAAAAAATAAGTCAACTGAGAAACTCCAAAATAAACAATAACAAAAACATATTTCACATATATATACATATATATATATATACACACACACACACTTTATATATTATTCTAGCTTTGTTCTTCTGTAAACTGGAGGAGAGGCGCCTAATCCACAGGGGGAAAATTAAGCCAGGCCTACGAGGGTAAAAAGACAAAGGGTTAAATCAATGTTTATATAATAAACACAAGACTGAGAGAATGGAAGGAGAGATATTTTCATAGAAAAAGAAGTAATAGGGGAGCAGCTTAGACAAGAACCTAGTATAAAGGAACCATGGACATGGACAACAGGTGGGATTGACTTTGGAGGGAATGGGTGGGTGGGGAGGGGGACAGAGGGGAGCAAAAAGGGGATGGATGTAATACAATAACAATAAAATTAAAAAAAAAAAAAAAGAAAAAGAAGTAATAGAAGGGAAAAGGCACAGACCAATCCAGGTGACAGGCTTTTTGGAAAGTCGGGCAAGTAGGTTTCAGAGAGGAGAGCCATCTGTGACTGTGCTGAGGGGGGACTTTCCCCGCCCCACCTCCCCGCCCTGCGCCCTGCAGATGGAGGGATGGAGGGGCGTCGCTGGGAGGACAAGCCGCAGTGGCTCCACGCTGCTTCTGCTGTCTTCAAATACATTATTCGTGTTCTTGCTTTACATCAGGGTTTCTCAACCACGGCCAGAGGAGTGTTGCTGGGTGGGGCAGGGCTCCCTGGGTGTGGAGCAGCCGGCCTGCTACCCACCAGATGCTAATGCCCCTCCCCCATGTCAACAACCAGGAGTCTCCAGACATTGTCACATGTCCCAGGGTGGGGGTAAAATTGTCCCGGTTTAGAACCACTCGTCTAGAATTGTTGTCATTAGATTCGATTGCATAGTCCTATGATTAAAATGTTTGTGCCTATCCCCATGTATATTTATAGCACTCAATTAATCTTATACATGCTAGAAAACATACACACAAAATAGAAATTAAATGGTAGAGATTATAATGATGAACATAATAAAAGTGTACTCCTCTCTGTACTGTCATCTTCCTGTTTGTCTGTGGATCATTGTGCACCTCTTAGAATATGTCACCAGTTCGGATATTTGTGGACTAAAACCTCAGTATCATTGGTATAACCCGAAATAGTCTGTTTTCTGATGCCAACAGTGTCACCATGTCGCTGCATGTTGAAGGCGACTTTTCCTGTTGTCCAGGCACTGGTGGCCAGGGCACAGAGATGCAGACCCGGGCAGAGTCTGCCCAACCCCCACCAGCTCTCCCCGCCTCACACTGTGTGCAGAGCAGGAAGGTTCTAGTTGTCAACACGGTGGCATGTGGAGCAACCAGAGAGACTTGTCCTGCCACTGTCTCCTTTCCTGTCCCCAGCCGCTAGTGGTCCGGCCTCCAGGCATTAAGGGAACTGGTGAGGCTGAGAGAGGGTCGCCCTGTGGCTGGAGGCTTCCTACAGGTGGGGGCTCCTGCATTCGCCTGTGCCAGCTGGATGAGAAGGACGCAGTCCTCCTACCTGCTGTCCGTCTTGTCGCCTCATGGCAGGCAAGGAAGGACACTAGTGGGCCGTGGTGGCTTGCTGTCAAGGAGCATGGGGACCCGGGGAAGGAAAGGTACCGAGTGCTGTTCACAGGATTCCCAGACCCAGTAAGGCTGAAAGATTGGTGGAGGGACCACTGGTGGGACCAGTCTGGGGGTTCCCTGTGTTGGGGCCCTGGGTGAGGTTACTCACCATCTCTACTGAAATTGCAGCATTGGCTGTGGCCACCAATACTCAGCCAGGTCCCCACAGCCAGACGGAGACCAATGACACAACCACTCACTCCTCCCTGTCCTCATGCCCAGAGCACCCTACAGGCAGGAAAGAGGAGTGAAAGAGCAGACCACGTCTCCTTGAGCCACATGTCTCACTGGCCATGGTTTCGAGTCAGATTTGAGATTGGAGTTATTAGATGGGAGTGAATTTAAAAAGCTAAAAGTTATGGGAAGTCACGGAACCCGCCTATGGTTGATAGGGAGGGAGGGGCAGTCAGTGGGGCACAGCTGGGAAGCACCGATGGGGGGTTGGCTGACAGCTGCTGTCACGGCCCTTTCAGGGCCAAGCCCTGGTGGCCCCTGCTGCAGTCACGGTGAGAGGGCGTCCTGCAGCTAGTTGACCAAGTTAGGAGCTGCGGGCCCACATGGAAGGGCTTCTTTGTGTCCAACAATTAAGAATTGACAGGAACGCCTCTTCTACAAAGAATGTAATTTGTTGTACACTTAAGTGCTCTGGGCCCAACATGGTGAATTATTTATAGAAAAATTGGGAAAGTCAATCTTTTTTCTCTTTTTTTCTAATATTTTTATTGATTTGAGAGAGAGAGAGAGAAACATTGATTGGTGGCCTCCCATATGCTACCACTGAGCCTCCTGGCCAGGGCTAGCTAGTATTTTGATTCATTTGTCTGCTTGACTGATGGATATTTTTGTAGGTATTAGCTCAGGAAGAAAGAAAAAGAAGTTTAGCAGAAAGATACTTATTTTTTTTTTTTTTTTTTTAAGATTTTATTATTTTTCAGAGAGGGTAGAAGGGAGAGAGGCAGAGAGGGAGAGAGGCATTGATGTATGATTGCCTTTCACCTGCCTCCAGCTACAGACCTGGCTGGAGACCTGGCTTGCAACCTGGTTATGTTGCCCTGGCTGGGAATCAAACCAGTGACCTTTGGGTTTGCAGGCCGGCACCTTATCCACTGTGCTACCAGCCAGGGCGAAAGATACTTTTTAAATTCTGCTATGAAATGTTTGAAGTTTCAGGAAGACTCTTCAGACATTTCAGTTTAACATTGGAATTGAATTCCTTCTAATTAAGAGTATTGTTGTGAATGTATATCCAACACAGCTTCATCATTTTAATTTATTTATTTATTAAAAATGATTTTATAAGGTGCCAGCCTGCAAACTCAAAAGGTCGCTGGTTCAATCCCCAGCCAGGGCACATAATCAGGTTGCAAGCCATGTCTCCAGCCAGGTCCAAGGCTGGAGGCAGGTGAAAGGCAACCATACATTGATGTTTCTCTCCCTTTCTTCTTCCTTCCCTGCCCTTCTCTCTGAAAAATAATAAATAAAATCTTTTTTAAAAAAAAGCCAGTCATGATAATCCTTGAAGGATGTACTAACATGTCAACAATGGTTATTTCTTTAGCTGCCGGATTTCAACTATAATTTTTTTATTTTTTTACCTCCCTGTATGCTCTAATTATAAAGCCACCATAGGTCCTCCTTTTTCAATGAAGAAAAGTTAAATTTCACCTTCTGTTTGTGCAGAGCAGGGTAGAACTTTTCTGATCTGTTGTGTTTTCTTCCGCAGGTGCGGGGGCACAGTTGGTGCTATTTTCACTTGTCCCCTGGAAGTCATTAAGACGAGGCTGCAGTCTTCGAGATTAGCGCTTGGGACAGTCTATTATCCTCAGGTTCATCTGGGGACCATTAGTGGAGCTGGAATGATGAGACCAACGTCCGTGACACCCGGACTTTTACAGGTTCTGAAGTAAGTCTCGTCCCCGCTCTGGGCTCCGGGCTCCGGCCATGGCCCCTGCCCCCCCAGTCGATCAGAATGCTTATTAGGCCCATCGGATGGGACGTTCTGTTTGCACAGCCTTTGTCCAAACCTAAGAATTAGGTTTCTGTACCAATACCTTGAACTCTGGCCTTGC
Organism: Noctilio leporinus; assembly: GCA_004026585.1. Classification (NCBI taxonomy): domain Eukaryota; kingdom Metazoa; phylum Chordata; class Mammalia; order Chiroptera; family Noctilionidae; genus Noctilio; species Noctilio leporinus. The sequence continues at coordinate 222,463 of PVIW01000360.1, read as the reverse complement.
TCCCTTGGCAGCAGATCACTCGTATGTGTGGTCACCACCCAGGAATGGTTCAGGCAGACCTAGCAAAGCAAACCAAGCACTCGTGTGCCAGTTGTTGCGTCCACGCGTTCCTGCCAAAACCCTTTTGCGGCCCAGCAGGAAGCTATCAGGTGGGAGAATGAAATTTAAATTTTTTAATTTCATAAGAGAAGGGTTTTGAGTATTTTTTTTCCTCCCCCAAAGATTTTATTCATTATTTTTTAGAGAGAAGGGCAGTGAGGGAAGAAGAAAGGGAGAGAAGCATCAATGTGTGGTTGGTTGCCTTTCATCTACCTCCAGCTACAGACCTGGCTGGAGACCTGGCTTGCAACCTGGTTATGTGCCCTGGCTGGGAATCGAACCAGCAACCTTTGGGTTCGCAGGCTGGCGCCTTATCCACTGTGCCACCAGCCAGGGCTCAGGTTTTGAATATCTTATGAGGAAGTAAACTGGAAAAAGGTGTTTTAATTTTTTACTTTTCACCTGGAAATAATTCCACATTTATAGAAAAGTTTCAATATATATTTAGTATAAAATGGTTTAAAAATTTTTTGTCTCATACATAGGCTTCCTGCGTAATTTACTATTTTTACCGCATTGACAATGTCCCTTTCACTTATGAAGTAGCTAAATATCTGTAAGCTGAGTCTGATGTCAGTATCTATGCTTAAGGCAAAACAGAAATTCAGACAATATCTGAATTCTACGTGGGCCCTTGTGCTTCATTTAAGAGAGATGTTCAGTCAGCGGTGGTTGAATTTCACTGCACTTGGTGAGTCAGGTCCCTGACACACTGGGAGAGAGTGTGTTCAAGAGAGATGTTGCTATCAGTGGATTTGTTCAGCCGGGAAGTGTTAGAAGACACAGTAAAGTGGAAAACTGTGTCTGAAGAGCCACGACATGCAGCACTTTGGACAGAGTTCAGTCACATTTCAGACAAGGGAGAACGGGTTGGGAAGCACTTGGTTTATTTTTGGGTACGTTTTGTTTGCAAAGCTGCGTACACCCAGGCACCCATGCCAAACATGGGGACGAGGGTGCATCCAAGCCTAGTGAGCCAAACTGGGCGCCGGAGCAGCCACCGGGGGCAAGGTCCCAAGTGAGACAGGCCGATGCCCAGAGACCGGAGGCTGCCCCCAGGAGAGGCCATTTGTCAGGGTAGACCCTGAGAAGGGGAGCAGAGGCCCAGCCCAGCGGGTTAGGAGTGGGCCCAGGAGCCAGGGGTGGGGCCGCGGAGAACAGGCCCACTCTGACCTCAGTAGGGAGAGACACAGCCCCTGGCCCTCCAGAAGACATGGCTGTGAAGCACCCCCGTCCTGGTTGGCCTTGTCATGGGTTTGGGCATTGGCAGTGTCTCAGACGACACCTTTCTTGTGGGACATCAAGTGCTTGGGACAGAATGGAACAGGTAATTTGCTAACTTTACTCACATCCAAGGTCAGCTTCTTCTTAATGCTTTCCAACTAAGTCATGACTGGCGGGCTTACGGTTTTACTGCAGCGGGCGCTGTCACCCAGAAGCCCAGAGCTGAAGCCAGTGCAGGAGCCCGTTTCTGTGGGCGGCCGTTGGGGGTTGCGTGCTGCGCAGCCCTGGCCTCTCTCCAGCTCCAGGAATCTCCCTGCCTCTTTACTTTTTCTCCCTAATCAGGACCTCTGTTTATTAACATGTAAATCACAGAAAGAAGGCCTCCCTGTCCTTGGTGTCCCTGAACGGGGCCCACAGCATGCTGTGCACAAGGTGCCCAGCGCCGGTCACTGCGGGCGGCCATAGCCACTCAGCCGTGCAACACCGCTTCTGCACGGACGCTTTTAAACCCTTCGGTCCGTGTTCCCAGCAGAATAGAAATGATGGAATTGTGAGCAAAAATCTTGTTACAATGCTATTTTGTTAGAAAAGTGTTTGTAAACTGACGTGTCACCCGAGAGCTATTTTATTAAGGCTTTATTTCTGCAGCTTGTACATTATTGAGATTCTTTCCACTTAAACTGGCTGCTTTGATGTGCTATTATGTCATTGATTCTTCCCACCAACCCTGTGAGATTAGCACTCAGGCGTGGTGTTACCCTGCTTTATAAATGAGAACCTGCCAATTGGAGCTAAATGACTTACTTGAGGCCATTTTTACTGTGAATTTACCTCTTTCAAAGGAATATTTGAAAGCCATTAACTCCCGAATTGCTGGAGACAAGGGGTCCAGCTCAGAGTCCTCTGGGACCACCGTCTCCCGCTGGCTGCAGTCCCTCCTTCCGGTGCTGCGGCCTGACAGCCTCTTGTTGGGGGCCCGGAGCTGGCCCCCCGGAGCTGTACTGCCGGTGCTTCTCGGCATGTGTGGGGCCCAGAGCGTTACCTGGGCAGAACTGAGCCCCCTGTCTGCCCGCTGCACAGATCTGAAGCCTCCGGTGTCCTTGGAGCTAGTTTCTCACCCCCACCGCAAACTCGTCCACTCTGCTGTAGAGCACACGGCGCCTGACCCCTGCCTTGTCCACCCCGTCCTCATGGAGCCGCCGTCCAGCTCTGGTTGCTGCTGGAGCTCCCACAGGGTGTGTCTCCGGACCTCCTCCCCTCCCAGTCCTCCGCTTTCCTCAGCCTCCAGGGACCACTCCCTCCCTCTGTCCCTGAGGCCTGCCAGTCTCCACACAGCTGTCACCCTCCCCCCACACACCTTCAGCTGTCCCTTTAAAAGGCCAGGAACGTTGGCACATCCCGTCTCAGGGCCCTGGTACTGGATGTTATTTGTGTGACTGCTCCCAGTTGTCACCTTTGCAGGAAGGCCTTGCATTGGCCGTCACACTCTTCCCCTCCCTCCTGCCTTATTTTTATCCCCAGCACTTACCCCTCCAGCATACAGGAGAGCTTACTTGCTCCTATTATTTACTTCCTCTCCGGGCCCCCACCAGAAAGGAGGTTCCTGGGAGGCAGGGGCTTTGATTCGTTTTGGTCACCAAGATGTCCCCAGCCGCACCTAGCGAGCATTCAGTACGAATTGAATGAATGGGTGAATGTAGGCACATCAGTAAGATATTGCATGGAAAGAACTTAACACACACCCAGCCACGTAAATAAGATTTATTACCACTGTCATAATAAGCAGGTCCTGTACTTTTTAAATACAAGATTTATTCCTGAGCTTCTCGGTAGCTGAAGCAAGAAGGGAATATTGTAGTGTGCTGGCTCTACCTCTGGAAGCAGACTTGGTCCTCGGGAAATGCGGGTCTTCCTGCTGACGGGTCCTCAGGGCGTCTGTTGCACACAAGCAAGCAGACAGGGTGGCCGCGTGTGCAGCGTGCACCCTGCTTTGGGGTCGTCCGGTAGCAGGTGACTGTTCTCCCCTCTGCCACGCCGCTGGCTGAGGCCACCTCTCTTCACCCCCCTGGGTTGTTCCTGAACTGCTTTCGCGTCTTCCCAGCAGCTCGGTGGGGATGGTCAGGCTGCCAGGCCGTCTTCCACTCCCAGGAAACGCTGCTGTATAAGACGTGCCGACCGCGGAATTTGTTTATGGGAAGTTTATTGTTCAAATGCAAACCGGTATTTGCTTGTGTCTCAGTTAACCTGTTGGTCCTAATAACCTTTGTAGTTTTAATACACTCATTTAAAAAGGCTATCACTGTTAAATTTGCTGAAAGGGAATAACATATCAATTCAATTCAGGTATCTGTTTTTGAAAGTCCTAGGATTTAATCTTTTTTTTTTTTTTTTTTTTTTTTATTCAGAGCTCCTGTTCTTTACATTAGGTAATTTTTTTCAGGTGCCTTTTTATTCATTTTTTAAAAGATTTTTAAAATTATTTTTAGAGAGAGGGGAAGGGAGGGGAAAGAAAGGGGGAGAAGCATCGATGTATGGTTGCCTTTCACCTGCCTCCAGCTACGGCCCTGGCTGGAGACCTGGCTTGCAACCTGGTTCTGTGCCCTGGCTGGGAATCGAACCAGCCACCTTTGAGTTCACAGGCTGGTGCCTTATCCACTGTGCCACCAGCCAGGGTTCAGGTGCCTTTTTAATCTAGAAAGTAATATATTAGTGATTTAACCTCTATCTTACAAAAATAAAACTGATGTGTTCAGATAAGACCTTTGTCTTAGATTATGATCTACAACTAGTAAAGGTGAGAGGCCCCAAATAAGACCCTAGTTTCTTTTTGCATTTCTCTCCTAACTGGAAGTTTCCAAGGCTGTGGGAAAATTAGTCTGGATCTTAACGTGCTTTATTTTGAGGCTTAAGTGTACCATTTATAGCAGGAACTTGATTGTCCCAGAAAAGTTTGTACACATGCACAAGGTTAGAAGTTTGACTTATGTAACAGCTGACTTCTTGCCCGCTGTTCCGCTGCGTCACTATGGAGACGACCTCGCTGCAGCTCTGAGCCGGCGGAGCCCTGGACTCGGGTTCCTGCTGCATTATAGATGGGAGGCCGCAGGCTTCCTGGAGCCGGAGGGCCGAGGCTGGGGTGAGGCGCGCAGGAACCACAGGCGCGGTCTCCGCTTCAGCCATTGTGACTGGACTAAGCATTTGAAAATCTTCTATAAGCTGCAAGGTGTAGCCTGCTTCAAGATGTTTAAGAGAATTTTTGTTCAGGTAGCTTGGCTTCCTAAAAGCTCAGTCCTGTGCTAAGAAAGAGAAGTAAAGTTTTAAAGTTGAAAACACTAAATGCTCATGCCTCTGCTAAGGGCCAAATGACTTGTTTTTGGCTTAGTAGGGAACTTCATTTGGTGGGTTAGATTTACAGAAACCCAAGAATTGTCTTTACCCCAGCCCTGGCTCCCCTAACTTTTGGCCTTTCATCACGAGTTCAGTATTTTTACAACCTATAGCTTATTTTTAAATTATTTTTAAATGTTTTTAATTTATTCTTAGGGGAAGGGAGGGAGAAAGAGAAGGAGAGAAACATCAATGTGTGGTTGCCTCTCGCACACCCTCAGCAGGGGACCTGGGCCGCAACCCAGGCACGTGCTCCAACTAGGAATCGAACCGGCAACCCTGGCTTATAGGCAGGTGCTCAGTACACCAACCCACACCAGCCAGGGCTCGCTTATTTTTTTAGAAGAACTTTTTACTCTGGAATAAGTTCAAACTTATGGAAAAGTTGCGGGAACGATACAAATAACTTGATTATATGCTACCTCGAGTCAGTGATTTTTAACATATTGCCACGTTTGATTATTTCATCTTTGTTCTATATCTGTCCGTACCTTTTCTGAACCACTTTTAAAAAGTAGGTTACACACATCATGCCCCTTCACCCTTCGTTCCCAAGAACAAGGATATTCTCTTAAAACCACAGCATTTTCAAATTCAAGAAATTCAATATTGATATACTACTTTTTTAAAAATTGTGAATAATGTTGCTGTGAGCATAGAGGTGCACATATTCTGTCTGATTAGTGTTTTGGAATTGTTAGGATGTATTCCCAGAAGTGGGATCAGGGGGTTGAAAGGCAGTTTCACTTTTTTTTTTTTTAAAGAGATTTTATTTATTATTATTTCCAGAGAGAGGGGAAGGGAGAGAAACATCTATGTATGGTTGCCTTTCACCTGCCTCCAGCCACAGACCAGACTGGAGACCTGGTTTGCAACCCGGTTATATGCCCTGGCTGGGGAATCAAACCAGTGACCTTTGGGTTCGCAGGCCAGCACCTTATCCACTGTGCTACCAGCCAGGGTTCAGTTTCACTTTTTTAGGAAACTCCATACTGTTTTCCACAGGGACTGCCTCAGTCTGCACTTCCACCGGCAGACTAGGGGCCCCTCTTCTACACATTCTCGCCAGCACTTGTTACTTGTTGTGTGTTGATTTATTGATGATAGCGTTTCTGGCAGGTGTGAGGTGATACTTCATTATAGTTTTAATCTGCATCTCTCTGATGATTGGTGATGTTGAGCATTTTTTCATATGCAACAGCAAATAGGATTGTTTTCTTAGATTATGTTTCTGATAGTTCATTATTGGCGTATAAAATGCCACCTGTATTGTAGTGTTTCTGTTGACGTATCTGTAGCCTTATTGGAGCTCCCTGTGTGTTCCTAGTTGCCTTCTCCCTCACTGCCTTTAAGATTCTTTCTTTGTCTTTAAAATTTGTCACTTTAATTATGATGTGTCTTGGAGTAGTTGATATACTACTTTTAACTCATCTATTGTCCCTATTCCAGTTTTCTCAGTTAATCTTTTGTAAATGATTGATTTAGCACAAGAACAGAATTTTGTTTTAAATGTTGTTTCTACCCATCTCTTCTGGACTCTCAACCTTTTTCAGTGAGCCTTTCTTTCCTTCCTGTGGGTTTTTGGTGTTTTTTGTTTTTTTTTATTTTTAACAGCTTATTAAGATGTAGTTCACATACAACTTCACTTAAAGCAGACAGTTAGCTGTTTTTAGCATATTCATCATTTTGTACAACTTTCAGGACAGGGTGACTTTTAAAGCATTTCATCTCCACTAAGAAACACTCCCCCACCCATTTGCAGTCACCCCCACCCCAATCCCAAATCCCAGCCTTAGGCACCAACCACTAATCTACTTTCTGTTGCAATAGCTTTGTCTCTAGGACTTTCCTTATAAACAAGTCTTGTGATGTGTTTACAGCCCTTTGTGTCTGGCTTCTTCCACCCAGTGTTTGGCCCTCCCTCCCTTCCCCTCTAACAATTAGTGGGCATGTCCTCAGGTGAGAATTAAAAAAAGAAAGCAAACATTGGTAGAAATAGAATTGGCAGGATTCACTTTACTATTTAGTTTTATAGGAATATCTTTTCCATAAAGTGAAAGATACCCTTTTATTTTACCTTCCATGTCATCATGAAGGTAAAACGTTAACATAAACTTTTGAAAACAATGTGATTATTTCTGAACTTGTCCAACCTAGAATACTGTCACATTGGAAATATTAATTACTAAGTGAAGAAAATTCCCATAAGAAAAGGAGATTGAATTAGAGAGGACCTCAATTTATCTTGGAAACTATGAAAGTTGAGCCATTAAAAAGAATAAATTGTGAACCAACTTGAAGAATCATTATATCTGAGAGGGAAAATGCCTCTGAAGAATGTTTTAGAAAATCCTTTTAGGATTTTCCTATCACTTTTAATCAGAGGCCATCTTTTTTCTTTTTTAAGATTTTATTTCATTATTTTTAGAAAGAGGGGAAGGGAGAGAGGCAGAGAGGGAGAGAGACATCAATGTATGGTTGCGTTTCACCTGCCTCCAGCCACAGAACTGGAGACCTGGTTTGCAACCTTGTTATATGCCCTGGCTGGGAATCAAACCTGCGACCTTTGGGTTCGTAGGCCAGCGCCTTATCCACTGTGCCACCAGCCAGGGCGTCAGAGGCCATCTTTAGCAATTTTTAAAGCTTTTTCTCTTTGTCACTTTTAATCGAAAACTACATTTAACAGTTTTGTTTTCAAAGCAGGTTGGAGGGATGGAAAATCGGAACCCTTGTGCTGTTGGTAGGAATGAGAAGTGGCGCAGCTGCTGTGGTGGATAGCGTGGTAAATTCTCCAGACATTAAACCTGGAATTACCACGTGACCCAGCAATTCCACTTCTGGGTCTATACTCAAAAGAATTTAAACTAGGAACTTGAACAGGTATTTGGACACTCATGTTCCTCTTAGCCAGAAGGTGGAAGCACCCACAATGGAATGTTACTCAGCCTTCAAAGAGAAGGAAATTCTGACACAGAGGTCACAGCATGATGGACCTTGAGATACTATGCTCGGTGACATGTGCCAGTCACAAGGGGACCTTCCACTCATACAAGGTTTCTAGAATAGTGAAACTTATAGACAGAAAGAAGGGTGGATGCCAAGGGCTGGGGGAGAGGGGCCTGGAGAGTTAGTGTTCCATGGGTGTGGCATTCCAGTTGGAATGGACAGGTTCTGGAGATAATGGTGGTGATGACTGCACTTAAAAATGCTAAAAATGTATGTTATCTATGTGTTACCACAATAAGAAAAGTTAAAAAGAAAAAAATAGGCACAGTATTCTCTTTGAACTTGAGCTACTAGACTATGGCTTTAAATAGCCTCCATCCAGCCCATGAAAATTACTAGGTTTTTCTATTTCTTATTTAGGGCACTCCTGCCACAGGTAAAAATCTAGATGGGATTATTATTAATAGGGAGTATATCCAAAAGAAGAGCCATCCCAAGGAGTCTGGGAGCTTGTTTGTCAGCAGCCTTGTGACAGTGAAGACATTGCTCCGTGTCAGACTTTGCCATTGCTGGTCGCCCCGCAGGACGTGCACGTGTGGGCTTCTCGCAGATGTGAGAGCAGCACTTCGGAGGCCTGTTTTCCCACTGCATTAACACAGCCTGTTCTTTAGCTCTCTGATCCTGCGTTGTAACATCATCACGCAGGCCAGGGGGCTTGTGAACAGCCTGTTCCTCATTCAAGGACCTGGTGGGAAGGCTGACAGCTCGTGTTGCATAGGCCTTGCCAGTGGGTTTCAAAGATGAATCTTTTTTTATTGCTTAGGTCGATCTTGGAGAAGGAGGGACCAAAGTCACTTTTTAGAGGCTTGGGTCCAAATTTGGTTGGAGTCGCACCGTCAAGGTAAGCATTAAACTTTCATCTGGGTCCCTCCCTGTGTGTCGTATATACTGAGTCCTTTCCTACGGACGGGCCATGCTGCTAACTGGCCAGTTCTGTGTAGGGTTTGCCTGAATAATCTGACAAGTGGAAATAGTGTGTCTCTAGTGCACATGTGAGACAGAGGTTCTAGTTACTGTATTAAGCTGGAAATGAGTCTGCTCTCCTCCCTGGATCTTCTCTAGGTAAGTGTGATAGGAGGTCAGCAGCATCACCCCACCCCGATTACACCGAACTCATTTCGGTGAAAAGCAGGACAAGTGCGGTAGTTTAGAAGTGCTACAGAATTTTAAAGTATACATTGGTGCCCAAAGGATTGGCATTGACCCAGACTGGAGACTGTAAAGGGACTCTACCAAACTTCAGGGGCGAGAGGTCTTCATACATACCCTGGACCTCCGTCAGAGCTGAGCTCTCCCAGGGTCCCCAGGCGACCCCCTACACCTGAGAGTGCTGATCTGAGGGAACTTTAAAGGCTTCTAGGCTTTGCTTTATATAAAACCACATCTTCATGTTTGTTACAAGGCCCAATTTTCTTTAACCTGCACTGTCCAGGTACAAGAGTCACTGGCCACACGGGACTCTTCAAAATTAAAGTTAAAAATTCAGCTCCTCAGTGTCACTAGCCACGTTTGATATACTTAATATTCACGTGCAGCCAGTGGCCCCAGATCTGCACCAGATATTGCAGATGTGTAACATTTCCATGTGTGCAACAAGGTCTGTGGGTGGTGCTGGCACAGAAGATGGACACATACGGTGGTAATAGTGACAGCTGAGAGAGAGAGACAGTGTGTGTGTGTGTGTGTGTGTGTGTGTGCGTGCGCACGTGCTCCTATCACTCACTGAAAAGCAGATGAGAAACTGCTTCTGGAAATTGCCTCCTGGGAGGGAAGCTGGGTGACAGGATTGAGACACTCACATTATTCCCTGTAATAGTTGATTAGACTTTAAGGAGGATGAATCTCTTCGCTTTTTCCTAAATATCTTACTTATTTTTAGAGCGAGGAAAAGGGAGGGAAAAAAAGAAAAAGAGAAACACTGATCGGTTGCTTCTCACACGCCCCCCACTGGGGGCCTGGCCTGCAGCCCAGGCACATGCCGGGCCTGGGAATCAAACTGGTGACCTTGTGGTTTGCGGGATGACTCTCGACCCACTGAGCCATGTCAGTCGGGGTGAAAACTAATTTTATAACAAAAATGAGAATATTGTTTTATAAGACGAAGATGAAAAGCTTCTAGACTTCATACAGATCAAGGCTCCAGTTTAAACACAGGTCACTAGAATGATTTGTTTATATGCAAATCATTAATGCAGATTCGTATTAAACCCTTTTGTTCTTTTAGAATTTCATGGCATATGTCTATAATCTTTAAAAAAAGGAACATACCAGCCCTGGCCGGCAGCTCAGTTGGTTGGAGTGTCGTCCAGTGCACCAAAAGGTTGTGGGTTCACACCCACGTACGGGAGGCAGCCGCTCTGCATTTCTCTCTCCCTCTTCCTCTCTCTCTGAAATCAATGAACATATCTTTGGATGAGGATTAAAAGCAATAATAATATAAAAAATAGGACTAGTCTATGAGATTACACGGGGTATGCATTGTTCACTGATGGCAAACATACATGACATAAGTAGTCAGTAGAGAAAATTAAGTCTTGTCTGACTGTGGACAGCACTAACTTAGCAACATTTGTTAAACTGATAAAAGATTCCTGCCACCACACCCATTCACAACGGTCGGAACCTAGAAAAAACAAGGTTGTTGTATAGCACAATGATAAGTAGTCAGGATCCTAAGTTGAAAAATATATTCTGTGATCCATTGACCAGCTGAAAAAAAGAGGCATTTTCCCTGGCATCCCTGGTGAAGGAGCAGGGAGAATCCCAGCCAGGCCCTCCCCCAACCCCACAGGAGAGAAAACGAGAAAAGGAGGCGGGCGAGTTGGAGCCGTGGGTGCTGGCCGTCGCCTGCCAAGGTTGCCACTGGGGGCAGAGGGTGTGTCAGGGGAGCACTTCATGCCCACGGGATGATGGGGATGATGGCTGTGCCCGTGTCATCCTGCATCACTGAAAGATGTTCAGATGACCACAGGACAAGTGTAGTGTACGTCAGAAATGTTATGCATTTTAAAAGTTACAGCATATGTTGGTGCTCAAAGGATTGACATTTACCCAGAATGAAGAATGTGAATGGACTTGATCATCATCATCTCATTTTTCTCAATTAATTTGGACCCTTCCGTCATCTCTGAATTCAGAGGGACGGGCAGGACCTTCCCAAGTGCCTGCAGCAGGTTTGGGTCTTAGCATAGAAAAGGTCAGGCTTTTGGTTGCATGTTAACTTCTTGCCCATTTGATTTTCCTAAACTTCTCCAAGGTTGCGAAGGAAACAGGTGTCCTTACGGGGCCGTGCGGATGTCTTTATAGCCTTCTCTCTCTGTCTGTTCTAACAGGGCCCTGTACTTTGCATGCTACTCCAAAGCCAAAGAACAGTTCAACGGCATTTTCGTGCCCAACAGCAACACTGTGCACATTTTCTCAGCTGGCTGTGCAGGTACGTTACCCCGTCACCTGTGGGTGAAGTTCCTCACCTTCCTGATGCACACCTTGTGCCCTTTTCCAGGAATTAGCTTTATGTTAGAATTGATTCAATAGGAGTGTTTCAGGTCAGTTTGTCCTTGGTTCCTGTTTCTTTGACCCGGAAAGCTTTTCTTCTTCCTCAAAATGCCCATGGTCCATGCACGCTAGTCATCAGTGTACTGCTCCTTTTAAAGGAATTTTATCGTGTTTTTCATGTCAATTTCATTAAGTTATTTTCTAAAATTCAAGCTGTTATATACAGTCGGTACTTCTGTCCTTAACACATGGATTCTACAATGAAGGCTGGGGCTGGGGGTCTTTGTGGGCTGGCGACAGAGGAGAGTGCCCACTTCAGAGGGAGTTGGCCCTCTTACTACAGGACATTCATAACAGAACCCGCCCCCACTTCCACCCTACCCCCCAGGAAATACTTGGCAAACACTTCGCCTTGGAGATTGCTGAGAGAAAGCTATGTCTTTTTGTATGATAGATTTATGTCTGTTTAACTAGAAAGGTATTTTAGAGAACTGAAATTGGCATTTTGTGGGACATTTCTGCCTTCTGCCAGCCTGTAAGCGTGTGCAGTTCTAGTGACCGTCTGAATAGTTAGAGTAGCTTCTGGACCCCGGTAGAAAGTCACGTTAGGCAGAGCTGCTTCCGCAGGAGAGAGGCCGGCGGCTGCACACGAAGCTCCGAGGAGGACGGTGTGTCCCTACTCCTGGGGCCATAGCCCACACGCTGTCCATCGGTGCGCTGCTGTCCCGGGCACAAGCCGTGGTACCCGAGGCGCACCGGCCCAGGGCCCTGGCGCCTGAGGGCCTGCAGGGCTGGCGGGAGGAGCTGTGGAGGGCAGTCGCTGCGCTGCTCTGCTGGGGCTGGAACGATGAGCAGTAGTAAACTGGGAGACTTGCTGCACAGGCAGTTCCTGCAAGCAGGCTAATACCAAATTCATTTCCTGAGATGACTAGTCAGGTATTCAAGGGTCCAAATTTGGATTCAGTTAAGTAGAAACTCAGTTCCTTCGACTTTAAGTTGGATATATAAGGCAACCTTTTGGATTAGGGCAGCAGCTTTTAATAAATCATTTCAGGACTTGAGGCTCCTGAATTGTGTCCCAAAGGGGTTTCTTCTTTTCCACAGGAATCACTTTGACAGGAGTAGCAACAGTGCCACCTAGAGGCTGGAAACAGCAGGCAGGGAGATTTGCGTGAGGTCCCACAGAATGGTGGCTGTCACGCTTTAGGGGACAGGAGCTTGTCTGCAGTACAGATGTAGCTGCCTCCACCCTGTCTTCGTTACGGAAACACTGACAGCCCGCCTTCCACGCGTGCCGGGCGGGCTAGACCACTCTAGGCAGCATTGGCTGAGTTCAGTGATGACATTTTCTGTTCTTTGGTTTTCTTTCTTCCAGCTTTTGTCACAAATTCCTTAATGAATCCTATATGGATGGTTAAAACCCGGATGCAGCTAGAGCGGAAGTAAGTTACTGATTGTTCTTCCTTAACGTAAGAATTCTTGGGCATGGTTTTGGCCCCACATCAGTGCGGCGTACAGGGTCCTTCCCAGCGTGAGCACATGCAGCCCCCCACTGGTTTGGAGGTCACGCTCTCAAGTATCCAGGAGACCAAGGCCGTCAGAAATGGTCTGCAGTTCGCTCAGGTGTGCGGCCTCCTCAGACAGCCAGGGGTCTCTGCCCGGGGCAGCCCCTCCGTGCCCGCTGTGGGCTCCCGCCCAGACGGTATCTCTGGTGACGGCCTGCAGGTCTCTGACGGGCTGCTCTGATCTCCGGGGCCTCCACGCATAGGTTTCTGCCCAGAGCTCTTGGGCTGCAGACTCTTGGTGGTCCAGTGTCGCCTGCTGGTCCCCAAGTCAAGTGAGGCCCCGTAACTACTATCATTTCAGAGAAGTGGTGATGGTCATCGAGGTTTTGCAATAGGATCTAAGAAGCCCGTGTTGCCCAGAACCATGTGGGGAGCACTGGACACTCCGCTGATCCAGTCTGACCCGAAGCTGCCTAGAAGGGGAAGAGGACAGAGCAGGAGCTCCCGGAAGGGCAGGCAGGGGGCTGCTGTGGTGGTTTTTCCAAATGACCGCAACGGCCTCCACGTTGGTCTTTTGAGTCCATATTCCCCCCAGCCCATCCTGCCTAAAAGAACCTTCTAGAAATGCAGCCGGGCTAACCATTCTAAACAGATCACTTGCTTAGCATCCTTCGATGAACCTGTTACTCCTTGGCTTACCATTCAAGGTCCTTTGCCATTTCCCGGAAAATAGCACATGCTCTCACATGCTTCCCCCTGGGCGGGCCGTTCCCTGAGCAGGACTCCTTTCTCCTGTTGGCTCTGCTAACACCGACTTGTCCCTCTAGCTTCTGATCAGCGTGCTTTCCCGGAAACCTTGCGTCATCGCCCCTGATCCCAGGCGTGCTCCGTGGCTTAGCACCTGTTGGTTAGCAGGGGATGAGTGCGCGCACAGCTTCTTCTAAATCTTCGTGGTAGTGGTGGCCTGTACTCGGGATCTGAAAGCTCTGTGGGCATGTCCCTCAACAAGGGGCATTTCTGGCTTGCTGATTACTAGTCACCAGGGGACGCGCCCTCCAGAGACTCTGCTTTACAGAAAATAAAGAGAATTGCAATCTGGTGGGATAAGGGGCCTAAGTTGTGCAGGACCTGCAGGGTCCCTAATGCAGTCTGGGCAGGATGGACAGAGAGTGGCAGCTAGTGGGCCTCCTGTGATGGCGTCACCCATGCCGCCATCTGAGGAGCCAGCAGTGCAGAGGGCTGCAGGCCGAGGGCTGCGGGCAGAGTCTGGAGGCAGGAAGGCATCGTCACTCTGGGGAGCTGGAAGAGGGGGATGTGGTCAGAGTGTACCGTAAGCGAATGTGGAGGGGGAGTTGTGGAAAGGTAGGGCTGGAGACACGAGCGGGGCTGCATCCAGAAAGCCCCCCGGGGGGTAGGATTTGACGTTGGACCTGCCCTGCGTTTGGAGGGCAGCACAGAGTCATGAAAACAGTTTGCCCCCCAGGGAACATTTGTCAACGTCAGGAGACAGTTGTAGTTGTCACGGCGTAGTAGGTGAGGTGCTGCCAGCATGTAGTGGGTGGAGACCACAGCTGCTGCTAACGTCCCGCAGCGCGCAGGACGGCCTCCCGCAGACGGTTATCTGGCTGAGAACCCTGCATGGGAGGGTGTCAAGCAGGGGTGGCGGGGCTGGGTTTGTGTTAGAAGGGTCCCCCCGGCTAGGGTGCAGAGAAGGGCCTAGGGGAGACACCGCAGAGAAGGGGGGACACCTGCGGTGACGGGTGGAGCAGGAGGGGTCTTTGTGACCAGGGTAAATGCTGTCAGGAACAGGTTCAGTGTGCATCCAGGGGGTCTCTGGCTGCTTTCCCTCCTGGGGACGAACGTGTGGCCCTGGGGCTTTTGGTCAGCTGCTGTGTAGTCTGTTTGATTTTAGGGCGTTAGAAGGGGTGAGCCATTAGAAAGAGCACCCTTACACTCCACCCTGTCAAGGGCTGGGGAGTTTTCCTGGAAGCACGTTTTTATCGTAACTGTAATTATGCGTCCCTATCATTTTGTCCGGCTTCCCACTTCAGGCACTGCCTTCACGGCCGTTTCCATCCGGCACATGTTTACTTGCCCGGCTCTATTTTTAGGGATTTGCATGGTTTTGATTGTTAGTTCTATTTCCTCTGTGATGAATGACTTCCTCCGTATAGCTCTTTCCAGCGATTCTGTGACTCGGGCACAGATGTGCACGCCGTCTGTGGGCCAGCCAGGTGGCCCAGCTAGTAGACCTGGGCTGGCAGTGGGCGGGCTCGGCTGCCCCGGGCAGGAGGACGCGAGTCCCACTGGTCTCCTTGCTGTTTGGCGACCGTTTTCCGTCCCCGCGCGCTTGTGTTCTGATGGCCTGTCCTGGTCTCGTTTCCCAGGGCGCACGGCTCCAAGCAGATGAACACGCTGCGGTGCGCGCGCCACGTTTACCAGACAGAAGGCGTCCGCGGCTTCTACCGCGGGCTCACCGCCTCGTACGCGGGCATCTCGGAAACTGTCATCTGTTTCGCTATCTACGAAAGTTTGAAGAAGTGCCTGCAGGACACCCCGTTGGCCCCCTCTACAAATGGGACTGAGACGAAATCCACAAATTTTTTTGGACTTATGGCAGCTGCTGCTGTTGCCAAGGGGTGCGCCTCCTGTATCGCCTACCCACACGGTACGCGCGGCCTTGCCTCCCGGCAGTGAGACCGCGGCCAGGCGGTGTCGTGGGTCAGTGTCCCTCGGCCCCTGGAGCCGACCGGAGCACAGATGCCTTCAGGTGGCTGTGGAACCGACTCCAGGGGGCCCGGCCTACGCTGCACGTGCCCTCGCACAGGTTGTGCCAGTGACAGCTCGGCACGCCAGCCCCGGCTGATGGGCCCAGCACTTGCTGCAAAGGGTGTGGGCCTGGTGTTATGGAACTTCTGGTGTTTTAAAAGAAGCCCAAAACCTGGATTTTATTTAAAATCTCTCTATTAAAAAAGTGACATAGGAGCCAAACATTTTTAAAAATTCTCAACTTTCACTTTGAAAGGAGTGCTGAGTAAAGCTATTTGGGGATTTATTTTTTTTTTTTTTCAAAGATTTTATTTATTATTTCCAGAAAGAGAGGAAGGGAGAGAGGCAGAGAGGGAGAGAAACAGAGAGACATCAATGTATGGTTGCCTTTCACCTGCCTCCAACCACAGACCTAGCTGGAGACCTGGCTTGCAACCTGGTTATGTGCCCTGGCTGGGGAATTGAACCAGCGACCTTTGGGTTTGCAGGCTGGCACCTTATCCACTGTGCTACCAGCCAGGGCTGTTATTTTTTTTTTTTTTTTTTTTTTTTCTGCCAGGGCTGTTATTTTTATTTTTTAAAGAATCATAGACCTAATATCCTTCTGACCTAATATTTAAAAAACAGCTTTGTTCATTGTGCCATGAAAAACAGGCTTTGTTTGCAAACGCCTCCTCACTGTCAGCTCTGACAGATGTGCGTGGTGAGCTCAGTGACAGGTAATGGAGGCCCGGCGTGTGCCAGGGCCCTTCGCGGCCCCAGGGCTCATGGAGAAGAGGTCGAGAAGGCTCCCTTTTCGAGGGAGGAGGCGAGCAATGCCCTGCGGTGGCTTGTGGCCTGGGAGGGCCGGGTGGGCCAAGGCTTTGGGAAAGGCAGGTTCCCTTTAGGCTGGGCAGAGCAGAGGAGGGTTCTAGGAGGAGCGAGTTGGGGAGTAGCTGAAAAGAACGTTTTGGGAAAGGTGCTGCCATACTTAATACAAATTCCACCTTCAGTGAAATGAACAATGTTGGCTCCATTGGGAATAGAAAACCGTAAATATCTGAAAATTAAGTCCTGTTCAAACTACGCTTTTAATCTCTTCCAACTTATTTTGTGCGTTTATATATATATATATATATATGTATATATGTATATATGTATATATATGTATATCCTAACAGCCATTTCCCAGAGTTAGGAAATGTTCTAACAGATCTCACATTTTCGTGGTCTCTGTGACCACCCTGTCCAAATAGAGCTGAGGGGGCAGACAGGCAGAGGTGTGCCTTGAGCTCGCTCCTCAAGTGGCCTGGAAATGCAGTTTATTTGTTGACTAAACTATGTGTTTCTCTCTGCAGAAGTCATACGGACACGGCTCCGGGAGGAGGGCACCAAGTACAGGTCTTTTGTCCAGACTGCTCGGCTGGTCTTCCGAGAAGAAGGCTACCTGGCCTTTTATAGAGGGCTCTTCGCCCAGCTCATCCGGCAGATACCCAACACTGCCATTGTCCTGTCCACCTACGAGCTAATTGTGTACCTGTTGGAAGACCGTCCTCAGTAACAGGCCAGAGGATTGTGCTGTAGAAGAATAAAACTGAAAAACTCGATAGAGAACATTTTCTTTTCCATTGATGTTTAGAATGTTCGAGCCCGAAACAGGAAAGGCCACAAAATACGTGGTTCATGTTACCTGTTGGACATTTCCTTTTGGATTCATGTTTTCTGGAAGGTTTAAATTCATTAACGTTAATAGTTAATTATAACTTTTTTTTTAACTTAAGAGGATTCAGGATTAAGCAGCAACTAAATTAAATCATGCTATTTAATTTAAGTATGAATTTGGTTTGTGTCCTCTTTCATGCTCACTGCACTGCAGACTATAGAAACGAAGACAAAACCTCTAAAGTGAAAGTGTACCTGTTTTCTAATCTAACTAGCAGAGTTTGCACAGGTGGGTAGGAGGTGTCATGTTTTGGTGGCATTGGGGGACCAGGACAGACTTCCTTGCTATTCTTCTCCTTTGCACATTTCCAGATCTCATGCAAATTGACAATCCAGGCTTTCAAAAAGGACAGCTTTCCGACCTGCCATGTTTTGAGCTGGATGAGGTCTGTCCTGAAAGTATCGAGTTGATGTAATACTTTCAGGAGAGACTTCGCGTCCACTTTCCCACGTTATCCTCCCCTCAGTTTGAACCAAAGGCTAGAGTTTTAACGAACCGCTGCTTCCCAGTGGCCTCGTCCCCGGATGCATTTCCAGAAGGTAAGGCTAGTGCCGCCCAGGAACTCCGTAGATACCAGAGTGCAGCCTCCGAGCAGCCGGCTGTGAACGTGGGATGGGCCGAGTGACGCAGCCCCTCTGAGGGCCGGGACGCTGTTCGTGGGCCCCTGCTGCTCGGGGAAAGGAGCGTGACCTGGGCTGATGGCGGTGCCTTGGAGAGCTCCCTTTCAGCCTGACCACAGGTGGTGGTGCTATTGAAATACCCCGGGTGCCAAGCAAATGTTTTAATCCTAGAAATGAGAAATTGCCAGCATTGTAAACTCACCCTGGCATCCTAAAAGGAAAGTTGATACGGGACAAAAAGCTAAGACAGAAGGCAGGTGAAATGGATCGTCTTCCATTAGCTCTCGCACTGGACCTGGTGTATGTCACCCATTGGGTTCTTTTCCAGCCTGGGTATCCGGAAAGCTCTACTAGCCACGCATGGGGTTTCCACAGGTGCAGGTCCTCTGCTGGGGGTGAGAGGAGGATATTTTCTAATTATATTTAAGTTTTTCCTTTGTCCCCCTGTCATCATAAAGGAGGTTAGGTAGTTGGCGGCGTTGAGCTCGCTGGTGTAATTTGCTTCAACTGTCAACAACTGTGTAGAAGTCACGCTCCAGTGCTTCCAAAAAAAATGCATCACAGTCAAGCGGTTTCTATTCCAGAACCTCATTTTAATGGCTGCTTGATAGTGGCACTGACCAACGTCTTCCTGTTTTAATATTCATATTAAAACTTGATTTTTTCCCCCTCAAGATGTGATTTACTATGAAAATTAAAAATTACCTTGCTTCATATTATCTACTTGAGTACGAGAATGATTTGGGAAGAATTTTCACTTACACATTCTTGAATTAATAAATTGGATGTTGATCAAGTACAAGTTAGTTCTCTGCTTGCTTCTCCAGCCCCAGAGCAGTGAAACACAAGAAACGTGGTTCCCAAACGTTGGATGAGAACAGGCAGGAGAGAGGTTTCTTTCCGAAGGGGAGGGGCTTGCTGGGTTTTTTGGTGGGAAATGACATTGTTGGCACTGTTAGTGGAGAAATCCTGCGCTTTATTTCTCTCTTCTCCACAAGCTCAGTTGCTAGGATTTTATTCTTTTCCAGTAATATATATGACAGACTAAAGACCCTCACTGGACAAGGTGTGTATTTTCTCGTAAGTTAACTAACTTAGGAGGCAGTTACTACCTTGGTCCACATTTCACAAATCGGAGGCTCAGAGGTGAACACGACCTGCCTGAGGGCGAGGGCAGAGCCGGTAAGTAGCAAGCTGACCCGCCCGTGGGTCTGGCTGCTGCTGGAGTCCATGAGGAAAGGTTGCGGGGACAGCTGAGCCTGGGGGATGACCTGACCCTGAAGCTGAGTTCCAGCCAAGCGGTCCACTTGGGTCCCTGTGGGATCGGGGTCCGCAAGCGTCATCCTGGGAGCTGCGCCGGAACCAATCGTGCTCAGGACAGAACCCTCCCAGCGAGGGGGATGCTGGCGGCGCTGAATCTTCCTTGCCAAGAGGGTTGCACTGCAGCACAGCGTGGCCTATGGCGAGGCCAGCTTCACTACTGCTCGTTCACGCCCTTCTGCACTCGTGGCTGGTGGAGGCAGCAAGACTGCAAACCCCGAGTTGGAGCGCCTAGTGCAGACTAATGTCGCCCCCTGCCCCCACCTCCACAGGCAGCTCTTTACTTCGGTGAACCTGCCTCCCGAACCCCCTCAACCCACTGCCATCCCCAACAGTAAGGACTCTACATAGTGACCCCCAAAACACTGGAAAAGTAGTGAGAACACCAAAACATACTGTGTAATTGAATACAAATTAGTTCCCACTAGTTAATTTCAGGATATAAAACTAATTTAGCCAAAATCTTGAATATGAAAACACTTGCATAAAAATGCATCTTCCCTGCTAATCCCGTCTCCTGGAGGTAATTTCGCAGTTCACTTAACCATCCTCTACTTCCTACAAGCATACACAGATTGCAGGGGGTCTATTTAAATTTCAGACATTAAAATTACCGTGCCAATTTGTATACTTCGGACATTCTAATAAGTTGCATTGTGTTCAGATGTATGGCTGCCCTATGATTTGTTCAGCCTTGTCCCTGTTTCCATAACCAATCATGTTCCTATAAATTACCTCTGACCATTGACACGACTGCAGTGGAAGTGGCTTCAGGTGCAAACCAGCATTGAGCTCACAGGCGGGGCTTGGCTGGGCGTTGGGCAAGCGGAACCGCAGGAGCAAAGCTATGTGGGAGCGAAGCAGTGCGGTAGCCGCAGATGCCAGCTGAGGTTGGCAGCGCGGGAGCGGAGTGCGGGGGCCGGGCTCCACGCCACATCCCACCTCCGGCTGCAAGAGGGCGCTGTCGGGCCGCCGCTTCCCGGGCGCCCCGCCCCGCGGGCTCGCCCCACTCCCCGATTGGCTGCGCGGCGGGAGCGCGCCGAGTCAGGGGGCGGGCCCGCGCCGGCTACAAAGCGACGAAGGTCACGGCGCGAGGAGGTGCGCGCCGCCGCGCCCCGCGATCCGCCCTGCGGCCCTTCTCCGCGCCGCCGCCCGCCGCCCGCGCGGGAAACCATGGAGGGAGTGAGCGCGCTGCTGGCCCGCTGCCCCACGGCCGGCCTGGCCGGCGGCCTGGGCGTCACGGCGTGCGCCGCGGCCGGCGTGCTGCTCTACCGGATCGCGTGGAGGTGAGTGCGCGCCGCCCGCGCGGCCTCGGGCCGCCGCCCCCGCCGCGCTCCCGCCGCCGCCCTCCCGCCCGCGCTGGCTCCGGGGCCGCACGGCCCCTCCCTGCCGTGCCCGGCCAGGCCTCGGCTCTGCGGTGGGGTCCGGGCCTGTGTACCCACGTGCTAATACTGGCTCTGCCCGCCCCCACCCCCAAAAGAAGGCCGGGCGTGGAACCTCCCTCGCGAGGCGGCTGCGGAGTGGGTTGGGGAGCCCCAGGAATGCGGGATGGGCGACAGCAGCTATCACGTGGCTACAGACTTCCTCCCCCGCCGAGACCCGCTCCGGTGGAGCCGCAGGTCTGCGGGCACCCCGTCCACACACCCCGGCTCCCCGAGCCCGCAGGAGACGCCAGCGGGTCCGCGGTTTTCCACGCTCAGCCCCGCCCCTGGCCCCGAGAGCACGTGTGGGTGGCGTGATACTAGGGGTCACTTTCTGGGCTGCTACCCTGCCTGGGGGGCTCACGTTAGCCTATTTCAGAGTCACAATCCCTGCTCCCCCTAGAGAAGCAGAGGAGAACGAAGTAAACTGTTATTAATTAGAAGAGTTGGGGTGTCTGGGGTGGTCTGGCCCTGGAGCCTGCATTCCTAGCCCCTGGGCTCTCCTTCCAAGAGCCCGGAAAGCCTGGCGCACTTTGGAGGCGGTTCAGATGGGCTGGGGCTGCTGCTGAGCAGGTTCAGGCTGCCCCCACCCCTGGCCCTGGCTCAGCTCATGCCGACCCCCATTCAGAGCCAGCCGGTCTCCTGGACCTCTGTGGTCGGGGCTCAAAGCTCCTGCTTCGGCAGGGAGGGACTCCTGCAGCCCATCTGATCTGCTTTCCTCGGGACAGGGAGGAACGGGGTTGTGAGGATGTTCTGGGTAAACCGTGGGTGGGTTTGTAGCCTGAGCAAGGAATGCGTGAAGCGCAGGTTTTGGGTGGAGGAAGCCAAGGCACTTGGCACAGGTGGTGGAGCTGGGATTTGAACCTGGGCAGCATGGCTCTTCCTTCACCACCACCACATATGGCTTCTCGCCTCAGGAAAAGAAGTAAGGGTGACAGTTGCAGGCTTCTTAGAGGGAGTAGGGGCAGGAGGGACATCAGCTATGTCTGCAGGATGACAGACTGGCGGGCTGAGGGGGCAAAGGCAGTTGGGGATGGAAGGAGCCCCCAACTCAAGGGGTCCCTGACAACCCACATCTCTATAGTGTCCTAGTTCCTGCTTGATTTCTGGAAGCTGGGAGGGCTCCCAGGACCAGCTGGTTCAAACTGGTCGTTTTATAGAGAGGGGACTGGGGCCCAGAGGCACGGAGTGTTCTGCTCAGGTGCCAGAGCAGTTGACACAGCTGGGTCTGGAGCTGAAGTGTGCCCTGGACGCCGCTGCTTCCTGGTGAACCCAGGGCTGGACACAGGGATCCGAGTCCGGGCTGCGGCACGGTCCCCAGCTTTGCCGTACCTCATCTGTCTCATTGGTGTGTAGTGTGGCTGGATTTGGGCCGTGTTGCATGTGCTTCCATGTCTCGTGCTTCAGCTGTTCTCAGACTACCAGCCGCTGCTTCCCCTCTCCCAGAGTCCCGGGGCCCAAACGGCACAGAGCTGGGCGAACTGAGCGAGGGGAGCCGGGAGGGTCCTGGGGGCTTTCGCTCCAGCAGCACCAGGGTGGCCATGGGACCTGTTGGACTGAGAAGGACCAGCCTTTCCCAGGATGCTCTGAGATGCTCCTAGAGCGCTGGCTCTTGTCTGGGGGTCATGAATTGGCCGGGTGACAATTCAGAGGCAAGACCGGACCAGCCACACAGAGACTTAGCCCTTCTGCCTCCAGGGAGGAGAACCCTGTGACAGGGAGAACTGGTGGCTTTGGCCACAGCAAGGGTTTGTTCGAATGACCCTCTGGAGAACATGTGAGGCAGATTGTTTATGGACGGTGACTTGGCCTGGTAGGTGTTGGTGGGCTTAGGTCGGGGGACAAGGAGGGAAGGCTGGCGAGGCACCCCAGGGAAGGTCCCCTCCCTGAAGTGGTCTCAGAGCGTCAGGCAGAGCCACCTGCCTCCACACCTGTGCCCTGCTCCTGACCAGTGATTAAGTGCTGCTCATGTGGGGAAGCACCTGTGTCCTGCCACCTGGTGAACCTGGGGACAGGTGTTGCTGTAGGTGGCACTTCCTGCCCTTCAGCGCCTTCCTGTTAACAGCAGATCCTTCCCCACGCCAGCCCCTCGAGCTCTTGGCTGCCCTCTGCACCCATGGGAGCCCATGGCTGTCGGCACCGGTGCAAGGTGGAAGCCCAAATTACACTTCACGGTCCTGCCCTCCTGGGTCCAGGCTGCTGTCGCAGCATCCTGAGCCCATCCCACCCCTGGACCCACTCCTCTGCCTTGCGCCCAGGATCCATCCTTGCAGCACATCCCTGCTTGGGACCTCGGGGCCCCCACAGCACCCAGAGGTGTTTGTTGGCTTGTCCGCTCTGTCACATTGGGAGACCAGGGGGTGCAGCTCTGGGGGTAAGGAGCAGAGCCCTGTCCTGGCACCGGGAATCCTGTTCCCATTCCCCTCCGTGCTCTCCTGCCGCCGCACCCTCTGGCAGGGGGACTGGCCACACCGGATGGTCAGCCCTCTACTCAGCAGCCCGCCTGCGTGAGTGCCATCTGTCCCTGCTGACTAGCAAACCTGTCCCTTCGGGCGACAGCAGATGCTCCGCTTGTTGGTCTGTCTCCTGTGGCATCTGTCACCAGCTGCCCCATGAGGTGGTCGTTCTCGTGTGCCCAGGTCAGGAGGAGAGCTTGCTCGTTTCCGTCTCTGTAAGCCTGGCTCAGTCAGCACAGGGTGAACGGGGCCCACCTGCTCCAGGCCAGGTCTGCCCGAGAGCAGTGGGTTTCGGGTGGTGGTGCTGCTGGGGACTAAGGTTTGTTCTGCCTGGAGGCCTGTCAGATCCTGGCTGGTGTGGTGATGCTGCTGTCACTGCGGCCCAAGAGGCACTTCCTTAGATTCTTGCTGTCGGGTAGGACAACGCAGGTTGTGCCCTCAAGGCGCAGAGGAGCAAGCAAGGACCCCTTCCCCTGTGAAGCTGTCCTAGATGTCATCCTGGGGCCCTGCCAGAGGCTGACCTCTTGGCTTCTGCGGGAACCAAGTTGGACTCGTTGAGACCACTTTCCAGACCGCCAGGCCAGCACATGGTTTCAGGCTGTGTGCCAGGCCCCCTTCAGGGGAGTCTGGGCACTCCTCAAGGCCTGGTGGAAACTAGCTGACACGCTGGCCTCCCCCAAACTCTAAACCCCCAGACAAGGACTGAGCCCCATGCAGCATCTCCTCCACAGGGTACAGCGCTGGGCTCGCAGCAGGTGCCCAGGGTCTGGCAGGGTCCTGGGCCAGCAACCAGGGGCTGCAGCCTGGCCCAGGGCACCTCGGGCCCGCAGTGGCGGTCTCACCCCTGGAACCTCCACCACCACCAGGGAATGGCGGGATGTTAGAACACCAGCTTCGTCTTAACTAAACACCTGTGCTCGGGGCTGATGGGGTGACACTGCTGTTGAGGACCCATGTTCTTTCCCCCAGTGCCCACTGAGGCTTGGGGTTGGCAGGTCCAGAGCGAGCTGCTGCCCTGGCGAGAGACCCACAGAGCCCGACTGGGTGCCACAGGGGGAGCTGGGGGAGCTGGGGGAGCACCTGCTGGGACCAGCTGCCTTGTCATACCAGACCTCCTCCAGGAAGAGTGGTTGGTCCCAGAGCCTGGCCGAGACAGAGGTTTTAGCTTGGGGATAAGTGGGCCGAGGAGTTTGGGGGGAAGCTGGGGGGCGCGTTCCCCTGAGCAAGAGCAGGGCCAGGGCTAAGCTGACTCACAGCAAATTGCCCCGCCGTCCTAGGTCAGGCCAGGTGGAGGCGGGCCCAGGCCCCCAGGGCCAGCCATGGACACCATATGAGCTGCGGGATCAGCTGGCGAGTGTCACCCCGGACACAAGTCACATTCGCTATCACAGGAGACGCGTAGCAGCTCCACGCTGGTGCTGGGGGCCGAGACGCGTGTCTAGCTCGCCACCGCTCTGCTGGCCCATGTCTCACGGGCCAGTGGGCCCTTGCAGGGCTTGACCACAGGGGCTCTGGGAGATGACCCCTGTCCCCGCTCTGGCCATGAGACGGGCCCCCACACGGATTTTCCCAGGGCCGAGAGTCAGGAGCTGGAGCCGCTCACCCCAGGGACAGGCGAACACCCCTCCCTTCCTACAGCTGACTCCCAGGCCAGGCTCCTTTCCCTCGCAAGGGAGCTGGAGATCCGAGTGGAAGCGATGACTGCTGGGGCGCACATCTGCCATTGTGCCCCGGGCCAGTGTCTTTGTCCCCTTGCCTGTCTTTCTGTGTTCGTGGGCTACAGTGCTTCTGCCTGGCCTTAGTTCTGAGGCCGGTGTGGCGTGGTGGGGTTCTGGGGTGAAAGGGCTGAAGCGCCGCAGGGAGCCGATGAGACAGGTCACTGGCCTGCATCATCATCCTCTGGGACACTCCCTGGGCACATTTACAGAGAGACCTGTAAAGCGGGTGCAGGTTAACAAAGAGAAAGCCCGGTGCTTCACTGCCCAGGGTACCAAGTGCTGGTACCTCAGCAAGCCGAGAGGCAACCACCCCTCCAGCCAGGGCTGAGCCTCTGCCTTCCATGCTCTGTGCATGGAGCCCAGTGCAGCTGTCGCAGGGCTTAGCGGGGCCACCTGGCTGGTGGGGCTCCTGCGTGACCCTCTCAGCAGCCTCTTGATGAATAGAAGTGGAGGTTCCTGGGGGCAGGAGGACTTCCCCCAAAGGCCATACCTGTGACCTCATTGCTGCTGTTTCTAGGCTCTGCTGTTGACAGGTTGTGACATGATAGCCCCTTGCCGTTGTGAGCGCCATGGCCCGAGTTGGGGCAGAGGGGTCCCAGCTGTCCTGTGGACCTTGGGGCCCTCCCCTGCAGAGACTAGTTCCATGACCTCTGTCTCTGGCTTGGGGGAGGAGTGGTTTGATGAGGTTGGGGAGGGTACTTCGCTGAGCTGCCTCCTCTCCGCAGCCTCCCCATGTAACCAGCATCTGTTGGGCATTTTTGGCCAGGCCCTGTTCATCACCTCCCACCCACGGCCCTCCGTGTCCCCAGTTAACAGGTAGTAAGACTGAGGCGCAGAGGACTTTGGTAACCTGCACGTGGCTGGTGGCAGGGCAAGGCAGGAGACAGCTGTAGTGTCTGGGGTAGGAGCTGTGCTCTCAAGGGACAGGGTAGTCGCAGTTGGCTCTGAATGTTGCAGAGCACCTGTACATGCCTTATGTCGTTGGATCCTTGTGACTCAGATGCCCTGGGAAGACAAGCAAGACAGAGGGCTGAGGGACAGGGACTCCCCGGGCTTCACATTTAGACATGGGCGGAGGTGGGGCATCTGGCTCTTGGAAGCTGGGGGCTGTGCCCCTCTGTGTGATGTGGCTGTGCACAGCAGCAGGGTTGAGGCAGCACCCCCAGAGCTGGAGGTGGCCTGACCAGGACCCTGGGGCCCAGGCAGCTGCCTCCCATCACCCTCTGGTGTCTAGATTCCTAGGACTGGGGGCGTTTCTGGGCAGTTGCTGTACATTGACAGCGTGGTGGCTGGAGGGGCCCAGAGCACAGATCCCCTGGTGTCTGAGCTGGGATTATCCTGTGGGCTCCACCTGTCGCCACACGTGTGGCGCGAAGGCGCTGTGGCCGGCCGGCTCTGCTGGCCGCAGGCCAAGCAGCTGTCTCTGGTCCCTACCCCTCCGCCCCCTTGGCCCACTCCTGGGACTCGGCTTCCTCGAAGCACAGGAGGCTTCTCTCGGAGGTTCCCGGGAGCACCATTCCTGCAGGGAACCGGGCCTCGCAGGGAGGGCGTCCGTCCTGGACCCTGATCGCTGTTGGCCCAGGTCCCCTGTGGGCATGCTGTCATCCGGGGATCTGGTGAATATCAGGACCCCTGGGATGCATGTGCTTTCCCGGAAGCCTGAGGAGAAGCCTAAACCTTGTGGCCTCTTTATGGTCCTTCCAACAGAAGTAGAGAGTGGTCGGGACTCTCGCCCTGCCGGGGCCTGCCTCCTGCATCCTTCCTTGTCTCCGTGCTCGGGGTGGGGTGCGCAGGTGTCTTCCCGCTGACTCGACTCTTTCCTTGTGCACAGGACAAAGCCAACGCACACGACGGTCAACTGCTGGTTCTGCAACCAGGACACGGTGGTGCCCTATGGGAACCGCAACTGCTGGGACTGCCCCCACTGCGAGCAGTACAACGGCTTCCAGGAGGTGCGCCCCGCCCCGCAGCCCCGGCACCTGGGTGACTTGTCCAGTCACTCCGCTGAAGTCGGCAGTTGGGGTTCAGCCCTGTGTCTGTTAGCACATGCGCACTGTCTGCTCCGCACTAGGCCAGGGACCAGCGGGTGCTGCAGAGGGCCGGGGGGCTTAGGCTTTGCAGGTTGCACAGCCTCTGTGCCCACAGCTCGGCTCTGCTGAGCCACCGCACGAATGAGTGCGGGTGGCTATGGCCCAGGGCACGGCCCCTGGGCCAGACTCTTCTCTGGCTGCACGCCTGCTGGGGCCCCTCCCACCAGGGCCACGCTCCTTGCAGCTTGCCCACCGGGCTCCATTGGTAGCTTCATGGGAGGGAAGCTTCTGTCGTTTGTGGCGCAGAAAGGAAGGGTGGGCACGATTGAGGCTGCTCCCGCTCGGTGCTGCTGGGCCGGGGGTCCCCGTGCCCGCTGAGCCCGTCCTCCTCTCCCAGAACGGCGACTACAACAAGCCGATCCCCGCCCAGTACCTGGAGCACCTGAACCACGTGGTGAGCAGCGCACCCAGCCCCTGTGCGCCCCCCCAGCCCCAGCAGTGGGTGAGCAGCCAGGTGCTGCTGTGCAGGAGGTGCAGCCACCACCAGACCACGAAGATCAAGCAGCTGGCCGCCTTCTTGCCCCGAGATGAGGTGAGGCCGGGCCGGGGCCGGGGCCGGGGCGGGAGACCACGCTCAGGACTTTGCTGATGGCGCCCGAATCACCCTCCGTGGGCTGGCCCTGCACGCCCAGGCGCTGGCTTCCGCCCCAGTCAGCACGTTTCCTTCTCCCTCTGCCTCGTGGCCCCTCCTCTTGGCTGCGAGCCTGGGAACACCATGGAAACCTAGCGCCTGCCAGTCCAGAGCGGTTTGTCCCTGGGCAGAGGCAGGTAGTTCCGGTGGGACCCTGTCAGCTCTGTCCTCTCCGTGTCCCTTTGAGTCAGGCTTGCCCCCGGCTGGCCAGGCGCTTCATTCCGGAGTTGGTGGAGGAAGCTCCCAACTTCTGGGAGGGGCGGGAGGCTGGGTGTTGGCGCTCCTGTCAGCTGGGCCTGCCTCCCGCCCCCGAACGGTGCCTGTGCCCGCAGACTGAGGCCCAGAGCTGCCGGCTTCCCCAAGGCCCAGCCTAGGATGGAGCAGGGGAGAACAGGGGAGCAAGGGCCAGGCCAGGAAAGGTGGAGAGTCTGCAGGAAGAGGGGATGATTGGCAGCCAGGGCAGCCTTCTGGCAAGTTTGGTCTTGGTGAGATGAGATCAAACTGGTAACCCTGCCAGCCACCGCAGGCCGACTCGCTTGGCCGGGATGCAGACGAGGAGCACTGCTGTGTCCTTAGAAGGAGGGACAGGGTTGGAATCAGTCTTGCAGGCTATTCCTGAATTCCCAAGGGCCCCACAGCCCCTGTTGAGACCAGCCAGAGGCCCTCCATTGCCTTCCCCATCCAGGGTTCGCAGGAGGGGAGCGCTGCCTCTGGGGTGTCTGCTCGAGTCCCAGTAGTGTCAGCCTGAGCCGCCTTCTCCTGCGAACCCCCGCCTCCCCGGGGCTCAGGCCCGGGTGCAGCGGCCACATTGAGAGCCCCTGGTCTCTGGGCATCCTGGGGGGCAGCAGCACGGGCCCGTGCCTCCATCGCTGCGGGTCACTGCTGCGTCCTGGCTCTGGGCCGGCCCTTACTCCTGGCCGCCACTGTCCCTGTGCTCGGCGCCCTGTCTGTCCCGTCAGGCAGTGGAAGAAGCAGGGTCAGAATGGGATGACGTGCCCTGGGTCACCCCGCTTGGGAGTGAAGCCAGGTTCACCCCACTAGAAGGGCAGCCTCCCTCGAGCCGTGGCCCCTGAGCCTTTGCCGCCGCCCGCAGGGCAGGTACGACGAGGAGATCGAGGTGTACCGGCACCACCTGGAGCAGATGTACAAGCTGTGCCGGCCGTGCCAGGCGGCCGTGGAGCACTACCTCAAGCACCAGAACCGCCAGCTGCGTGCCCTGCTGCTCAGCCACCAGCTCAGGCGCCGGGAGGCGGACCAGAGCCACACCCAGGTCTGAGGGAGCAGGCGCCCACGCGCGCTGGGGGTCCCACCCCTCGGGCTTGTGCAGGAAGCCCCTTCAGAGGGGGTGGCACCTCCGTCTGGAGGGCAGCTCTCAGAGCTGAGACCCTCTTGGGGTGGGGGGTGTTCCCTCGGGCCACGAGCCCACCCGTCCCCAGGCCCCTTTGTGTCAGCAGCTGGAACAGGTGCCCCGGGAAGCGTAGCTCGGTATTGGGGTTCACCTGACTTTTGCATACTTGTCAGGGTGGGAGTGCCCTGCTGAGCCCGGCCCCCTGGGGGTGGGGGGACTGTGCGCGTTGCTGTGCGACTCCCACTCAGCCTCAGACACTGTACGGGGCTTAGGTAGCTTGCGGAGTGCCCCCCGGCTGCTGCGCCTGGCCACGGCGGCAGGATCTGAACCCAGGACACTTCGGCTAAAATGTAGCATTTTATCACGCTATTCAGTTAGTGGAGGCTATTCAGTTAGTGGAGCGTTCTGGTTTTCAAAATCTGACGTAGTAGCAAGTAGATTTAGATGTAAGTCGTTCCACCCCCACCTTGAAAGTTCCTATCCACCCACTCGGGTCCCGGGATGTGCCTTGGTGTTTCTGGACTGAACACTCGTTGCTGTGTATTTTAACTTTGGCCAGAGTTATCTACGTATACACTTATTATAGTTCTAGTAAAAATCACAGTAGGACTTTTTGGTGAGAATTTGGCAAAATTATTGGAAAATGTATTTGAAAGACTGAGGTCATCATACTATCAAGGAGGCCTCTTTGAGGAACGTGGTAGACCCCTCCCCGCGCAGTCACTGGCCTGGGAGGTGAGCCCCGGAAATGGGGCCGGGTGGTGGGCACGTCTCAGAGCCTGATAGGCACATCCCTGATCGCCGAGACCCCTGTGGGTGCTTCAGGGCATCAGTGGCACCCTGGCCAGACCCCCGGCACAGGGCAGGCACCGGCAGCGGCTGTCGGTGGCTCTGGCTACCTGGCTGACCGGTGTCTCCTTCTTGCAGAGCTTCTGCTCGTCCGCCGTGAAGGCCCCGGTCCAGGTCATCGTGCTCCGTGCCCTCGCCTTCCTGGCCTGTGCCTTCCTGCTGGCTACCACGCTGTACGGCACCAGTGACCCCTTTGCCCCGGGGGTCACCCTGCCCCCAGCTTTGCCTCCCGGTGGCAATGGTTCGGCGGCTCCGGACAATGGCACGGCCCCCGGGGCTGAGGGCTGGCGGCAGCTGCTGGGCCTGCTTCCAGAGCATGGGGCGCAGCGGCTGCGGGAGGCCTGGGCCTTCGGGAGGAGCCACCAGACAGGCGTTGTCGTGCTGGGCCTGCTCACCTGCCTGCTGGCCATGCTGCTGGCTGGCCGCATCAGGTGCGTGTGGGCGGGCAGGTCTGCCGCAGGGTCACTGGTTCCTGCCTTGGGCAGGCTCGGTGGGAGGAAAGGGCTGGGGCTGGAGCCGGGGGGCCCCTGGGCACACGGCCCTGGGCTGAGCTTGTGCGGCTGAAACGATGCACCGCTCGCCCCAGCAGCAGGGCCCAGCGGGTAAAACTGAGCCAGCGACTTGGCGCTGGAGGGGCAGCTGCACTCAGAGCAGGGCTGCAGGGCCTCGCTCCTGCCCACCTAGGACCCAGTCTGCAGAGTCGGGGTGATGGCAGCCTCCCACCCCAGGGGCTGTGGCCGTTGCCTGCCCTCCCTGTGAGGGTGCAGACCCTGTCACACTGACGTCGTCACAGTGACTGGGGGCTCTGAACCCATTTACAGGTTTGGGAGAGGCCAGGTGCTCCTGGTGGCTCTGGGTTGTCCTCCGAGTGGGATTGGGTGGACGAAGGAGGCAGAAAGTGGCTGGGCACAGCGCGGTCCTGTCCTGCTGAGGTGGGCCCTCACGCTGCCCTGTCCCCGCAGGCTCCGGAGGATTGACGCCTTCTCCACGGGCCTGTGGGCCCTGCTGCTGGGGCTGCACCTGGCCGAGCAGTACCTGCAGGCCGCCTCGCCCGGCTGGCTGGACACACTCAAGTTCAGCACCATGTCCCTGTGCTGCCTGGTGGGCTTCACGGCAGCCGTGGCCACAAGGAAGGCAACGGGCCCACGGAGGTTCCGGCCCCGAAGGTCAGAGAAGCAGCAGTGATTGCGGGGCGGGGAGGACAGACGGACGGACAGTCCCAGAGCTTTGCCCCAGCCCGCTGCCGGGCACTTCTCTGTCTTGCATCTTCCTTCCCTGCCTCACACTCACCCCTGTCCTGGCCCAGCCCCTCCACTTCCCAGAAGGGCTAGACCTACCCTCGCCCCTTTTCCAACCGAAGACGCTCCCGCAGTGCCCTTTAGCTGCTCACCACTGCCACCTGGCCAAAGACCCCTCACTGCCCAGACGCCAGGACACAGGTTGCGGCCTCCACAAAGCCTGCCTGTGCCCCCTGGCTTCCTCCTGGCAGCTCCAGGCGTCCGTCCCAGCCACAGCGCTTTTCCTGGCCCTGACACTGGGATGAGGGTTGCGGGCCTGCTGCCTGCTTCTCCTTTCACCAGCCCCTTCCCTGAGCGCCTCTACGGGCTGCCTCCCGTGGCTGCAGGCTGGGCCCTTGCCACATGGCCTGGCCGCTCGGACAACTTGACAAGGGCAGGTGCTGCTGAGGGGACCCAGAGGAAAGCCCACACCACATCCCCACGTCACTCCCATGGTCAGTCCCCTGGGTCCCGCCCAGTGCCCGGCCAGCCCTGTAAAGCCGGTGGAACCAGAAGGAGGCTGGGCCGCCCCTGGGAATGGAGGGTCCAGTTCTTGGGCCCACACTGGCCTTGACCACAAGTTTGCAAATCAGGGCTCTTCACCAGGCGAACAGTGGGGACCCTGCTTCTGCTGTGGTCGTGGGCTTCCTAACAGCTGGCCTGCAGTGGGCATTTGCCCAGGTTTTGGGGAATCTGAAAAGTCTGTTCTTAGTCTATGTATTTGGCACGACTGTGGGCCAGGCAGGACCAGGGCGCACGTGTTTGGCCCCTCTCCTGGAAGCCCTTGGCTGTGCTCTGGAAAGTCATGGCCAGGCCTCCACACACTCCTATGTCAACTGGGGTTCGGGCTTCCTGGGCCAAGGCCGCCCTGACTGGCAGGCGCTGTAGGGCCCTGCCACTGCCCCGGTGCCTGGGATGTCCCCAGTTCCCCTCACCCCTGCATACAGTTCCTAGGAAAAGATTTCATTTCCCAAGTTAGCACATGGTAGGCAACCCAAGGGACATGCAGGTCCAAGAGGGCACCAGGTCATCCAGGTACCCTGACAATCCAGGTCATTGTCATTTCCTGGAGCCCCTTGTGGAGGATGCTGAGGCTCTCGCTTTCCACCCCTGTGGGGCGGCCACGGAGCCCACAGGGCCTCAGTGTCACTGTCCCTGGTCAGGTGGGAGGGGAGGGCTTGTGCCGTCCCAGAGCCCAGCAGGGCCTGCCGCCTCCCCAAGGGACAGGGGGCGCACAGACCTGCTCCTCACTAGCTGTGTGGTCCTGCAGGTCCCCGCTGTCCCCAGCCTCCGTTTACCATCCTTGGTGTGGACACACTTCAGAAACCAAGATCCTGTCCACATTTGGAGGAAGTTCTTGGCCTCCAGGGTCAGGGCACAAGGGTGGGCCAAGGTTGTCCTCTGCGTGCTTTACTCTGACGACCTGGGAGTGGGCCATGTGCTCCCTCTAAGCTCCACGTCCTGCCACTTGTCACCGAGCGTAAGCCTTCCCTGTCCATTCCACACACCGGAGCCCCATGGAAGCACATCACACGGGCACAAGGGCCACCCTCGTCACGGGGCCACCAACAGCCTATAGGACAGGTGGGACAGTGCCCTGGCCAGGCCCCAAATGAGGCCCCAAAGAGCCTCTGAGCGCCTTGTCACTACTGCTCGTGTGCATGGGGTCCTAAAGTCCTCCCCACCCCACTGGTCCCGTGCCCCTGTCAGCACCCCTATGTAAAGGGCCCAGGTGAGTCGGGATCTGGTCCCGCTTAGCCGCGTGGCCTCAGACAAGGCCCTGCCTGCTTGTGTGGAGGTGGGGGTGTCCAAGCCAGGACCGCACCCTCCTGCACCTGTCCCTTCACCCCAGCCAGCCCGCCCAAGGGGTGTGTCGGCCGGCCGTGGGGCGCTCTGCGGAGTCTCCTCTCCTCCGGGAAGCTCGCGGTGTGGTACTAATCACTGCTTTCCTTGGCATTGGGTAGAATCGAGACATCTGTGTGTTTGTTGTATTTAAGCTAAATTATTTATGACAGTTGAGCAGATACCTGGCCTCCCCTCTGGTGGGTGGGAAGACATCCTCAGGAGATGAGCTGTATCAGAGGAAGGCCTCCTGGCTGTCTTAGGGTTTTGTGTGACTTTTTAATTACTCGTCTGTCCTTGAAAGTGTTGCTTGGCATATTCCAAAGCCTTCAGGTGTCACTGGCACAGCCAGGAAGTGCAAGGCACCACTGGGTTCTCGGTTTATTAACTGGGAATATGTCACCCCTGCCAGGGCGCTGTCCCCGAGACATGAGGCGGGTACACGTGGCTGTCTTCTGGGCTGGGGTCAACAGGCGACTCTAGTAAGTTGCCCGGGAGCACACGTCCCTGAAGCGCCACCCGGGTAGGAGCCTGCCCTGCTGTCTGGCTGCTGAGTGGAGTGGAACTGCGGACGATTGTCTTATTGTCTGGCGACCCTCTCGTCACTGTAACCACAGCTCCCAGCCGTAGACGTTGTGTGTTTTATGCTGTATTTTCAATAAATGCCCCCGGGGCCCTGCTTTGACCGGCGGGCGTCAGGTGCCTCGTCTTTTTTCTTTCTTTCATGTGTCTTTGGAGGTTTCTGTGCCAAGGGCAGGGCTTGGGGTACAGGATGCCCACAGGAGTTGGGTTCGGGAGCTGGTGACAGGGCATCAAAAGGCACAGAGCCCAGCTCTCCTCGCCTGCCCTGCTGGGTGGGATTTCCCCATCTCAGTACATTGCATAAAATAAAGATACCCGTACCCCTTCCATCCCTGCCTTGGGCTGGAATTGTGTTGAAATAGACCAGACATCGGGTCAGGCACCGACCCTGCCTCGGACACTAGCCCATGGACAGTGGGCTTGGATCCTGGGCTGGGTTCCTATTGAGATGGGCCTCGAGAGTGCGGGTGGTCTGGAGGCCTCACCAAGGAAGCGCCCGTTCGTTTGAAGTTCTCAGGGGCAGCAGAGATGGGGCTCCTTTAACAGGAGGCTCCAGGGACTGTTCTCTGACAGTCGTGACAAGAGCTTACACTTGGTACCTCACAGGGACCTGCTAGGTGAGCGATGTCGCTGGGTGCCACAGCGAGAGGGGCCAGACCAAGTAAGTGTCTCAGTGCCAACATTTTTCACTGGTATCAGAGACATGGGACAGCACCTGTGCCAGGTGAAACCTGCAGCCCGCCTCAGACCCTCTTCATTTGCTGCTCGCTGGGGGTGGCCCTCAGGAGGGCTGCCTGGTGGAGGTGATGCAGGAAGCCCCCTGTACAGGCCTGCTGCCCTCTGTTGGGAGGGGTCGCCACTGCCCAGGACAGACCTGGGTCCTCCCCAAGGTGCAGGCCTCAGTAGGGGCAGCTTTCTTATGACCAGAGCAAGTCAGCCATAGGTCCCAGCGAACTGCGACGGCCTCTGCAGAGCCTCAAGCCTCCCTCCTGCTGAATGGGTTCGCATTTCTGAAGTGATGGCGCTGCATCATGCTTCCTGTTGGGGTGGGGCTTTCCCCTGGTACCTTGGGGGCAGGGGTGGTGTCAGGCGGGCTTCAGGACAGAGTAGCGGGTGGAGCGCAGGGACGTGCGGCCTGGGGCCACCCAGACCCTTGTGCAGCTTGGCGTGAGCTCCTGCCTCGATTTCCCCACGTTCCCCAGCCCTGGCCCTGTCTGCCTTTGGCTTTGAAAGGCATTTAAAAGGCCACATTTCCAGGAAGGCAACACCGAGCCTATATTTTCCTCAGCTTGTTCAGAGGGAGGGACAGGACGAACGGTGGCGAGGGGCCCTGGACTGCAGCCAGGCTTTCAGTCAGGATGGGCGGGCCCCGGTGTGTCCCTTAGCTGCCCCGGCTCTGCTGCAGGGCCTGAGCCAGCCTGCCTGTCTGTCGGCACTTTGTCCACGGGCTCATTTGTCCCTTGGGACCGAGGTAAGGCTGGACCTCCCGCAGCTCCGTCCAGAAGGTGGGCGGACTAATGTATTAACTGTCTGCCCCTCCCCTTCCGTAATCAGTTGCCTTAATCAGGAGCATGGTTGACATTCTGGCTTGGGGCCACCGGGTCCTGTTGTGTGATTTGTACCATTCTCGGCTTAAAGAGACACTGTCACCTTCCGTCTTTTGGGCAGCCTCGAGGTCACTTACGGGTCTTTTCTAAGTTCAAGTTCAGTTCGGCTTGTGTGCTGCGTGTCTCTTCCTGGGGGTCCTGCGCCTGGCCCCCTCCTCTGCTCCACAGGGGCCTTCAGGTTAGCGTCCAGTGTCCGAGGCCAGAGAGCAGGGCCTCCTGAGCTCGGCCACTGTCAGGACGCCCTGGGGATGAGCAGGAAGGACAAGGCGGAGCCCAAGACCACTGGCCCATACTGAGAAGTGGGCGCCTGGGGCTGGGCATCTTTGCTTCAAGGCGAAGAGTTGGCATGAGGTTGGCAAGGGCGACAGTGTCACTTTAATACCGAGACTTGTAGTGGAACTAGTTTGCTGTGACGCTGAGGGGGACCCAAAGGGGCATGCAGGGAGGGGCAGGTCACGCTGGCACCTCCCAGCTACCCGATCCTAATGGCGTGAATGTGGTTGGACTGCTTTTCCGCTTCAACTAACGCACGCCTCCTCTGGGACCCCCGACTCAGGCCCCGCCTTGCACGGGGTGGGGCAGGAGGGGTGGACTGGGCGAGGCCTCCGCCAGGGCCCTCCAGGCTGACCTTCCTCTCTCCCTGCCCACGGGCTCCCGCAGGTACCTCCCCGGAGACTCTGCAGGCCTTTTCCCCTTGGGCCCCAGCCTGGCTTTCCCCTACCCGAGTATCGCAGGCTCTTCTCCGTCTCTGTCACTCCCCTCCCCACCTGGCTTCCTGCCCCTGGCCAAGCAGCAGCTGTTCCGGTCTCCCCGCCGGGCCTCTCCCTCCTCCCTGCCAGGCCGCCTCAGCCGGGCCCTCTCGCTGGGAACCCTGCCCTCTCTGACCCGAGCAGGTAAGAGCCGCCCGGCATCAGTGAGCCGCACGGGACTGCGGGCGGCGGGGCGCAGGGACCCTGGGACCCTGGCTGCCGACAGGCGGGGAGGCTGGAGCTCCTGCCGCAAAGATCGGAGGAGCTGGGTTCGAATCCACTCCGCAGCTGCCAAGGCACTGGCTTCACCCCTCTGAGCCTCGGTTTCCCTCGAGGAAAAGGAGACCCACCTTGTAGGTGATTGGGGAGGTCAGCGAGATGTGGGTTTAAAGGGCCGACAGGGCAGTGGCACCCAGCGGGTGCCCAGTGCAGGTTCACGCCCTTTGGGGTGCCCTTTTACCACCCTCCTGCCCTTATCGTCACTGCTGTTGCTTTTAGACCTGAGGGCTGGAATCTTGCCACCACCACCCCCGCCCCCCACGCCTTTCTGTGTGGTCCAGAGGGCAGGACTCCGTTCAGGTCGGTCACTTTGCTGAGTGGCTGCTGCACAGAGACCCCAGCGTGACCAAGACCAGCTTCCTGCCACAGAAGCGTTTGCACCTCACCCTTCCCCACAGGACCTTCCTGGAAAGGCGACTGTAAATACACGCGCTCCGAGAGGGTCCTTAGCCCTGGGGAAGCCGCCAGGCATGGACGAGGGGGGCCCCTCCCTTGGAGGCCGCCCTAGACTGGCTCCCTGGGTCCCGGGCCTGGGGCTGCTGGGCAGGACCCCATCCCCAGAGAACGTGGGCGCCTCTTGGTTACACCGGGCAGCTGCTGTCTCATTGAAGCCCCTTAGCAGCTCAGCCAGGTCGGGGTTCCAGCTCAGTCAGACACCCTCTGAGCCTCAGTTAACTTCCACCAAGCCCCGCTGCTGGTGGGGATGGGGCGAGCCCAGCCCAGGCTGTCAGCCCTGCTGTATGCAGGCGGGGCCCTGGAAGGTAGATGGTGGGTCGCGCTGCAGGAGGGCCAGGGCTGGGGGACACGGTATTGCAGCTGAGCCATGGATACATACCAGAGTTGAGGCCTTCAGGATGGGCGTGGAGGTGGGATCGTGCTGGCAGCAGAGACCAGGCCGGAACCAAACGTGGCCGCTTGCTGGTCCTCCCACCAGGAAGTCATTCATTAGTAGAGTTCCTGAGTCCCTGTGTGCCCGTCACAGCTGGGCCGGCCCAGGTCAGGCCCTGGTGCCCAGGGCACCTTCTGGGCCCTTCGTGAGCAGCAGCTGGGGCAGGGACCATGGGGTGCCCTGGAACAGGGCCTGGGAGGCCCGGCTGCTGGCCCTTCCCCTGAAGACTTGCCGTGCTGCCCCGCGGGAGCCGGGAGTGGGGTTCTGGGTCTGCAGGGTGGGGCGCAGTGGGTTTGACCCTGCCAGGGCCTTTCGATGACCCTTTTGGTGGAGGACAGGGTTGCAGACGCCAGGGGATGGGCTCTCTGCTTCTTGGTGTGTTTATTAGAAAAATAAAATGACGCAGGCTCATTGGCTCTCGAGGTGAAAGGGTAAAGGTTGGATTTCAGGCCCTGGATGGGGACAGGGAGGTGAGCAACTGTCATCTCTGCAGGCCTGACCTGTGTCACCTTCCTTTCCTTGCCAGACTCGGGGTACCTGTTCAGCGGGAGCCGCCCACCGTCTCAGGTGTCTCGGCCTGGGGAGCTTCCCATTTCAGGTAAGGAGACCGAGAGCTAAGGGCAGAGATGGGGAAGCTGCCTGGGGGTTCCTGGGTGCCGTGTGGGGTGGGACAGCAGAGAGGGTAGGCATGCCCTTGGGCGTCTGGTCTCTTCCAATCCCGGCCTTGCACCTCCCAGCTGGGTGGCCGTGGGCAACTGACTGACGCCCCTGTGCCTCAGTTTCCTCTTCATCAGAGTGGGTGTGGTAGTTCCCAGGACTTAGGATGATGCTGTTATCTTTGTCAGTGCTGCTGGCAGAGGTGGTCCCTCAGGGTCCTGCCGTCAGCAGGGCGTGGGCACGCTCCCCTTACCTTACGAGCTGCTTCTGTCCGGGCCTTGCTCTCAGCTGAGGGAGGAGCCAGGGCCTCTAGATAGAAATGGAGGCAGAGGGGCCATGGCTGAGGTTTCCTGAGGCTCTGCACAACTTACCTTTCTTCCTGGGTTAATAGAGAACAAAACAGCCACGTGGTAAGTTTTCTGGAACAGTCGCAGACGGTCGTGCATTCACAGCATGGTCTTTGTCACCCACCCTCCAGATTACTTCTCCCTGCTGTCGGGAAGCTGCCCCTCGTCCCCGCTCCCTTCCCGGGCCCCGTCCGTGGCCGGCTCAGTGGCCTCCAGCTCCGGCTCCCTGCGGCACCGCAGGCCCCTCATCAGCCCTGCGCGGCTCAACCTGAAGGGGCAGAAGCTGCTGCTGTTCCCGTCACCCCCTGGGGAGGCCCCCAGCACCCCCAGCAGCTCCGATGAGCACTTGCCCCACAATGGCAGCCTCTTCAGCCTTGAGCCGCCGCAGGTCCTGCAGCAGCAGCTGACACAGGACACAAAGCCCACCATGGGTACGAACGACCCCCGCGCACCCTCCTTGGAGGCAGCAGAGCCCCACAGGGCCTTGGGAGCACCCCTGGGATCAGTGCTGTAGGGGACACCCATCAGCAGACTGTCCACAGCCTGTCCCAGCTCTTACCCCATTGTGCACAGCGGGTCTCCAAGCCCCAGTAGCCCCTGGCCTGGTTTCTAGTGGGTGACCTCGAACCCTCCAGGATGTTGTCCGGTGTTGGCTGATTGTATTTTCTTGTTTTGCAATTGACCTTGAAGGTCATCTGTTCCAGTGGATCAGAAACACATTATACCATGCCAGGCTGCGTCTGGTAACATAATTTTGTTTCGCTCTGATAACAGTCTGCAAAGCCTCAAAAGTCGAGAATTTTCACATGATTTTGCAAGTTTCCCGAGGCTCTTATGACATAGGAGATCTGGTCCCACTGGGCCTGAATACTGGCCAGGCTGGTGGAAGGGCAGGTGGGGGTCTCGTGCGCCAGCCCCTGTCCCACCCTGTCCCCCCGGCCTGGCTGCCCCCTGCCCAGCCTCGCTGCACCCAACCCAAAACCAGGCAGCGGGGCCCGGCCCCCACTGCCCAGGGTGGGGCAGATGAGCACTGCCCTGTCCCTGGGGGTGAACTGTGAGCACCCCCTGAAACACCCCTTCTCCGTGCAGACATGAGGTCAGTGCCGGCGAGAAGCAGCTCCTGCAGCCACCACTCCATCAAGAAGGAGGACGATTCGTCACAGTCGTCCACCTGCATGGTGGACACCACCACCCGAGGCTGCCCTGAGGAGGCCGCCGCCTGGACAGGTCCGCACCAATGTCGGGGGGAGCACAGGGCAGGTGGGGGCCTCGGGTCTGCAGCCACCGTCACCCCTTCCACCTGGGAGCTCGGCAGAGGAAGGCCCTCAGGGTTCGGCCCAGCCCCTTGGGGGACGCAGCCTGTGGCCCCTCTGAGCTCTGACAGCAGCCTCTGGTCACAGGCGGCTGTTTGCCTTGAACACGATTACAATTTGGAAGCAGAGAAGGTTGAGTTGCTCCGCTGCCCCAGCCACATTTCACCTGCTCCAGGGCCACGTGCGGCCTCGATGAGACGGCACCTTCCCTGGGCGGCTCCCGGAGGGCGCTCAGCTGTCGGCTGTCCCCGGGGAGGCGGGAGCAAGTGGTGGTGAAGATTGCCACCGGGAGCTGTCCCCAAGTCAGGGGGGCCCGGGGCGTGACCTGGCGGCATTGAGGTCGTGTGTAGATGTGGGGTGGAGGACCTCAGTCAGCTGCTTACCTCTGAGGCCCGGGCTGGGTTCTCGTGACCTAAAGCCCCGTTTCCTGCCTGTGCCCACCCCCATCACTAGGGTACAAGCACAGGGCACCCTGGCCAGTGCCTGCCTGGGGGCACCGGCCTGGGCTCGGGAGATGAGGCCCCTTAAGGAGGCAAGACTTGACCAGGTGACCCTAGTTTGGGTGCCTTTCTGGACTGGGAGGCCACTGGGCCTGAGGAAGGAACTGGGGCCCAGCCTTATGCGTCCCTGGTGGCCCAGGGGGTATTCGGCTGCAGGGAGACCCCACTCCGGTCTCTTCTGACCTTCATGCCTTTGACACAGTCTCTCCACTCTCTCAAAGGTCGTTTCGGGCCCTCCCTGGTCCAGGGCCTCCTGGCCGTGAGCTTGGCTGCCAACGCCCTCTTCACCTCAGCCTACCTGTACCAGAGCCTGCGCTGAGCCCGGTCCCCAGCCTCCAGCGCCCCCGGGCTCCCAGAGGGTGCGCCCGGGTGCTGCCGCCACTGCCACCTCGGAGCCTCTTCCCTGGGCCCAGACCCGCTGCGTGGAGTCCTGTCCTCAGGCGCCTTCTGCTCGCCCACCGCCCCGCCGGGCTGAGCTGGTCTGCAAGCCACACCCCCTCCGCCCATCCCTGGACTCACAGCAGTTGTGTTTGGTGCTGCCCCCAGCCAGGGACCCCCCTGGCCCTGGGGCCCCTCCCTGTGGCCGGCCAGGCCCTGCCTGCCTGGCTGCTGCCCCCACCCCACACACGTGGTCCGGTCTCAGTACTGTGCGCCCCTGTCCCACCAGGCGCCTTAGGCTCCCTGGGGAAACGAGGGGGTTGGTCCTTGTGTCGCACGTCCTCAGCCCTGCGTAGTGGACTCAGCCTCCCCTGGGGAGGCCCCTGTGAGGACAGGCACCCCTTCCTGCTGGCCGAGGCCAGGCCTGCCCCCTGGCCCTCCTGGTGGGCAGGTGGGTACCTGGGGTCACTGGCCCAGTCATCCCTGGGTCTCAGACACCCAGCTGGGCCTTTAGGACTAGTATAAGCCCCTCACCCCGGACTCCTGTCTGCCCGAGTGCACCCCTGTTCTGTTACCTCTGGTGACCTTCCCAGGTGGCAACCCCATCTTACGGAGAGACTCCCCAGGGCCCAGCCCTCACACACTGCCCTCAGGAGCCTCGCCAGCTCTCAGCCTGATTGGGCTGACGGACTGCCTGGGGCAGCCCGACTACCAGGGTGAACCTGGCTCCTTTCAGCCGCTGAGACCCTTCTGTCTCCCCTTTCTGCTGCCACCGTGGGCTGGGTGTGACCTCTTGTCTTTAGGCCAGGGCGGGTGGCTTTCTTTCCTCCCAGTTCCCCTCAGTCCCTGCCGCTGCCCCTCCGACCAGGACTGCAGGCTTGCCCACCCCCTCTCCCGGTGCTGGGGTCCCTCATGCCCCTGGGGAAGGAAGGAGGGAGCTCAGTCCGGCACAGGGACCCTCAGTGCCATGAGGCGTGAGAGCCTGTGAGTGTCAGACCCCTGACCCTGCTGCCCTGGGCCAGGGACACAGGCGTGGTGCGTGCGTGTGCATGTGTGTACATGTGCATCTGTGTGTGCGTGTGCATGTGCGTGTGGGACAGTGCACGTGGCTGCCGCTTGGGGAGGAATTGGCTGCCTGGACCAGTTCTGAGACCTGGGGGGAGGGTCCTGAGGCAGGAGGGTCTCGCTGTCATTCAGGGATAAAGTTCCATTTTATTTTTCTACACGTCTCTGCTAGGTAAGAAAGGCATTTTGCTGATGAGCAGGTGCCCCAATTCTCCCTGCGGGGGAGGTTTAGTTTTTTTAAGCTTTGGGTGCATTTTTAGTCTTTTTTTTTTTTTTTTTTTTTTTTTTAACCATGTGGGGAAGGAGGTCACTCTGACTTCCCTGTCTCTTCCCCGCCGGTCCTGAGAGCTGCCGCGTCCGCCCTGCCCCCACCCAGAGCACAGGGAGCTGGGGGCTGCGGCCGCGCCAGGACCCCCGAGTCCAGCTGCCCTGAAGGGGTTCCAACTTGGAGCTGCTGTCTCGTGGCCCCCACGTATAGCGGGCGTACGTGTCAACTTTTTAACTTTACTGTTTGCCTAATAAAGCCAAACTCCATTCTTGAGTGCACTTCCTTTCTGGCTCTGAGGAAGCCCTCGCAGGGCTCCCACGCCCTCCCACACCCTCCCGCTGGGCCGCACAGGGTCCCCGCAGCACCCTGCAGTCGGGAGAGGATGGGTGGGGAGCCGTTCCCTAAACAAAACACAGCCTTGTTTTTCTTCACAAAAGGGAAACAAAAAGGTACCAACCTTTGAACTGTATACTTCCCTCTGTCCCGTCTGGATCTGCTCTGCTGCCAGCCACGTGAGAGGACCCCAGCGGGGTGAGGGGAGCCCCAGCCGGGGTGGAAGTGATTCTACACTTGCTCAGTGCAGAGCTCAGTGTGGGGTGCAGGGTGCCGTGTGACCATGTCCCCAGAAGGACTTTGGGATTTGGACAGGAGACGAGTGCCTGGGTGGGAGGGTGAACGTGAGTTTGCTGGGCAGAGAATATTCCAGGACATGAGCAAAGGCTCAGCAGGAGGTGCTCAGCTGTCTGCAGAAAAGCCTGTCCAAGCCAGCAGCCCCCGAGCTGGCCCCAGGCCTGCAGCAGCGAGGGTCATCCATGCCCGGAGACCTTGTCTCCTCCTGAGCCCCCTCCAGTGGCCCTGACCCACCCAGCAGTGGGGCGTGGCACCAGCTGCCCTGGGACGGCCCCCTGCCCAGCCTGGCCAGGAGGTTGCATCCAGGCCTAGGGGCTGGGCTGAAGTTAGCCTGCCGCATGTGGGCGGGGCTGCCCTGGGCCCGGTGTTGAGCAGGGAGCCTGGGGTAGGGGCCAAGGGGCCGCCTCTTAGTGTCACAGGTTCTATGCTGCTCTGTCTGGCGAATACGGCCCTGCACTGCTGGGGGCTTCAAATGAACTCTGAAGTGGCAGGACCACCACCCAGCATTGGGGGTGGAGGTGGGGGCGGGGTGAGTGGACTGCTGCACCGTGCAGCAGGAGCCCCAGTGCCAGTGGCTTGTTCTGGCCCAGGCCCATGGGGACTGGTGGGTGGTTGGCTCCCTGGAACTGGATGGCCAGTCATCTAAACCTGACCCTGAGTGAGTGGGAGCAGAACCTGTCACCCCACCCAG
The DNA here is from genome assembly GCA_004026585.1 of Noctilio leporinus. NCBI lineage: Eukaryota > Metazoa > Chordata > Mammalia > Chiroptera > Noctilionidae > Noctilio > Noctilio leporinus. Next base: position 179,749 of record PVIW01000360.1, on the reverse strand, counting down.
AGGCCCACCCTCTGTAAGGGCAGGGCCACGCTGCTCACAGGTGGCACCAGAAACACCTCCCAGTTCGCTGACCTCAGGGTCCTTGGATGTCCCCTGAGGCCATGACATCTGGGGACCACAAGAAGCCCTTGGAAGCCTTCTCTTCCAGTGACCACAAGGTGCACGCTGAGGAAGACACTGGCTCCCACTGAAGTCACAGTGTCCCCTTGCCCAGGGCTCCCACCGGACCCTGCACTGTGGCGAGGGACCCGAGACTCCTAGTCCCCAGATGTAGTTGTCCTTCTTTGGCACATCTATACTGTCTTACAGGTGATCTTACAACTGCAGTAAAATACTGTTGTGTACTCTTCTCTCTACTTATGTAGCTACCTGGTTTTCATTTTTTATGAAAATGGGATCTTTCTGTCGACGCACTTTGTTACTTGATCATGAGCCTATTTCCATGTCCCGAAGTTTCATTTCTTCTTCTTAAAAGCCACCTTTGCTTCCTGCTGAGCATCCAGGAGACCTGTCGGCTCCCCTTGCCTTTACAGATGGGCTGCAGGAGCATCTTTGTTAGGTACCTACGTTTTCTGTAACTCAGGCTTTTCTTAGGGTAACTCCTTAGTTCATGTCCATGGGTCGTGTGTGTCAGTTCCCTGGCTTCATCCTCTCTATTATTATTAACTCCCCTCTGCCTGTCTTGTGCCCTCCAACCATGCTTCCTAGTCCCTGCACCATTTCCCCACTTCTCCCCCTTCCCCTCCCAGCTGATAACCCTCCCAATGATCCCCATACCTATGATTCTGGTCCTATTCTGGTTGTTTGCTTAGTTTGCTTTCGTTTTGTTTTGTTTTGTTTTGTTTTTTTTAGGTTTTGCTTTTGGTTTTATTTTATTGGATTCTGTTGTTGATAGTTGTGCATTTGTCATTTTAATGTTCATCGTTTTGATCTTCTTTTTCTTAAGTCCCTTTAACATTCCATATAACAAGGGCTTGGTGATGATGAACTCCTTTAGCTTTACCTTGTCTGGGAAGCACTTTATCTGCCCTTTTCATTCTAAATAATAGGTTTGCTGGGTAGAGTCATCTTGGTTGTAGGTCCTTGCTTTTCATCACTTTGAGTACTTCTTGTCAGTCCCTTCTTGCCTACAAAGTTTCTTTTGAGAAATTAGCTGATAGTCTTATAGGAACTCCTTTGTAGGAAATGGTAATTGTCTTCTTCTCTCTTGCTGCTTTTCAGATTCTCTCTTTATCTTTAAACTTTGGCATTTTAATTATGATGTGTCTTGGTGTGGGCCTCTTTTGGATCCAGCTCATTTGGGACTCTGTGCTTCCTGGACTTGGATGCCTCTTTCCTTTGTCAAACTTAGGGAGTTTTCCTTCATTCTTTTTTCACACAAGTTTTCAATTTCTTGCTCTTCCTCTTCTGGCACCCCTATCATTTGGATGTTGGCACATTTAAAATTGTCCCAAAAGTTCCTGAACCTCTCCTCATTTTTTTCAATTCTTGTTTCCTCATTATGTCCTGGTTGACTGTTTATTTCTTCCTTATGTTCTAAGTCATTGATCTGAACTCTCTGGTTTCCTTCTCTTCACCATTGTTTTTGTGTGGATTTTCCTTCATGTCACATAGCATAGCCTTCACTTCTTCCTTTCTGTGTCTGCCCTGCTGAAGCATGTCTGTCCAGTCTGTGAGCATCTTTATCACCAGCATTTTGAACTCTGCATCTTTTAGGTTGGCTGTCTTCTCATCACTCTTCTCCCATTGGAACCTTGATCTGCTCCCTCTTTCGGGCCATATTTCTCTGTCTCCTGAACTTGACAGGTCCCTGTGTTTGCCTCTATGTCTTAGCTAAAGCTGTCATACCTGTTATATTGTAAGAGGAGGAGCCTTAGATATTCCTCAGTACAGGGTGGTCTGTTTCACCACATGATGTATGTGGGGGAGGGTCTGAGAGGGAACAATGCTGCTTGCTCAGCATTCACCCCTTTTCCAGGCACTTGTCCTGCTTCCCATATGGGACTGGCTCCTGCCTATCTGTTGCCCTGGCCGTGGCTCCCAGAATGGATGGGTCTGCAGACATTCCAAGACTGTGGCAGCCTCTGAACAAATGGACGCTGCTGAGAGACCAGCGGTTTCTTCCTCCACCCCAACCCCCCACTGGTTTTCACAGTCAGAAGCCATGAGGTTTCATTTTCCCCCAGTGCAGGAACCGTGAGCTGCAAACTCCAGTCTGGTGCTGGGCACGCTCCCCAGGTGTCTGTGCTTTTAAAATATGTGACTGCACTTCTGCTGGCCAGCCACAGCCACTGTCCTGCTGCAGCTGCTGGGCCACCAAACCACGTCCTCCCTGTCCCTGCGCTGCCCCTCCTACCTGCATGGATGAGTATTTCTTCTTTATATCTTTGTTTGTTGGACTTCCATGCAGCTCAGTTTTCTGTAATTTCTGGTTGTCTAGTTTTGAGGTAGTTGTATTCCTTCTTAGTTGTCGAGGGAGACACAGTGTGTCTACCTATGCTTCCATCTTGGTCGAAGCTCTTAGGGTAATGCTTGGGAGTTGACTCTTTCTGTCAAAGGTTTCTCAAGAGTAAAGCTTTTTATATGCGCTGCCTGGTTGCATTCTATAAACGTACAGAAAATTACCATATACGTATTTTTTTAAGATTTTATTTATTATTTTCAGAGAGAGGCAGAGAGGGAGAGAAACCTCAATGTATGGTTGCCTTTCACCTGCCTCCAGCTACGGACCTGGCTGGAGACCTGGCTTGCAACCTGGTTATGTGCCCTGGTAGGGAGTTTGTAGGCCGGCACCTTATCCACTATGCCACCAGCCAGGGCATCATATATTTTGTAAAAATCTTTCTGCTGCCCCTGCTTACCAGACAGTTTGCATGGAAGGTAGGAGGTGGGGATGATCAAAAGACCCAAATTCTGGTCATATTTGTAAGATGATTTCCACCCAGGCACTAGGTCAAAATTAAGTCTACTGATTAAAAAAATACATATTGTAATGGCCTCTGCTGACATACCACCCACCTTACCAACTAGCCATGTGACCCCTGAGCCCCCCTTGCAGTGAGAGGCAGCACCCAGGTGATTTCAGCCCTCCGGCGGGATGATCAGAGGTGGGGACTCCATCCAGGGACATCTAGGGGTCTGGAGTGGCTTCACTACAAAATGCTTCCAGGGGCATTTTGCCTCCAAGTGGGGAAAGCTGTTCTCCGTCACTGAAGAGCTGAGTGTAGCCAGCGCAGCTACCGGTCCAGTGTGGGGCTCTCTGCCGGTTGACTGGCTTGAGTGTCTGTGTCCAGCCCCCCGTTCACTGAGTGAGTGAGCAGGGTCACAGTGAAGGGAGGGGGAGAGCCAGCATTTCCACGGCATGTTCTTTCCTTCATCACCAGCCAGGCTGATGCCCTGGGGCGTGTCCCAGGCTGTGCCGGGCATGGGCTACAGTGGTGAGCAAAACAGAGATGCCCCTGCCAGGACTGGCCGCTGCGAGGGAGGTTGGCTGGTTTCCCGAGGCAAGCCCTGGGGTTTGGGGAGATCTCAAGTGGTCCTAACTGCCCTTGCTGCCCCAAACAAGCACATTCAGTGCGAAAAGACAAGGCCCCTCAGCAGCAGAAACAGTGCCACCTCCAATGCGTGCTTTGAGGTGTAGCAATCGCAGTGTGGCGTCCAGGGTTCACCAGGGTTCATCTGCCCAACTGCTCAGGGATGAGGGTGCCGGTGGACATTTATTGGGGTCCTTTCATTGTACCCCTTGATTGTGAAGGTAGAAAGAGTTTTTTGGTGTTTTTTTTTGTTTGTTTGTTTGTTTTAAACTAAAAACTTGTTCAGCCCTGGCTGGTAGCACAGTGGATAAGGTAAGGTGCCGGTCTGCGAACCCAAAGGTCGCTGGTTCGATTCCCAGCCAGGGCACATAACCAGGTTGCAAGCCAGATCTCCAGCCAGGTCTGTGGCTGGAGGCAGGTGAAAAGCAACCATACATTGATGTCTCTCTCCGTCTCTGCCTCTCTCCCTTCCCCTCTTTCTAAAATTAATGGAATAAAATCTTTTTAAAAAAATTAAAAAAAAAAAAACTTGTTCAATTTTAGGAGAACTGAGAAAGACCTGAGTCCCAGATCTCCAAGCGTACCAGCATTTTCTGTGCTTAGTGTTTTCCTCTACATGGCTGAATTAAATAGTGGTGCTTAGGTAGAATCCCGTGCAGAAATCAATAAATGAAAAAGTGGAAAAATGGGGAGGAGCTTCCTCACTGCCCATGGCATCTTAGCCAGAAGCCGGCAGCCTGTGTGAGGGGTGGGACACGCCGGTGGGGCCACTCCGTGCCTTTCACAGAAATAATTCCTCTAAGTGAATCAAACTCTTCCTTCTACGACGAGTGGATATTTCCAAATTCATCGTCGCCACTTTGTGCGTTAGCTCCGACTCCAGGTTGCACGGCCCTGCCTCACAAGCCTTCTCGACAGAACATTCTCGAGAACTGCCTCCCCAACTCGCATTGACCTAATGCAGGAAGAATTCCCAGGTTGAGGGAAAGTGCACGGTTTTCCGAGGTTGCTTTCCTGAAGTTGATTTCACGGCCAGGTCTGGGACAGAGCAGCTCCCTCCGGCCAGAGCGCCCCCCACAGCTGCTGACCGGCCTGTGTCAATGTCCCCAAGTGACCCCTGACACAGCAGAGCCATATAGGAAGCGGTCACGTCAGGAGGGCGAAGTTGCTTTTAAACACATTTTCTTGAACTTCTGCCCCCAGCAAACACACACAATTATTACAATGTATGCAATTAGCATGGATTTCCTAAATATGACCCTGTGTAGGAACAAAAGCTTACTGTGGAGTTTTGCTAATTGTAGAATCAGGGCCTTTGTTGTGACAGCTGCCACGGTAACATGAGATGGCAGCCATGGGGGAACCAGCTGGGGGCCACACAGGAGCTCTGTACCCTTCCCCGTAAATCTAAATCTATGCCAAAATAAAACGTTTATCTGAAAACAACTGACAGAACTTGGGGGATCCTATTACACTAACATGGCTCTGAAAGGCCTGCCTGTATGAGTCTTCCTCAGAAGCTTCCTGGCTGTGAGACCCATGGGGCGACATAACCCCCCCGATTCAGAAAGGTCCCATGGTCCCCTCTGTTCAGTGCTCTGCAGTGTCTTAAAATTCTCAATCCTTTGTGAACAAGGAGCCCCGCATTTTCATGCCGTGCCCAGAACCCACCCCTGCCTGTTAGCAATAATTACCCCCAGAGACAGGAGTGGGGTGGAGTGAACACAGGCGAGGATTTCTTACGGTCTGTGCACAGGATGCAGGTTAACAAGCACTCATAGTTTGTAACGTAGGCGTCTACGTACGTTCATGTCCGGAGCACAAGAGGAGAGGTTCAGGGAAAATCTAGCTGCCCAGCGCAAAGCACGCGGAGTTCTGCTCTCTAGTTCGCTGCTGGTCTGCTCCCCCTGCACGCATCCACTCCTCTGCTGAGACCCAGTTTCCTCCTGGAAAAAAAACTGGGATCTGTTTTCTACCTCTTAGAGGATAGAGGTTAAGGGATGACCTTTTCAAAATCCCAGCTCAGCCACTTCCCACATCCATTGGACCCTTTCTTGAGTCCCACTGTGCCTGGTTCCCTCCTCTGTAAAATGGGAATGCGGTCGTTCACAATCTTTATTTTAATTTTTTTATTTTAAGGGAGAGGGAGGGACAGAGATGTCAATGAGTGCCTCTTGTGCGCCCCCACCTGGGGACCTAACCCACAACCCAGGCGTGCACCCCGACTGAGAATCGAACCAGCGACCCTTTGGTTTGCAGGCTGGTGCCACACCAGCCAAGGCCATTTTGCCACCTTTTATTGTCAGTTCCAAAGCCCCGGGACTCTGAAAATAGAAAGTGTTGACGTTTGGCACAAACACACTGGGCGGAATCTCTGACCTGACCCGCTGCTAGGCTACACCGATTTCCTCCCACTTTGCATGGCAGCCGCACAGTTTCTGCAGAGCTGCTTGTGGTTTTGATGACAGCTATGATATGAGATGAGGGTCTGTTGGCTTTCTAAAATCTCAACGCTCTAAATTCAGAGGCCCCAGGGGTTGGCCTGAGGAGTGGTGGATCCAGGGCCGGGTGAGGTTTAGATGCCCTGCTGACCAGGACCGCCGCACGGTGTAGACCAATGAGGACAACTGGTGTCATCAGACAAAATTCAGTTCAGATCCCAGCCCTGTCCCCTGCCGTCTAGGTGAGCTTGGGCACTGTACACCAAGTCGCTGGGCAGACAAATTAGAGGGAAGAAGCTGGAGTCAGAAATGCTCCAGGTGACAAAGCAAAGAATCTGACTCAAGCAGCTTCAGGGGGAGAGGCCCTGGTCAGAGGAGGTGGGGAGCAGGCCAGCTGGGTGGATCCCAAGCTCCTGGTGACAGGACTTCCTGCCAGCACTTCTCCCAGGCTTCTCAGCCCTGGGAGGGGGTGGTTCCTCCTCTAGTCCCTGCCCCCAGAGACAAGGGAGCTCCATGGGTGAGGGGGGTGGTCAGGGGACACAGCCAGCCGGGGGTCTCTGTTTCCCTGGATGACTGAGGAGCCTGTGCAGCTCCACAGGGCCACTTCTGGGGCATCCTAGAAGAATTGTCACATCTTCAATTCCCGCCTCCCGCCCCTAGCACCTCCTCCTTTCTTCTCTCTCTGCTGATGAGTTGCTTCCCAATTACCAGGGAAAAAAACACAAACCCAGGAGAGAAGCCCACATGTTCCCCTTCTTTCTTCCTTTTTTAAACTTTTTTAAAAAAAGATTGTAGCCCTGGCTGGTAGCACAGTGGTTAAGGCGCCGGCCTGCGAACCCAAAGGTCGCAGGTTCAATTCCCCAGCCAGGGCACATAACCAGGTTGCAAACCAGGTCTTCAGTCAGGTCTGTGGCTGGAGGCAGGTGAAAGGCAACCATACATTGATGTCTCTCTCCCTCTCTGCCTCTCTCCCTTCCCCTCTTTCTAAAAATAATGAAATAAAATATTTTAAAAAAAAAGATTGTATTATTTTTAGAGGGCGGGGAAGGGAGAAAGGCAAAGAGGGAGAGAATCAACGAATGGTTGCCTTTCATCTGCCTCCAGTTACGGACCTGGCTGGAGACCTGGCTTGCAACCTGGTTATGTGCCCTGGCTGGGGAATCAAACCAGCGACCTTTGGGTTCGCAGGCCGGCACCTTATCTACTGTGCCACCAGCCAGGGCCTGTTCCCGTTATTTCTACCCGGCCAGGGTTCACGGTCCCAGGTCCTCTGCCCTCCCGCCTTTCCAAGGCCCGCCCCTTCCCCGCCCCTGTCCCCGTCCCTCTCCGCCTCCGCCCCGCCCCCTCCACTTGGGGGCGGGTCCCTTTTTCCTCCCCGCGGCCCCACTGGCAGCTTCCAGCCAGGCTCTTCCCCGCTTCTTAGGGTATCTTTAGGGCATATGGCATTCACTGAACAGCTCTTTCAGAGGCTTTGAAAAGGTTTGAAACTTCAAAATATCAAGTTGAGGGTCTGCTTTTCACCCTCTTCCTCTTCTAGTCCTTCCTCTTTTCTTCCTTAACAATTTAACCCAAGAAGCGTGGGCAGGGGTGAGGGCAGGCCAAGCGACAGCTGCTCTGGATGGCCAGGGGTGGGGGTTGGACCCCCAGCCAGGTGAGGAGGGAACCCCCAGGAGGGCTCCTGGTGGGAGGGATCAGAGCATGGGGTGGGGGGTGAAGAGGGAAGGGAGGGTCCTTGCATGGGGTCAGTAGCCCAGAGGAAAGCAACACAAGGGTGAGGGCCACCTGCTGTGGGGTGTGGGGCGCAAAGAAGGTGAGGAGGGCATGGGCCGCACTCTGCTGTCTTCTTCTCCCTAGAACAGATCGCCATGCAAGCTGTTATAACGTTTTGTTTTGTTTTAAGATCTTATTCATTATTTTCAGAGAGAGGGGAAGGGAGGGAGGAAAAAAGGGAGGGAAACATCCATGTATGGTTGCCTTTCACCTGCGTCCAGCTACGGACCTGGCTGGAGACCTGGCTTGCAACCTGGTTATGCGCCCTGGCTGGGAATCGAACCAGCGACCTTTGAGTTCGCAGGCCGGCGCCTTATCCACTGAGCCACCAGCCAGGGCTTTGTTTCTTGTTTATTTGTGTTCGGGCTAACCGATGCCCTCCCCACACACTAGAATATCCTAGAGGCAGGGGCTTTGGTCACTGCTGTACCCGGAGAGCCTAGGAGCGTGTGGTGTGCATTTGACAGCACCTGATGAGTGAGTGAAACCTGTTGCCGCCTGCACCCCCGTCCCCCTTGAGGGGGGCGCAGACAGTGAGGCTTGGTGGCACCTGCGTGTGGTGGCGCAGAAGAGAGAAGTAAACTGGGAGGCGGGTACTTGCTCTGGCCACAGCGGGGAAGAAGGGCAACTTTCACTACAGCAGAAAGGATGCAGAGGAGCGGGCAGGTTGGGCAGGAGTTGGGTTGGGGCAGATGCCGCTGGAGGGCACCGCCAAATGCCCGGCCGGCGGGCGGGTGCTGGGTGTGGCGGGAGCTGCGGAGCAGAGCCGCGAGGAGGCGCAGCGGGCGCCCTGCCGAGCTGCCCGCCAGCCACGCAGGGAAAGCGGCTCCGGGAGAGCCCCCCGCTTGCGGGCAGGAATAGAGGAGGAATCGGGCGTCTGGGGAGCACACCGTGCTGCGGTTCCAACGTCTGCCCAAGTCACCAGCAGCCCAAGCACGGGAACACGAGGGTGCACGCTCATTTCCCCATCCCGGGCGGAAGCTGGGCAGGACGGAAAGTGAATTCGTGTTCCGTCCATCAGTAGTTTGGCGGCACCACCGCACACCGCCACCACCCCGGCGCTGGGCGCCTGCCCTGATGCAAGGCAGGGACCTTGGTGGCCTTTACTCCCATTGCCACCAGGTGGCGCCCGTGCTCCCTGGAGCCTTCGTAGGAGGCCCCAGAAGTGGGGGGATGGGGAATTGGCGGGAGAGGGTGGGCTGGGTGGTAGGAAGGACTCTCACCCCCGAGGACTCCGCCTCTTTGTTTCGGAGTCACCAGTCATCCCATGCAGAACAAGTGTGTGTGTACATCCAAGCTGGCCCCCAAACCAGAGGAGACGAAATCTTGTCCCATGACAGAGAACAAGCTTCCCGCAGACTTAGGTTCAAATCCTTGTTCATCCAGTAGTGCTGTGCAAACTTAAGCATGTGGCTTCACCTCTAGCTCTGCCTCAATGTTCTCACCTGTACAATGGGAGCATATTGCTGCCTTCGCAGGGTGGTTGTAAACATTAAATTAAATGATGATACTGAACAATGTATTGAAACCTCACTGAGGATCAGGCCTTATGTGAAGCACTTTAGCACCATATCAACTCATTTTTATAGTTTGTTTCCACGGGAGAGTGGCTGGGACCAGTGGCTGAGTCCCCTCCCTTATGGTGCCCACCTTCCTGCTGGCCGCTCAGTGCTGAGGCGGCCAAACAGGGGAGTGGGACGCAGGGACAATTCTTGTTTCTGGTTCTGCTCCCCGGCACCCAGCAGCCCACCAGGAGAGAGAGCAGAGGGAGTCCACCCACCGCAAAGAGCAGCAAACCGTACCCCCTGTCCTGTCCCCACCTGGCTTCTGCTGCAGTCTGACAGTCTCCAGAGGCTTCTAGGAAAAGTGCTCTGTTGTGGCCGGGGGATGGTGAGGGACTGGGTGAGCAAAGGCCACAGCACGACCCAGCATCTCAGCCCCAAGGGTCACGTGGGAGGTGCCTTCTCTGTGTGTGTTGGGGGGGCTGGATTGCTGGGCCTGGGAAAGAACTCTGTGGAAAGTTGGGGGGATGCCCAGAGGATGCTGGAGGTGACGAGGTGGTGGCCAGGTGGTATGTGTGGGTGGCTAAGCAGAGCTGGAGCACAAGACAGACCCCATGGGTCAAGGCCTGAGAGAAACCTGGGCAGTAAGGAGGACCCCCACCCCACTAAAGGTCTCAGGTCTCCAGGTCCTGCCGCAAGTGGGTTAACAGAGGTGGGAGTGGGGGGCAGAGCTGGGATCCAGGTGAGGGCTTGGGGTTGTGCAGGAGTGATCAGTGTTCTCACTCTGGCCAGGGCACCTGGAGTCCCACCTGTTCTTGGGGTCTCATTCTGTTGATGCCCCTCAGGCATGAAGCTACAGGGGTGGGGTTACCTCGAGTCTCAGGCCTGAAAGGGGACATGGATTCTGAGCAGTTCTGAGTCCTTTGGCCTATCAGCCAGTTGAGGTCATAAATGCCTGCTTTGTACTGGGGGGGGTTGGCACCCTCCCCCCCGGTTCCCCTCTCTTCTCCTCTTACTAAGGGGCTGGCACTTGGTCTTTCCAGGTCACACATTCCAGGAGCCTCAGGAGATGGGCCTTGGGCGGCGCCTGGTCCCCTTTCCACCAGCTCAGAAGCGTGGAGATGAAGGAGTCAGAAACAGCACCCCCCTCCCGCCCTCCCCCACCCACTGTGCGCTCAGGGGCGCAGGACAAAAACACACCGCAAACAGAAATCAAAGTCTCAGAAAGAATCGGGGAGCTGCGACCCAGCCGTGGGAAAAAGGCTGTGTGGCCTGAGCCGAGTCACTAACTTCTCTGCGTCCGTTTGCGCCTCCACGTGAGGGGCCCTTGCACGAACCTTGCGGCGCGGCTGTGGGAAGGTAAGAGAAGACAGCAAAGTGCAGGCTGCAGGTGTGATGTTTGGTCTAAAAATAAAGCTCCGCATGGCCAAAGGGTCACATGCTGGACTCCCCCCTCGCGGCCCCGACACCCCCACAGCTCGCGCTGGGGCTGCCCCTCTCCGCCTTCCTGTAAGGCGGCTGCCTGGCAACTTCTGCAGGCAGCCGGTCAGGCCCACTTCCTGTTTTTCTCCCCAACGAATTTTGCACTGGGCGCTTTCATCGCGGAGAGCTGGGGTGATGAGGGGAAGGCAGAGGCTTGCGGGGGCTGAGGGGTGTTCAGGCAACCGGGGGTGTCGGGAAGCTGGGAGAGCAGTGGGCTGGACCAGCGCCAGGCTCTGGGCAGCTCTGTGATCCCCACCTTGGAGCAGGTGATGCTGCTAATGGCGGGGCTGGGAGGCTGGGAGGATGTCTGACTGACTGATGGCAGGGGAGAGGGCCCTTGTTCGCCTCCTCAATCTGGAAAGTGCTTTTTCCTTGGCTTGAGGGCAGGGACCTAGGGATGGACTGAGCCAGGCTCATATCTGTTGGTCAGAGTGATGGAGGGTCCCCTGAAAGGTGAGCCCACTGTCCCTGCCTCGCTGAGGCTGCCTCTGAGCACCCAGTTCTGGAGCTGCTGGGTGTTGGCCTTGTCCAGGAAGGGAATGACGGAGTGTCCCCACGCTGGCTGGGCCACTTCCCCTCCCTTGGCTACCTGCCCCTGCCCCTTCCCTGGGCAAAGCCTCACTTGTCCAGCCATGGCTGCCTCATTCATTCACTCAGTGAGCGTTTCTACAGATGCACTTGTGACACTCTGGGCACTTAACCCAGAGCTCGGGGCCAGGGAACTAGCCCGTATCCAACAGCGTCCCTGCCCCCAGGGTGGCCGGCCCATGGGCAGTCACGGCTGAGTAGGCTGTGGGGGTGGCACAGCCTGGAGCAAAGACCCCTTTTTGACAAGGAGCCTGTTGGACAATATCTGCACTGAGTATTCAGGCCAATAAAGTAGCTGGCAGGGGGTTGGGGGCAGAAGGAAGAGTTGGGAAGGGCATTGCAAGCCAAGGGGGCAGCATGTGCAAAGGCCCACAGTGCGAGAGAGAGAGGGAGAGAGAGAGAGAATGCAGCTGTGAGCCAGGCTGGCAGTGCAGCGTGGAGGGCGGGTGGGGACTCGCTGGGAGGTAGCCCTGGGGTCAGCTGGGTCTGCTCCCTTGGTCATCACACGTGCACCTTGTTCTCAAGCCACAGCCCTGCCACATACCCCAGTCCTGGTCTCTGGTCCAGAGAGGAGTGGTTCTGAGAATCCGAAATCAGACCTGTTCGCTCAAGCAGGAAGGGGGACTTTACAGCAAGGGACAGGGTTTGGGAGTCCCTGGTGCAGCCCAGCTCCCCAGCCAAGCCGATCCTTTCACCCAGGAGAGCTATTTCCAGGGCCCATCTTCCAGGGAAGGAGCTGTGTGCTTGGGTCAGGGCCTCCCCGCCAGCTCCCTCAGCGATGGCTACTGGTCAGCTCCGTTTTGCAGAGTGTCTGTCCTTGTGGCCACACGAGGGAGCATTACCAGAAAAGGAGCCAGAGGGACAGCTTAACAGCCTAAAAGACACCAGTACCCACAGTCACCGGTTCTGTTCGTTCCTGCCAGACAACCCCTGCTCACTGCACTCACTCCTTCGGCAGAGATTTCCATTCCACTTGTTCCTGCTTAGACTTTATCCCACCGGGCCAACCACGGAGACTCTCCCTTCTCCAAGTGCGAGGCCATCCAAGGCCTGTCCCACTGTGGTGGCCTGGGCTCTGTCCCAAAGCTGCTGTGTCCAGCGGACACCCGTTCTCCTCTCCTTCTGCTGACCCTCCTGGATGGCGTCCCCTTGGGGCCTCCTCCGACAGGCTGAGCTGTCAAGTTCAGCTCTCCTAACCACACTTGGTCTATGGAAAGTGAAGCACCTCGATCTGCTAGACGGGCCGGGTGGGTTAAACACGAGGAAGACAAGCCGATGGCACTTGTCCTGCTGGTTCCCTCCCTTGGCTCCTTGGTTGGCAAATGCCTCTGCCCTCTGGGCCTGGAGCCCTCAGCTGGTGTTTCAGGCCTGCCTCAAGGAGTTCCTGGGAAGGCTTTTTCTCGGAGAGGACACAGCTGCTGCTGCTTCTTTTTAATTTAATTTTTTAAAAATTTTACATAGTTTAAAGATTTTGTTTATTTATTTTTAGAGAGAGGGGAAGGGAGGGATAAAAAGACGGAGAGAAACATCCATGTGTCGTTGCCTCTCACGTGCCCCCAGCTGGGGACCCCGGCATGCACTCCGACTGGGAATCGAACTTGCGACACCTTGATTTGCAGGTTGGAGCTCAATGCACTGAGCCACACCGAACAGGGCTGCTGCTTCTTTTAAAGATTAATTAATTAACATTCTCATTCAAGGGCATGTTCATTGATTTTTTTTTTTTTTTTTTTTTGGAGAGAGAGATAAAGGGGAAGGTAGAGAAGGAGAGATGGGGGGAACATCCATGTGAGAGAGAAACATTGATCAGTTGCCTCCTATATGTGCCCACAACCCAGGCATGTGCCCTGGTCAGGAATCGAACCGGCAACCTTTTGGTGCACAGGATCATGCCCAGCCAACTGAGCCACACTGGCCAGGGCCAGCCTGCGTCTTGTAGACGCCAGACGCGGGCCTAAGAGTCACTGGAGGGTGAGACATTTCAAACCCGTTTCCAGGTTTTAGGGTTTCTGGGTGTTTCAGCCCCTTATAAAACCCTAGCTGATTGCCTGTCAGGTTTCTTCTGGGCCCTGTCACTTGCCAATAACCAGCTCCATGAAATCCTGTCCAGTTCAATAGCCCGCCATAGACTGGGCAGGGGTCTACTGTCAGCCTGCGGCTGGGAAGAGGAGTTCGCCCTGTGACTTGGGGTGCAAGGAGGGCTTTTTCTCCCTTTTCTCTTAGAATGCTGTCCCTGGCTGCCCTCTCGCCACTTGGCCATGGAGGTGTTCCAGGCACCACAGGTGAAGAAGGGCTGTTGCTCCTGTGGCTCTTCCCAGGCCTCCCCATTCCCCACGAAGCTCGCTGCCTTTTCTGCTCAGTGTGCCCACCATACATGACAGACATGGCGTGCCAGGCCCATGTAGCAGGTACGTGATTAGCTGATGCGTGGTCGTCACGGGCTACAGGAAGAAGGAATCTCCCCTGAAAGAGTCAAACCTTTGCCCCGCTTCATCCTGATTTTGAGCAGAAATGGACTCACAGCACCTTCAGAATGCCGCTGGCAGAAACTCGCACCCCCTGTATCATGGAGGTTTTGCTACCAAGCTTCTTAAAGCATTATCTGGGACCGGCACATGTTCTCGGTCCCTTGAGACCATTGAAATAGCTTTAACTGGTCTGTTGCCACGTGGCAGGAACTGCCGGTGTCCTGCCCAAGAATAAGGGGTCCCCATGGCCCCTCACTCTGCTGCAAGACATCTAGTTTCAATACTTTATTTGAAAGACCGTCTCTTCCAACACCCCACTCAGACAGACACCAATTTATGTACTAATTGGAATTTATTTGTTTGACTTAAATACCATAAGCCAACTCAAGAGGGTTTGTGCTGGGTTAAATGTTGTCTCTCTAAAATTAGAGGGGAACCCAGAGGTCGCTGGTTCGATTCCCAGCCAGGGCAGATAACCAGGTTGCAAGCCAGGTCTCTAGCCAGGTCCGTGGCTGGAGAAAGGTGAAAAGCAACCATACATGGATGTCTCTCTCCCTCTCTGCCTCTCTCCTTTCCTCGCTCTTTGGAAATAATACATTAAAATTTTATTTTTTTTTTTAAGATTTTATTTCATTATTTTCAGAAAGAGGGGAAGGGAGAGAGGCAGAGAGGGAGAGAGACATTAATGTATGGTTGCTTTTCATCTGCCTCCAGCCACAGACCTGACTGGAGACCTGGTTTGCAACCTTGTTATGTGCCCTGGCTGGGGAATTGAACCTGCGACCTTTGGGTTTGCAGGCCGGTACCTTATCCACTGTGCTACCAGCCAGGGCCTAAAAAAATTTTTTAATAATAAATAAATAAATAAAATTAGAGGGATGCATCTCCAAACCATTGGACCCCCACAATTGTAGGCAGTCATGAGGAGAAGCGTGCAACTGATTTTTCCCAAGATCCTCTGGCGGGAACCGTTACAGCCAACGGCTGGATTTGCCACGTCTGGAACTGCGAGCATACACTTCAAGCCACTCAGAGTTGTCACAGCAGCCCTAGGAAACTGATGCGGATTGTAAGCCGAACATGGGAATAAGGACTTTCAGAGGAACCCCAGGAGCAAGGATGCCAGGGAACCTCAATAGATAAAAAGACCAGAAGCTGAAATGTGGCCTGAAAACCTCTCTCTTGCCTGTGCCTGCTGGCTGGTACGGCCATAGGACAGATGGGGATGGGGGCAAGCGTTCCTACAGAGGGAACTGGATGTCCACCCCAGGGGCCCTGTGTGCTCACTACCGGGCACTTTCTCAACTGGCGCTCCCCTTGGCTGAGAACAGAAAGGATAAAATGGAAGGAAAAACATCCAAAGCCCTCCCCCAACACAGCTCTCACTGCTCGGAGTCCCTGCTGACTGTGCCCAGAGTGCATACATGTGACATGCAGCGTGACCCCGCACAGAGCAGTTCTGCATCAAGCCTTGTGACCATGTGACCATTTCCCATGATGCTTGGGTCTCCAGAATTGCCCTTTTCCATGGCTGTATACTATTCCATTCACCAGGGAGCCCTGACTTTCTCAGGACAGAAGTGGTTCAGGGCAGAAAGCAGACCCTCCACAATGCTGAGGTGACACATTATCTTCCTCTCATCTTTGGTTCATGAGCCAACTCACTGCTATTGCTTGTCCAAAAGACCCCAGAGCCTTCCTGTCACCTGGCGACAGGGTCTAGGAAGACCACCAGCTGGTGGTGAAGCTAGAGCTTAGGTGGATGGACTCAGGAACCCCACCTGTCAACTAGCTGCTCTTTTCAGTTCCACACCTGTAGTTGGAGTAATGAACCCCATTTCATACTGGAGATAGACTGAAGAGTGTGTGGGGACAGAGCTGGGCCTTGGGGGCCCCAGGGGAGAAGGTTCAAAATACACCCCCACCCCCTCAGGGTCCAAGGGCAGCCTCTCCAGGGCCAGAGAATAAGGCCAGACCTCACGCTTTCTCCTCCCCTGTGACTGTCCACCCCGCCCCCCAACCACTGAATTCCCAGCTTTTAACATAACGCCCCATTCTCTGCACACCCTTCCTGGCCTCCAGGGGTGGCCTGGTCCTGCCTCCCTTCCCATCACAACCATTCTGACATTGTTTCCTGAAGTAAACTTCCAATCTTAGGCCAGTTTTAGGTTTACAGAGGAGTCGCAAAGGCCGCATAGCGTTCTCCCACCCCCAACACCTGGTGTCCCTTGCTGCTGCCACCCACATCACCAGGCGCGTTTGTCGCAGCCGATGAATCGTCACTGATGCGTTGCTGTCGTTATGTCTGGTTCATCCTTCACCATCCTTAACGCCCTTTCCCGCTTCCGGGAGCACACCCAGGACGTGAGGCCGTTGTCCCTGGCTCCTCGGGGCTGTGACAGTTCCTCAGGCTTCCCTTGTCCTTGGCCCTGTGACAGCCTTGAGGAACCCTGGCAGGGGCTCCCTTGTCCAGTTCATGTTCTCACATGACTAGATTTGCATGTGGGGGATCCTCGGGGGAAGTCCCCAGACCCAGAATGTCATCGTCATCCCATCACATCCAGGGTGCCTGCTGTCAACAGGAATTGTCACTGACGATGTTGACCTTGGTCAACTGGCTGAGGTGGTGGTTGCCCAGTGTCCTCACTGGAAAGTTTCTCTTCTCTTCATCCCTTCTTTTCATGCTGTCCTCTTTGGATGGAAGTCTCTGGGCACAGCTCAGGCCGAAGAAGGGGGGACCTAGCACTGCTCTTCCTTGTGGGCAGGTGCGGGTCCTACACCATTAGTTGGAATTCTCCCAGACGGGAGACCTAGCTAGTTCCCTTCCTGTGTTCCTTTCCTTATCTCAGTCCGGACTCATGAATATTTATTTTGTACTTTGGGTTCTAATCCAACACTGTCTTGTTGCTCAAACTGTCTCAGATTTGGCCATTGGAAAATTGTTCATGTCGCTACCATATCTTTGTGTCGTTGCTTTGGGATACTTCTTCTTTGTCTTCTTCTTAAGATTTTATTTATTTTTAGAGAGGAAGAGAAACATCAATGGGCAATTGCCTCTCGCCCACCTGCAACCCATGCATGTGCCCTGACTGGGAATTGAACAGGCGACCCTTTGGTTCACAGGTCAGCACTCAATCCCCTGAGCCACCCCAGGCAGGGCGGGATGCTTCTTGACCACCTGGCCCTCTAAGAGGCTCCAGCCTCTTCCTGCCCCCATCCTGGAATCAGACATTTCCCAGGAGCCCCGGCTCCATGCATGGAGGAGAATGGGATAGAAACCTAGGTCTAGGTGCTGGGCGAACCCTCGTTGCTACTTGGGTGTTGCTATTTCTGGGACACTGGAGCTGACAGAGCAAGGACGTGTACATGCATCTGGGGCAGACTCACAACTCAGGCCTCCCTGCACAGGCTAGAACCCACCTTCTGCTCCTTCTCACTTTTTCAGCCAAATCTCAAATCCCCAGCTTCACCCCTCCACCCCCGCATCCCAATCTCCTCCTTGCTGTTTCCACCCCCACCCCCAGCGCCCAGCCGCCCTGGTCTCCTTGCTGGTCCTTTGATAAGCTAGTGCTCAGCGCCTTTGCATGAGCTGTTCCCGCTATTGGGATGCCCTTCCCTCAAACACCTGCTAACTGTTGGCTGTTTCTTTGCAGTACTTACCGCTTTAGGACACTGTATCTTGTTTCTGCTCTTCATAGTTTCTTACCCGGAAAGGGGAGGGCAGGTCTCTGGCTCGTGCAGTGCACAGGGCAGTACAGCACAGGAGAGGAGTCAGTGTAGCGGAAGCCTGGGTCACCCCCAGGGACTGGGGGCTGAGGGTGAATCCCCCAAACCTCGCCCCCTCCTCCACAATGCCTCCGCACCCCACCCCAGGAAGACCATTCCAGAATTTGTTTAAAAGCCAACAGCTGTTTCTTTTATTTATTTTCCTCTAACGGCACCCCCCTCCTCTTTTGAATTTGATGCACGTTACCTTCCCAGTTTTGATTGACTTTCTTTCTTTCTCTTTTCTTTCTTCCTTCCCTTCTTCTTTCTTTCTTTCCTTCTTTAACGTAAACGATTTTTCAGGTACAGTTGACATTCCATATTACTTTGTATTTGTTTCAGGTGTCAGCACAGTGGTTCACGGTGCCTTGAACATTGACTTTGGATCCTCACCAGCCAGGCTTTTCCAGGAGCCTCTAACCAGCCATACTCCCTTTTCATCGCTGCCACCCTTGGTGGCCCGGGACAGCAGCTTTCTCGCGGGGTGGATGAGGGCCTGCAGGAAGACATGCTCTGGACACCCGGACTTAGGGCACACTCACACATGCCTCTAAGTGGGCCCGACGGAATGTACTTGGATACCCAAGTACACTTGACCAGTGGCTATCACTTGACCTGCTGAATGGATTTTCAGTACACTAATGTGTTACTATGTCACCACCCGGTGCTGCTGCTGTGGAAAGATACTGTTCTAGCCCTGGCTGGTGTGCCTCAGTGGATTGAGTGCCCGTCTGTGAACCAAAGGGTTGCCAGTTTGATTCCCAGTCAGGGCACATGCCTGGGTTGAGGGTCAGGTCCCCAGTTGGGGGTGCGCAATAGCTGACCACATGTTGATGTTTCTCTCCCTTTCTCCCTCCCTTCCCCTTTCTCTGAAAATAAATAAATAACAGCTTTAAAGAAAGAAAAGAAAAATACTGTTCTGGAGTGGAAATACCAGTCCTATTCTCAAAAAATAACTCAAGGCCCTGGCTGGTGGCACAGTGGATGAGACACCAGCCTGTGAACCCAAAGGTCGCTGGTTCGATTCCCAGCCAGGGCACGTAACCAGGTTGCAAGCCAGGTCTCCAGCCAGGTCCGCAGCTGGAGGCAGGTGAAAAGAAATACATATATTGATGTCTCTCTCCCTCTCTGCATCTCTCCCTTCTCCCCTCTCTAAAGATAATAAATAAAATCATTTTTTAGAAACAAATAATAAAAAATAACTCAATAACTAACATTTTTGGAGGAGTGGTTATTCCGTGCCAGGTACTGCTTAATCTTAGAAACTATTCCGAGAGTTGAAAGCCATTATCAGTGTCCCTGTTTTTCAGATGAAGAAATGGAGGCACAGACAGGTTGAGTCACATACCTGAGGTCACACAGCCCCACAATGGCCCAGGCTGGGCAGTCTGGCTCTAGGGAAGAAGCTCTTAACTGTGAAGCTTCTCTGCACTTTTCTTGGCCAAGGCAAAAATGACAAGGGTCTGAGCTGGGTAATTTTTGCTCTGCCTGGAAGGAAAGAACCTGCAGCAAGTGGGCTTCCTGCCCGGAGGGGGCATGGAGGCAGGTGTCTGGAGCCAGCGGTGGAGGGGCTGAGGAAGTGGGCTCCTCATACTTGCACCCCTGTACCCGGGTGCTCAGCTTGGCTCCAGCTGTCCTGAAATAACCCGATTTGTGAGCATGCGTGGGTGTCAGTGGTGAAGTTGCTCAAGGTTGAACAAAGCAGAGCTGCTAAGTGCATCTGCGACACACTGCGGCAGCGGCTCGCTGGCTTGCAGAGGGGGAAGTTGTGCAGGAGTGGGTGGTGGGGAAGGACACGGCGTGGAGGGCTGTGCGTGCCTCCTCTGCATGGCCTGCAGCTGCTTTCTGTCCCTCTGAGCCTGTGCCCTTCCCACTTTCATCACAGAGACCCCTTTCCCGTCATAAAGTGGGGCCAAAGGATTCTGCGGTCAGGAGCCCCGGTCGGGTACATGCAGGGTGACAGACAGCCTCCCAGCTAAGGCGCTCTTCCTCTGGGATTGCTCTTCATTGCTAGCTGGTCCACTTCACTTCCAATTCAAAAGGAACGTGAAGTAGCTTCCTCCAAAGCGCACATGACAGCAGTTAAAAATAGAGTGAAAAAGAGAGATCAGAAACCATAGAGGAAGGCGGAAGGCAAGTCCATCAGGAACTTGGGGGAGAATGATGACCGTACTTGACATTACAGTTAGTCTAAGCTTCCTGTCCCGCTCCCAAAGGAGGCTGCCCTCATGTGTGGTTTCAAAAAGGAAGTGCCTTCGCTTTATAGGAAAGTGAAACCTTCAAAGGAGCAAGGATCTGGAAGCAGTTAAGACACTTGTGTGGCTCTCCTCCAAAATAATTCACCCTTTCCGAGCCTCAATTTTCTTGTTCATAGAGGGAGCATGGTAAGACTTACCTCGTTGGGCTGTTGCATGTTACAAAGCATGAATTGAATGGCTGTCAGCAGATACATAGTCAATGAAGAGTGCCTTTGGATAATGCAAAAGCGTTCTTCATCCAGCTGTTTCTTACAATGAGCACCAGGGACTAGTGTTTGAATTGCAACCCAACAAGAACAGAGCTAGGACAGGTGTTGGGAAACTCCGGGGAGGATTGCTCATCCTGCCATCAGGTTTCTTCTCTGAAATTATCCATTTCTCTTCTGGCTTTTGGCAGGATCTCCCTGGAAGGGGCTGGGGAGCCCAGCAAAGGACCTGGATCCGGGCCTGGGGTCAGGGTGAGGCCGCTTGCCTCAGATGTTCTGTGAGAAGGAACACTCCAGGTGACAGACCCAGACTTTTTCCCCAAAGGGACCTGTTGTCCCTCCTGGCTTGGATGGGGAAAAAAGGAGGGGAGGGTGTTCTACAGAAAGAAATGTCCCAGGGTGACGGGATCGTGATTCCTAACTGGGCAGATCCTGGTGGGCAGTCACACCCGGGGCCCATAACTTCTTTACTAAAAGGCTTGTCTTTGTCTTAAGCCAGGTCTGTGCATCGTTTCTGTGCATCGAGGTTAACAGGCCTTTGGAAATCTGATCCTTCTTCTGCTTTCTCTCCCCTTCAGGTAATCTTCCTTCCGTTCCCTTCTTAATTTCAAGTTCATAAAAGATGCTGAAAAACTGTTATTCTATGGAGCATTTGACGTCTTGCTCCCCCTGTCATAGGTCTTCTGTTTGGCTCAGATAAACTCTTCTTGGGTTTTTTAAAAGATTTTATTTATTTATTTTTAGAGAGAGGGGAAGGGAGGGAGAAAGAGAGGAAGAGACGCGGCAATGCTAGAGAAAAACATCCGATTGGTTGCCTCTCCAATGTGGGGATCAACGTGGAAGCCACCTACGTTCCTTGACCAGGAACCCAGCGGCGCCCCCCATTCCCACCCTCTTGGCCCACCAAAGCCTGGAGGCCACCGCTGTCCCACGGCGCTGAATTGGGTGCACTTAGGGCCTTTAATCTGCTCCCGACCTCACTAACCCTTCCTCACGCCCAGTGAGCGCCCCTAGAACCCCCTTTTTCCTGGGGCCACTGTGAAAGTTCTTTGGGTATGTAAATAGGGAGGGCCGGGCTGGGGGGTACAGGCTCCGCGATCTTTAGTTGGTTGTTTTCCTCTGCCTGTCCGTATTGAAAGCTTGTTTTGAAGAACGGCAAGGTGCAGCTTCCAGAAGCACCTGGGTGATGTCCCTGCAGCCGAAGACGGGGTGGGGTAGGGAAGTGGGGAGGGCAGGGGAGCAGAGGAGGCAGCAGGGGGACCTGTTGTTTTTCCTGTTGCAAGCAAAAAGGAAACAAAGTGGGAAGTGGGGTGTGCAGGCTGTCAGTAGGCGGGGCGCCGCGTCCCGCCCCTCCTTCCTCCCTCAAGGCTCACTTGCGCCCCGCGCCCTTGCTCCAGGCGGGCTGGGCCGAGCCGCCCAGCTCTGTCGGCTGCGCCGAGACCGGTAAGCGCTCGCCTCCGGCTGCATCTGCGGGGGTGGCGGGTAGGAACGCGACCAGGAGCTTCAGGGAGCCTCGGGGAGCCGTGGGGCCCGATCGAAGGGTCTCCGGGTGCGCGCAGCCCGTGCGCTTCTCGGTGTGTAACGAGCCCGGCACGGGGCGCCTCCCCACCTCCCGGCAGGCTGCTGGGACCTGGGCCGAAGCTGAACTCGGGGCCTCGGGCCGCCCTCAGGGCGCCTGCCTAGAGGGGCGCACACAGCTCCCCTGGGCGTATACTGAGCGCCTTTTGGAGCCGGATGAAGGAGGTCCCCCGCTCGACTGCAGAGTCCCGCGGAGGGATGGCCTCGCGTATACCCTCCGGGGCGCAGGAGATGCGGAGCGCGCATCCGAGTGCGCCCTGTCCTGAGCAGAGGCGAGCCGGATGAGGGGCCGCCCCGCCGCGGCCGGTGCGTTCCCGCTAGCGGTGCGGACCCCCGGGCTCCCGCGGAGACGCTGGGAGAGGGGCGCGCGCCCTACCGGCGCGCGGGCCCTGCACGCCCTCCCAGGCGGCTGCGACCCGGGCTGGCCCCCTGGAGCGTGGTCGCTCGCCCCGCGCTCCTGCGCTGGCGGCCGGGTCTGTCTCCTCAGCTGCGGGACCTGCGGCGCATCCCCGGCTGCAGCGGCAAAACCGCCTCCAGCTTTGCATTTCCGGACTCTTTTCTTCTTCTTCTTCTTTTTAATACTCTTACCCGTAATTCAGTGTGAATGGGGCTCTCAAAAAAAAAAAATCGAGTTTCCTGTTTTTATTTTGGCTTCCTCCTCTGCACCTCTTATTTTGACATCGTGGCGAGGGGAACAGGGAAACCTTCCGTGGAGACCAGGGTCGGGGGCACTGTGCCCCGGCTGGGCTCCGCCCTGGTGGGGAGAAGGGGGTTTCCCGAGAGCTGGGAAGGGGCTGCTGGGAGGCCTCGAAAGGTGCGCTCCCTCAGTGAAAGAGGGTCGGGATGGAGGTTCCGGGGTCGGGGATAGGGGTGCTCTGGGGTAGCCCACGTGCCAGGTCCAGGCGCGCACCCTTGGGTGGATGGCGCGCTCGGGGCCCCTCCGGCGACGGAACAGCTTTCCTTGGTACAGGTGACCCCTGGAAGGAGGCGCCGGCGGGTCTGGGACCTCCCCAGACCAGCAAGTGGGGCTTCTACCCCGGGGCTCCTGCAGAGACGCCCGCTGGGGTGCCCCCTCAGAACCGCTCTGCACAGTCGCGCGTGTCTGTGGGGCGCGTGTGCGTTTGTGGGCGCGCAGGGTGTCCTCTTTCCGAAGTCTCGAAGGGGAAGTCTCACAGCTCCGAAGGGACCTTCAAACCGGGAATCCATCCGCTGCCCACTTCCGGGGGAGCGGAAGCCGCTGGACAGCCAGACAGCGCCCCTGGGGTTCTTGCGGAGTGAGTAAGCGCCGGAGGGAGTTTTCCCTCCGAAGGCTTGTTCTCCGCCCTGCATCACGAAGGGCTGAATGATGTGCTCTCCAGTTTCCAGTAGAGAAAACTGGGGCTCAGAAAAGTTAACTAACTTGCTCGCCCACACGGTTGACAGGCGGCTCTCCGGAATCCCAGCCGGGTCGGACACCAAGGCTGTTATCGCTGGAGATGCTGTCGCCTGCAGACTGGAAGACGGTTTCCCAATAGCTCTCGGGGTGGGGGTGGGGGGTAGACCCATCACGGCCGTTAACCACCAGATCTGATGGATGTGCTGAAGTGGGGGCGCAGGTGCTTCTGATTCACCAAGCGGGCACCACTGGCACAGAGACAAGTTAGATCTCTGGCATGTGCCCTCCCTCGAGCAAAAATTGCTGACCCCGTAGCATTTCTGAGTCCTGCCGAGGTTGGGTTTCTCCGCGTCAGGGTTCGGTCCACCCCGGCTCGCTCAGGAGGGCGCAGCCGCGAGCACCCTCAGGTTGGTTCGTGTGTGGTGCTTTGGCAGACTGCTCCCGGCGGTGGCAGACGCTTGGGGTGCAGGGGGAGCCCCACTCCCTGCTCCTCCTCTGCCCCTGTTTGGAAACAGCACGAGGCTCCCTGAAAATATAGATGTTTCTGGAATGAGGGCAAGCGGACCGGAGCTGCTCCTGGGCGCGCTGCCGCCCCTCGCAGCCGGACAAGCTGCCTCTGTGCAGCTCCGGCCCCGGTGCAGGAAGGCGCCCTGCATCCCGCTGCGGGTGCCTTTTCTCCAGCTTCACCAGGGGCCGCAAGCGTTTCCTAAGGTCCGGCTGTGAGCCCGGGGCTGTGCCGAGACTCTGGCGGGCAGGCCTGGGAGAGGGGAGCTCACAGGACACGCGGTTTGCCCAGAATTGGAGAGCAGACGCGTTAGCTTCTGCGCCCAGCAGCCCAGCCCTGCTGTGCAGAGCGAGTGTGTGGGGGTGTCCATGGGGGGTGAGGGGTCAGTTCCTGCCCCACCTTGTTTTTCTTCAATGGCACAGTTAAAGGGAGAAGTGAATGTGCAACTTATGAAGCAACTCCCCTTTGACCGGCTGAGTTTTCAAAACCATTTTTGTTTAGAGAGCAGCTTCCGTGGGTGTCACGGTGGGGATGGGGCCCTTCCAAATGCTTCCGTCCTTAGCGAAGCTGTCTCAGCTGCTCACGGGCCAACGCCAGCCCCGCAGGACCCCCGTCTGACTCCTGCCCCAGGACTCCAGCTGGGCTGGACCCGGAGGGAGGCAAGCCCTCTCCTCTTTCAATGACTGAGGTTGCAAAACTCCTTCTCTCCCGGTAATGAACGTTAAAAACGGAATTTTCTTTAGTTTGGTCAGTGGAAATCCCCCGAAACCATATCAAAAATGCTGCGGGTTTCAAGATGGAAAAAAAACAACACAAAAATTAAAACCCCGGGAACCTCCCTGCTCACTCTTCCCCTGCGGGCAAATGCTGCTCTTCTGTGCTGTGTCCCGAACTCTGGCCACTCTCCCTTCCCGAGGGCGGCACTGTGTCACCTTCCCCCACCCCCAAGAGATGCTGCCTCTCTGAGTGAGAACCGTCCCCTGAAAAGTGACAAGTTCACCCCTCAGATGGGGTCAGGGCTGCTTCTAGCAATGGGTGCTTTCCAAGGCGGCCTACTCACTGAGCCCGGAGGGAGAGCGATGGGGGTCCTGGGTGTGGCGTTTGTGCTGGGGCATTTCAGTGGGTCGGCGCCACTCTCGGTGGGGAAATTGCCTTCCCCTCAGGCAGAATGCCAGGAGAGGGCCCGGGGGCGGGGAGGAGGCGGGTGAGGCCGCTGCAGAAGAAAGGAAGGCGGGCACCTGCCTTGGGATTTTCCGCCTGGGAGGGGTGCTACGTGTGTGGGGGGCAGCTTAAAACAACAGTTCTGGAGGCCAAAAGTGCAAAATCAAGGTGTGAGCAGGCCCTGCTTCCTCTGGTGGTTTAGGGAGGGATCCTTCCTGGTCTCCGGGCTTCTGGGGGCTCCGGGGATCCCTTCAACTGTGGCAGCAGCACCCTGGTCTCTGGCCTCTGCCCTCCTGCAGCCCCTCCTGTGGGGCCATGCCTCCCTTCTTCTCTCGTTAAGACACTTGTCCTTGGAGGTAAGCCGCACCCGGATCATCCAGGAGGAACACCTCTCAAGATCCTTCACTTAATCACATCCGCAGAAGCCCCTTTCCCACATCATTATGTTTCCAGATAATTCACAGGTTGGGGGGCGGGGGTGGAGACAGGGACATACTCTTTCAGTCTTTTCTGGGGAAGCGGTTGGGCACAGTCATGCCTGCAGGACACCAAATGCTCCCTGCCTCTGGGTCCTGGGGACCTTTAGCAAGGATGTCCCCAGAGGTCTCTGCTGTCCCTTTGACTCTCATCTCCCCCTCCTTCTCCTCCCTCCTGCTCCCCTTTCTCCTATTTTGCCTGTGAGTTGGCCACTACCTTAGCGGTGGGCTCGGCTGATATCAGCCTCCCCACCTCCAGGCTTCCCATAACCGAAAAGTACATTTCTGTTCCCCCAACCCCCCGACCCTGGCCACCACCACCGCCCCAACGGCCTGCAGTCTAAGTCCTTCACCTGCAGAGGGGCGCTCCTTCCCTGTTCCGGGTCCCCTTCTTCTCTCCCCTCTGCCTCTGCTGGACTGGGGGTCCCCCCATCCCGGCTCCCCTCTTCTTTCTGGGCCCCTTCCATTTCAGAGTGGCCTCTGTTGAGCAGGGCCCGGGCAAGGTGAGTACAGGGCTCCGTTTTGCCCCTGTGTCCGTTGTCCTGCGGGGACCGCGGGGGTAGGATGGGGCTGGTGGTGCCGGAAGGGATTTGGGAGGTTGTAGGAGGATGAGGACTTGGAGGTGTGCAATGGTGGGGGCTCTCCTTAGCTCTCTGGGGGTGGACAGGGCTACTTTCCTGCCTAACTAGCCCCTGAGGGGCATTGTGTTTTTTTCCCCGACCCCCTTCGGTGTGAAATCTGGGAAAAGTATTTGTCAATAAGGAAGCAAGATAGCAGCTCAGTTACTGACACTTAGAAAAGCCACTTGTGGTATGGGTGGGGTGGGACGGGGTGGGGTACAGAGGTGGGGAAGTGGGGATTGCCACATGGGAGACAAAGTCCTATTGTGAGAGTCAGCCAGACTGGATTTTAATCTCAACCACTTTTTATCTGCCCGGTGACCTTTGGCAACTCGCTTAATCTCAGAGAGCTTCAGGCTCCCCAGCTGTAACTTGGGAGTAGCTGTGCCCACTGCCGGTCCTTAAGATTCCGTGTATTGTCCTGTGTGAAGTGCCTGGCACACGGCAGACACGCAGTGTCCGGAAAGGAGCTCGTATGTGGTGGGGGGTCCGTGAGTAATCTTTTATTACCCTGCTGTCCCAAGTTAGCCACTGCCAAGTTGGGTGTCCTTCTCATGTTTTTTTAAGATTTTAAAATTTGTTTATTATTTTTAGAGAAAGAGGAAGGGAGAGAGGCAGAGAGGGAGAGAGACATCCGTGTATGGTTGCCTTTCACCTGCCTGCAGCTACGGACCTGGCTGGAGACCTGGCTTATAACCTGGTTATGTGCCCTGGCTGGGGATCGAACCAGTGACCCATGGGTTCACAGGCGGGCCCCCCATCCACTGTGCCACCAGCCAGGGTCCTTCCCATTTTTTAATGCATTTTTTTTTCTTTTTTCTTTCAAGATTTTATTTATTATTTTTAGAGATAGGGGTAGGGAGAGAGGCAGAGAGGGAGAGAGACATCTCTGTATGGTTGCCTTTCACCTGCCTCCAGCTACGGACCTGGCTGGAGACCTGGCTTGCAACCTGGTTATGTGCCCTGGCTGGGAATCAAACCAGCGACCTCTGGGTTCACAGGCCGGCACCTTATCCACTGTGCCACCAGCCAGGTGTTGCATTTTTAACTTACTTGTAACGAGTAGGCATGTGCTTCCTTATCTTCAGTTTTATGTTTCATGTGTGCTAAAATATGCATAACCAAGTTTACCACTTGTAGGTATTGTATATAGATAGCCCTGTGGTATTTAGTACTTGCACATTGTTGCACCACCTCTACATTCATCTCTGGAACTTTCCCATCTTTACCCATTAAATGGTTACTCCCCACTTCCTTCGCCCCCAGCTGCTGGCACTCCGCTTTCTGTCTCTATGAATTTGACTATTTTTGGCACCTTATGTAAGTATTTGTCCTTTTATGAATCATTTATTTCACATACCATAAGGTCCTCAGGTTCATCCATGTTGTAGCATGTGTCAGAATTTTCTTGCCTTTAAAAAAATATTTATTTATTTAATATTAGAGAGAGGGGAAGGAAGAAAGAAAGAGAAACATTAATGTGTGGTTGCCTTTTGCGCACCCCCAAATGGGGATCCAGCCCCCAACCCAGGCATGTGCCCTGATTGGGAATCGAACCAGCAACACTTTTGGTTGGCAGGCCAGTGCTCAGTCCACTGAGCCACACCAGCCAGGGCAGAATTACCTTGGTTTTTAGGCTGAATAATATTCCATTGTACAGATGGATCACATTTTGTTTACCCGTTCCCATATCAATGGGCACTTTCATTGCTTCCCCATTTTGACTCTTGTGAATAATGTTGCTATGAACACAGATGCGCAAATACGTGTTCACTTCCCTGCTTTGAATTCTGTTGTGTATATCCCTGGGAGTGGACATGCTAGATCATATGGTGATTTTATGTATAATTTTCTGAGGAGTGAGGCATAAGCTTTTTTAAAATATGTATGTTTTAAATTTATTTTTCGGAGAGGGGGAGGGGAGGGAGAGAGGCAGAAACATCCCTGTGTGAGAGAAATAATCAGTTGTCTCACGCACGCCCCCAACTGGGGACCTGGCACGCAACCCAGGCATGTGCCCCACCCAACCAGCGACCTTTCAGCTCACATTGTTTTATAAACTAGCCACCTTTTTAGTAGCAGTACGAATGTCCTAAAATTCCTAACAAGGTGAACTAGCGTTCTTCCCAGTTGCTAGCTGTATGGATAACAGGAGGTTTGCAGCAGTTAAACCCTGGAACTTGGGAATTGGATGGACTCTGATTCAAACGGTCGCTTCCCCGTTTCCCAGCTGTGTGACTTTGGATAAAATTCTTAACCTTCTCTGATCCTTGGTGTCCTCTTCTACAAAATGGAGCTAATGGACCCATTCCTAAAGCTGTCTCAAGCATTAAACGAGGTAAACTAGATAATGAACATCACCTAGCCCATAGTTGATACTCAGTACATATTAGCTGTTACTGTTAATATCATTTCATCTAACAAGTCTCCCTTCACCCTCAAGATTCATCTTGTTTGAACAAGGGGAGATGCTTCTCGTTTCAGCCAAAGGGAATTAGGATCAGCACAGCGATCAACTTTCCTGCTGTAGAGGTAGAGGATTCTGGAAGGAGTGGGCGGAATGGACCATGCGCCTTGGCTGTCTGGCTGGACGTGGGTGTGAATCTCCTTGGGACAAGCAGTGCTGGGTGATGCCTCCTCTGAGGGGCCAAGAGGGGCTATGATGGGCTGTGGGGACTCTCAAGGCCCTGACAGGGCTGCTTCTCCAGGACCCTGGCCCCCTGCGGTCCTGCATTTTCTGTCACATGAAAATGGGACCCAGAGGGTTAGTAATGGTTGAGCCCAGAATGCATCTTGCTGACTCTTCCACTGTTGACATCCAGATGCTCCTTCGTACAGTTTGGGAAACTGAGGCAGGCATTCATGAGCAGGACCCCGGCATTTTGGCACCAGCTCTTACTTTTCACATCCGTATTTCTTTGTCTTGTAATTTTTTTTAAATGGATTGATTTTAGAAAGAGAGAGGAAAGGAGATGGAAGGGAGGGAGGGGGAGAGGCATCGATTCGCCGTTCCCCTTACTGATGCTTCATTGATTGTGTCTTGTGTATGTTCTTGTATGGAACCCGTAACTTAGGCGTTTCGTGACGATGCTCTAACCAACCGAGCCACCCGGCCAGGGCTCACACCTGTATGTCGTCCGCTTACCTACTAACTGTGTTGTGCCACTGCGAAGGTGAGCCCCTGGTGTGGGTGAATCTGACCAAGTCTTGTCAGCCTGCAGGGGCCTGGTCTCCTGCCAAGAAGAGAGGAGCCTGCTCATCTGGCCCGCACACTGGGGCCTGGGGTCAGGATGTTTGAAGAGGCAGCGGGGAGAACAATTCACCCCTGATTCTGCTTCTTAGGGGCCGGAAAAGACAGGGGAGTCACAGGGCCTGGGCCAGAAGCAGGTTCGGCTTAGGGCTTCCGTCTAAACCACACTCTTGACAGTGAGCCGGGCAGGCCAGGGGGAGAGACCGGCTTCTTTCTTTTCCTGTGGCCTGTATGCTTAGGAACTTTGCCGTTAGCCGGCCCAGAGTGGACACCTTTGTTTATCTGCTACTTTTTAATGATAATAACAATGATACGCATTTTTGTCGCATCCGCTGTGTGCTCGGCAATGTTTGGGCACTTTGGAAATACAAATTTATTCAACAGCCTTGGCCAGGCAGCTCAATTGGTTGGAGCCTTGTCCCGCTACACCAAGGTTTTGGGTTTCCAGAAGCCAAATGAATGCGTAAATCAGTGGAACAACAAGTCGATGTTTCTCTCTCTCTGTCTCTCTAAAATCAAGAAATTAAATTGTTAAAAAAAAGATTTTATTCATTATTTTCAGAGAGAAGGAAAGGGAGGGAGAAAGGGAGCGAGACATCCATGTGTGGTTGCCTTGCACCTGCCTCCAGCTACGGACCTGGCTGGAGACCTGGCTTGCAACCTGGTTACGTGCCCTGGCTGGGAATCGAACCAGCGACCTTTGGGTCCGCAGGCTGGAGCCTTTCCACTGAGCCACATCAGCCAGGGCCAAGAAATTAAAATTTTCAAAAATTTATTCAACATTATGTGATAAGTGTTATTGCGATCCCCATTTTACAGAGGAGAAAACTGAGGTACAGAAAGGTTTAGCTGCTTACCTAGGTCTGACCCAGCGAGCAAGTAGCAGAGCCCATTTCTTAACTGCTGTCCTAGGCTGTCTCCAAATGTGGCCCCTCGTTTCCCAGGAGGAAGCACGGAACTGGGGCCTGGGACCCTAGAGCCCAGGTAGGAGGAGGGTGAGTCAGTTGGCTGTGCAGAGGGGCTTCCCAGCTCTGTTCTCACCTGGGCCTCTGTCGCAGGGCGGCTTTCCTGTTCTTGCTGGTCCGTTGTCTTCAGTTGAAGCTGGCCTCCTGGGCGCTGTCCCTGTGCGATGAGAGAGCCTGGAGGAAGCAGCTGTCCCCCGCCTTGGGGCTCTTGGGCTGGTGGGTGACAGTCAGGACAGCAGGGCTCAGGTGTCTGCTTGGCCAGTGGGTAAATCTGGTTCCTTGGCCCCGGGAGAGGCAGCAGGGCCCGTGGTAGGAGCAGGGCTCAGGAGTCACCCTGGGCTCGTATCGGCCTCTCCCTCTGACTGGCCGTGCGGCTGGAAGGTCTTTGGGCCGCCCTGTCCCCTTTGTAGACAGAAGGCCTGCTGTAGAGGCTCACTGTGATAATTGAGAAAATGGACATAAGGCACCTAACTCCTGCCGACCTGGGGCAGGTGTTTGGTGATTGGGGAGTGTCAGGACGTGGCACAGCAGCACCTGCCAAGGGCAGACTGACCAGATGAGGGGTGATGGAGATGTGTCCAGAGGACTGTCACCCCAGAGCTGGGAGGTCGCCTGCTGATCTGGGGATTCATGAGAAGGGGAGACGGGAGGGTGCGTGAGCTGGGTGCCCAGTTGGGCCGCTGGCTGCAGACTTGTCCCAGGAGAACGGAGTAAACTGCCAGGTGGCTAAGACCCTGTGATGGTCCCGTCTCCATGGCTAGCGTGACTCTGTGTGTGCGTGTGTGTGCGCACGCACACGCACTCATGCGTGTCAAGTCTTGCAGGACTGAACCCTTAACCTGTGGAATATGATGTTGCTTCGAGGTAGTGTCAAAATGGGGTCGCGTTCTTGGACTTCCCGCTGGTGTCTGAGGATCGTGTGTCGTTGGTGGGGAGCCAGGGGGGTTAGAATCTGGCCTGGGACCCCTATTTGTCTACCTGCCGTAGAATCCTGCCATCCAGTGGTGCCTGTTTTATCACATTTCAAGTGTTTCTGAAAAGCTGTTGAGAATCATGGCTCCTCGTCCCAGGAAATGTTCTGTGTATGACAACTCTTGCCTACAGTTCACTGGGTGTCCCCCGGCTTCATCCCAGGCTGTGAGGGTGCACTGAAGGGCCGCTGGGGTCCCACCACTGCTTCTCTGCATCGAGATCCTGACTCCGAAACTGACCTCGGAGGCAGGAGGACAGAAGATGCCGACGCACTGGGGCCTCAGAAGACATGCTAACCCCACAGCTTGTGCAAAGTCTGCTTTGAAGCGGTTTCCGTTTTCAGTTTTGACCATCCCCTAAGTACCATGTTCAGGTTTACGCTGTGCTGTGTAAATCCTTTTCTTTGTCCTGAATTCATGGCTCCTTCTGGGGGGTGTTCAGCAAGGACAGCTTCCCCGTATCCTTTGGCGACTTTCCTCTGAAGAGTGGCTCACTCATGAGGCCAGTGTCCTTTGGGACAGCTGCAGCCTGTGGTTTTGTGCGCCCCCTGCCCCCTTCGGCATGAAGGGCCTTGGCTTGGGCAGATGGAAAGCCCACCTGTGAGAGCTGGTGGAAGTCATGGGTGGTGGAATGATCCATGGAGGACAGGAAGGCAGAGCCATGTCCAGGCTCCATGGATTGGGCTCCAGGCATCAGGAGGTCAGGCGGGGTCTCCTGAAAGATTACCATGCAAACCCCCTTTGCCAACGAGGGGCTGGTACTGAGCACCCCACACCCTGGTGCCCGGTGCCCTTAGACCTTAGCACCAATGTGTGACTACCAGGAGGGGCACGTGACTGGATATAGTTTCCTACAGAGAATGGCCCTTGTGATACCTGGTACCCAGCTGAATCGGTCATAAAGGGGTGAACTTGCCTGGGCCGGGTGGCCGGGTGGTTGGAGTGTCATCCCACACAAAGGTTGTGGGTTTGACCCTTAGGCGGAGTGCGAACAGAGGCAACCAATCAATGTTTCTCTCTCTCTGTCACCCCTTAACTTTCTCTCTGAAATTCATACATACCCTGGCTGATGGCTCAGCGGATAGGTGCCGGCCTGGGAACCAAAGGTTGCTGGTTCGATTCCCAGCCAGGGCACATACCCAGGTCTCCAGCCAGATCTGTAGCTGGAGGCAGGTGAAAGGCAACGGTACATTGATGTTTGTCTCCCTCTCTGCCTCCCTCATTTCTTGTCTCTCCAAAAGTCACAAATAAAATATTTTAAGAAAGAAAGAAAGAAAGAAAATTAATACACATATACATATCCTTGGGTGAGGATTTAAAAAGAAGGGGATGAGCCTTGGGTCAGCTATGACTTTTCTGGTTCCACCTTGCCCCACCCTGCAATTAAGGAAGTTAGCATGTAATTACATACAGCCTGGCACTTTGTGCCACCAGATTTACCCACCTCTAGGAGGGACAATTTTTACAGATGACTTCTCCAGGTATCTGTGAATTCTCTTTGCATTTCTTACAAATTAAGGAGCCAGTTTTTGGATTTCCTTTCATTTACGTAGTCAAGAAGGATGTTGACTTGAGGGGGCCCCAGGACCCATTCCAGTGGACTCGACCCCTCCCCCCCAGGGCGTTGGGTCCCACTCTAACTGAAGGCACTGGAGCTGCTCCTTTCCTGGGTGGCCCATGAGACTGTCTTATGGGCAGGATTGGGTCTTGATAAAATGGGCATAAATCATGCATTAAAAACCAAGGCTCGCCCTGCCTGGTGTGGCTCAGTGGACTGAGCGCCAGCCTGTAGACCAGAGGGCGGCCAGTGTGATTCCCAGTCAGGAATGCAAGGGACAGTCCTCTGGATTGTGGGCTGGGGTCGCAGCCTGGTCCCCTGTTGGGGGCATGTGAAAGGCAGCGCATAGATCTCGCAGTATTCCTCTCACACCTCATTCCTCTCACACAACAATGTTTCTCCCTCTCTCTTTCTCCCTGCCCTCCTCTCTCTAAAAACAAACAAATAAACATTTAAAAAGAAAAATAATGCCAGTTGTTCCAGCAGTTCTAGCTCTAAAAACAAAACAAAATAGAAAACCAAGCTTCGTGCCCTCAAGAGTCATGGTTAGAAGCAGTTTTGGGTGGTGGTTAGAGGTGGGTCTGATCCCTTTTTTTGCCCTTACTGTGAAGCTGTGGGGAGGAAGCCTTGGGCCTCAGTTTCCTTGGGGAGACGGTGAGAATAACCTCAGAGGGCTGTGTTGAGGATTAAGGCGTTGCAAAGTTCCAGATATTTACTGCGGCCTTAAAAACCATGTCAGCCCTGGCTGGTGGTTCAATGTATAGGTGCCCAAAGGTCGCTGGTTCGATTCCCAGTCAGGGCACATAACTAGGTTACAAGCCAGGTCTCCAGCCAGGTCTCCAGGCAGGTCCGTAGCTGGAGGCAGGTGAAAGGCAACCACACATTGATGTTTCTTTCTCTCTCTGCCTCCCTTCCCCTCTCTCTGGAAATAATAAATAAAATCTTAAAAAACAAAACAAAGCATGACAAACTGAGAGGTGTAAAACAGCACTTTTATTACGCTCGCAGCTTCTATGGGCTGGGAACTAAGACGAGGCTGGGCTATGCTTTGAGGTATCCTGGGACGACTCTCACAGGGCCACCAATGCTAGGGACAGCCAGAGGATTGGCACCATCTAGCTGCCCAGGCGGGGATGGCTCCGAGGTTGGGCTCAGATGGGACTGCCCACCTGAGTGCCTCCCCGTGGCCTCTCCGTCCGGCCGGCCGGGCCTTCATCCCAGTGTGACAGCTTCAGGCTGCCACCTTTCCCTCCCGATGGGCGGAACCCAAAGAGCTTGGCCCCAGCCCAGGTGGCAGCTGCGTGACCTTGTATGACCTCACCTCTCGAGTCACTCAGCCTCGTTTCTACAGTCCTCTCTCTTGGTCAAAGAAGTCACCAGTCACCAAATTTAAGGGGAGGGACCTAAATGACATCTCTCAGTGGGCCGCAGGTTAAAGAATTTGCTGCCATGTTTTAAAACCTCCACCGTAAATGTGAAGTATTTACTCCACGACTGCTAGCCAGGTAGCCTGAGCCAGGAGATGGTGGCCACCGGTCCCTCTGCCACTGTCTGTGTCGTGAATTGACCTTAGCATCTCTCTGACACTGATACGTGGCACCTGGCAACTGACAGCGCTCCGTGCGCCTGTGTGACTGTGTGACCGCCCGTCCTAACGAAATGACCTTTAGGGATCAGCCCTGCGAGCGTGTTGAGTTTGATCCTGCCAAGTTCATTCTCTTTACGTTCTTCAGATTCGGCCCCAACTCGAAAACATTTCCAGCCCTTAGTTCGGTTTCCTTGCCCTTCCCAGCTTCTCACACCCAGCAAGAGGTTTCATAAGGAGAGTCTAGGAATCAGTGTTGTGGGTTCTCAGGGGCAACGTCCCATTGTTCTGGGTGCCCCGTTTCTCCCCTTACGCTAATGTTCTCCCAGTGAGCATTCACGATTGCTCTTTTCCACAAGCAGAGGAATCGCTTTTCTTCTTTAAAAGATACCAAGAAGTCCAAGGCATGATGGCCTCCCCCAGGACCACGTACTTGAACCGGAAACCTAAGGCCCGCAGAAAGCTGAGGGAGGACAAGTGTGTAACTAGGGGCTCCACTGCCAAGGCCTGGTGAGCACCCTTCCCTGCAAGGCCCGAGGGTGCACCCTCCCACGGGAAGCAGCTCTGCACTGCAGTGACCCGGCTCCACCGGTCCCAGAGCCCCAACGCAGCCTCCCCGCGAAGTCACCAAGGCTTCGAGGCTGGCACTAAAATGGATGGGCGCTGCAAACAGGAGCTTCGTTCTTTCCTCGGTTCCCTCCCAGGTCACAAATTCCAGAAACTTCCATTAGGGCAGACTTTGGGTCTAAGCTAGGGGAACTGGCAAAAGAAAGAGGCCGGGGGGAGAGAGAAAAAGAAGGAAGGAAAGGAAAGGAAAGGAGTAGGGGGAAGGGAAGGGAAGGGAAGGGAAGACAGGCAGTCTCTGGATTCTAATTAACGTTGCTTTTCAACTACAGATGAGCCACTTTTTCAATTAAGGAGGGATGAGTCTCAAAGGTTAATGAGTCTCTGTAAAGAAGGCCAGACACGGCTCCCCTGCCCTTGTGGCTTAGAGTACAACTATCACGGCGGATTGCGTGCCTAACTATGGAAGCTGCCTCTGCTCTTTGGGAAGGATTATTTTCCAGAATCCTCCTGTTTTTCCAAATAGAATTTAAAACAGTTAACTGGGGTTTTAAAAATCTTTTTTAAAGTAGATTTTATTGGTTATGCTGTTACAGTTGTCCCAATTGCTTTTCCCTTTGCTCCCTCCACCCAGGACCCCCTTCCCTCCAGCCTTCCCACTCCCCTTAGTTCATGCCCATGGGTTGCGTGTATAAGTTCCCTGATTCCACCCTTCCCTCTATTATTCTTAACTTCCCCCTGTCTATCTGTACCCACCAATTATGTTTCCCAACCCCTGCACCATTTCCCCATTTCTCTCCCTTCTGCCTCCCAGCTGGTAACCCTCCAAATGATCCCCATACCAGAGTATGTGGGGGGTTGTTGTTGATAGTTGTAAGTTTATTGCCTTTTTAATATTCATGATGTTGATCTTCTCTTTCTTAAATAAATCTCTTTAACATTTCGTATAACAAGAGCTCGGTGATGATGAACTCTTTTAGTTTTACCTTGTCTGGGAAGCAGGTATTGTCCAGGAAGCACTTTATCTGCCTTCGCATCCTGAATGATAACTTTGCTGGGTAGAGTCATCTTGGTTGTAGGTCCTGGCTTTCCATCTCTTTGAATACTTCTTGCTGGTCCCTTCTTGCCTGCAAAGGTTCGTGTGAGAAATCAGTCGATAGTCTTATAGGAGCCCCTTTGTGGGTAACTCTCTTCTTTTCTCTTGCTGCCTTTATGTCTTTCTCTTTGTCTTTAAACTGTGCCATTTTAATTCTGCTGTGTCTTGGTGTGGGCCTCCTCGGGTCTAGCTTCTTTGGGACCCTGTGCTTCCTGGACTTGTATATCTATTTCCTACACCAAATCTGAGACGTTTTTCTTCATGATTTTTTCACATACATCTTCAATTTCTTGCTCTTCCTCTTCTCCTTCTGGGAGACCCTATGGTTCAGATGTTGGCACATTGAAAGTTGTCCTGGAGGTTCCTAAGCCTCTCTTCATTTTTTTTCAATTCATGTTTTCTCATTCTGTACTGGTTGATTGTTTATTTCCTCCTTATGTTCCAAATCATTGATGTGAACCCCAGTTTCCTTCCCTTCACCGTTGGTTTGTGTGTATTTTCCTTCGTTTCACTTAACCTCACTTTTACTTCTTCCCTTCTGCGTTGGTCATAATGAAGCATGTGTGTCAAGTCTGTGAGCATCGTTATCACCAGTGTTTTGAATTCTGTGTCTGTTAGGTTGGCTGTGTCCTCGTTGTTCGTTCTCCCACTGGAACCTTGATCTGGTCCCTCTTTGGGGCCATATTTCTGTCTCTTCAGCTCGACAGGCCCCTGTGTTGGCATCCGTGTCTTCGGTAGAGCTGTTACGCCTGCTACATTGTAAGAGGCGGAGCCTTGGGTAGTCCTCAGTGTGCGGTGGCCCGTTTCACCGCATGGCGCTGTATGTGGGAGGGTCTGAGAGGGCACAATGCTGCTTGCCCCTTTTCCAGGCACCTGTCCCGCTTCCTGAATGGGACTGGCTTCTCTAGCTGTTGCCCTGGCTGTGGCTCCCTGGGTGGGTGGGTCTGCAGACATTCCAGGACCATGGGAGCCTCTAAATAAATGGACTCTGCTGAGAGACCCACTGGGTTTCGTAGTCAGAAGCAATGAGGCTTTATTTTCCCCTAGCACGGGAACCAGGAGCCTTGCAGTCTGGTCTGGTGCTGGGCACGCTCCCCAGGTGCCCCGACTTTTTAAAAAATGTGTGACTGTGCTTTCCACCAGCCAGCCACAGCCACTGTCCTGCTGTAGGTGCCACTGCACCCACCACATCCGTCCTCTCTGTCCCGGCTCCGCCCCTCCTACCTGCTTGGATGAGAATGTCTTCTTTATAGCTTTGTTTGTTGAACTTTCATGCAGCTCAGTTTTCTGGAACTTCTGGTTATCTCCAGTTTTGTTTTGTTTTGGTTGTCCCCAGTGTTGAGGTAGATGTATTCCTTCTTAGTTGTGGAGGGAGGTGCATCATGTCTACCTACACCTCCCTTATTTTATTTTTTTCTTCCTATAGCCTTACTGGTCTTGTTCCCATTCCGTGCCTTATCCGACCACACCCAATAAGTGCTGCAGAGAAGAAATAATAATTTTCCCTCTAGGTTCTTGGTTGAAACCCTCTTACAATAAAAAGAGTTACAGGAGAAAAAGTAATGTAATTATGTACAAAAGTACAAGAACCCCACAAAGATAGGAGGCTCAAAGAAGTGACCAGAGCAAAAAGTGTATGTACTCTTTAGACAAAGAGGCAATGAATGTGTGAAGGGTTGGTACAACAAATGGGTTTGAGCTAGGGGTAGGAACATGGAGGTAACAGGGGTTGTTCATTCAGTGTCTTGGCCCTAGATTTCCTGTCTCTGGTGATAAAGATGGAGTCCACCCTTCTGGCATTTTCCTGTGGGACATTTATGTCTTATTTTCAGGACAACAGAGACTCAGAGACCCTTCTTACATGGGCTATTTCTCAATTACTTTTTTTTAAAAAAGATTTTATTCATTATTTGTAGAGAGAAGGGCAGAAAGGGAGGAAGAAAGAAAGAGAAACATCAATGTGTGGTTGCCTTTCACCTGCCTCCACTGGAGACCTGGCTGGAGACCTGGTTACCTGCCCTGGCTGGGAATCGAACCAGCGACCTTTGGGTTCAAAGGCTGGCACCAATCCACTGAGCCACACCAGCCAGGGTGTCGATTACCTTTATTTCAAAGTAATACGCCACAGTGCCACATTTTGGGGTGACATGTTCTGACCCCCTACAATGCCAAGTGCCAAATTTAAATAGAAAGAGGCACTCATTTCCAGGGTGGTTAGTGGTTGGGGTATCACTGGGCAGCGGGCAGAAACTAGCCTTTCCTTGCAGGGGGCAACCGGAAGTGCCTGGAAAGGTAGGAGTGGTGCCTGAAGAAAGCGAACTTCCCTCTTCCTGGTTGAATGAGCAAGGGCTTTCCTGGGTGGGAGCAGACTCCCCTGGCTTGGGAACCACCAGAGAATCTGCTCCGCTGGGCAGCAGCAGAGGGGTGGGAATTTAATTTTTCTTTTCACTCTGATTTTCTCATAGTGATGAGGGGAATTCATTTATCCGGTAAACAAAAGTAGTCCCCCCTGCCCCTTACCCGTGGTTTCAATTACCCATAGTCAACCTCCGTCTGAAAGTATTAAATGGAAAGTTCTAGAAATGAACAACTCGTAAGCTTTCAATTGCACGCCTTTTTGGGTAGCATGATACAATCATCTCATCCCACGTGGGATGAGAATCACCCCTTTGTCCACCGTACCCACACTGGTTCTAGGTAATTTTCCCTACGCATCTTTGTCTCAAGTATTTTTGTTGCAAAGATTTCACTGTAGAACAATTTTTGCCATAAGAAAAAAATAATAAAATAAAGATAAACTGCTTGACAGTTGGTATTTTTGTGTTTGGTTTCATTTCTCCATTGAGGAATCAATCAACCACTAAAAAAAAAAAAAGATAAATTAACTGGTTGACAGTTTGGTCTTTTTGTTTGGTTAGTTGGTTTCATTTCTCCATTGACGGAGTTCTCACAGTTACTCCCATTTCTATATTATATATATATAAATCTTTGCTCACCCTCCTGATGGCCTATACCCCTTGTACAGTGACAGAGGTGGTAATGACCTCAAATATTGGGTTTGCCAAAAGTCTGTCACATTTTTTTCTGTATGATGACTCTAGTAGAGCGTAGTTGTCTTTGACTTTATTCAAAACAATTGTGTTAGGTTGTGTTATGACAGTGGTCCCATCAGGGTGCCTTTTAAAAACACTTACCAAAATTCATGAATTTTTGTGCAGCCACCTTAATATTGAAGATGGGAAAAAACTGTGCAACATTTTTTTTTAGGCTTTATTATTTAAGAAAGGTAAAAACAACTGAAATGCAAAAACGAATATTTGTGCAGAGTATGAAGACAGTGCTGTGACTGATCGAATGTGTCAAAATTGGTTTGCGAAGATTCTTAGTATTTTTAAAAAAGATCTTATTTTATTATTTTTAGAGAGAGGGGAAGGGAGAGAGGCAGAGAGGGAGAGAGACATCCATGTATGGTTGCCTTTCTCCTGTCTCCAGCTACGGACCTGGCTGGAGACCTGGCTTGCAACCTGGTTATGTGCCCTGGCTGGGAATCGAACCAGCAACCTTTGGGTTCACAGGCCAGTGTTTTATCCACCGTGCCATCAGCCAGGGACAATTCTTAATATTATTGACATTTTGGCCAAATAGTTCTTTGCTGTGGGGCTGTCTATGCATTGGAAGATGTTGAGTAGCACCCCTGGCCTCTGCCCACAAAAAGCCAGTAGTGGGAGATAGCCAACATACTCAACATATCTAAATCAATAAAATTATTGATGAAGATGAAAAATGTCTTAGTTTACGAAAAAAAAAAAAACATTGACGAACTTTTTGGCCAACCTAATAGCATTTCTTCCAGACAGGGATTTCCCCCTACAGTTGGTTTCTTGTTTTAAATTTTTATTTATTATTTTTA
Source organism: Noctilio leporinus (assembly GCA_004026585.1). Taxonomy (NCBI): domain Eukaryota; kingdom Metazoa; phylum Chordata; class Mammalia; order Chiroptera; family Noctilionidae; genus Noctilio; species Noctilio leporinus. The sequence goes on along the minus strand of PVIW01000360.1, from coordinate 140,122 downwards.
GAGAGAGGGGAAGGGAGGGAGAATGAGAGGGAGAGGAACATTGATCTCCTATGCTCCCCTCCCAGGGACTGAACTCACAGTCCTGGACATATGCCTTGACCTGGAGTCTAACCGGTGACCTTTTGTTTTGCGGGCGGTGCCCAGCTGGGCCACAAATCTGTCAGGGCAGATTTTGTTTTTAATTCTCTCTCTGCCAGTGACTAGTTGTGTGATGTGAAATCACTCAATCTGTTTGCCGCGTGTGAGAGCAAATACTTACCAGGCCCTGGAGACTTTGTATCTGTTATTAATTCACTTAATTCTCTCCCAGACAACATATATGATGTGTCTTTCTGGAATGTGTCCGTGTAGGTCCAGTAGATTGCTGCAACACAGGCAGGATAACTTTTTGTGGTTACCATTCCAATGAACCTTAGATTTTTCTCTGGGCTCCAGAGGAACCAGTACTTGAGACCGCCCCCCATTGGAACCCCAAGTCAGGTCATGGGATGCTTTTGCTGATAAGGGTCTAGCCTTTGAGCTTGGCGTTCCTGCAGAACCATGCTGGAGAGCAAGGGAAGTCTGAGGGACTGGGTCCCTAGGGAGAAGCACCCCAGTCGGGGATGGAGGAAGTAGAACCACAGAAGCCTGTTTGCTCCTTGAGAAAGCTTTTTGGTGGCCTGGGGTCATTATCCTTTCCTTCTTGGGGGTTGTTTGGGATCCCCCCTTCTCCAGCCAGCGTGGCTGTCAGAGAATTCTCGGCTTCTCTGGGCCCACCCAAGGTCCAGCTGTGAACCCCAGCGGCTTCTGTCTCATCCCGAGAAACCCCACCCTGTGGGTCAAGGACGGCCCAGCAGGGGGCCCAGGCATCACTCCACCCACTGAGTCAGGGGCCCCAGATGCTCTGGGACCGCCTTCTGGGGCCCCGGTTCCCTCCCAGGCTGGGGACAGGAGTGTGGGGGAGGTCGAGGAAGCCTGTGGGCTGAGCCCTGGGTTGGACCCCGGCTCCCAGCGGGTCACACTGCGCTGTCCCCGCCTTGCCGCCCGGCTCCGCCTTCTCCAGAGCGCTTGGCGGGGGAGGGGAGGGGGGTGCACAGCCCCGCCCCTCCGTGTGGGCGAGGCTCGGCCTGTGGATGTGCTCGAGTGTGTGTGGTCTTGGTGGATGTGGCATGATGTGTCAGTTTACATAATTTGTGTGTGTGCAGGGGGGGTTGTCTGTGAAAGTGTGCATCTGTTTGTCTTGGGTCTGTGTGGCTGAGTGCGTGTGAGGCGGTACGTGGTAGTGAGTCACCGTGTCAGTTTACATAATTGTGCCTGGCTGTGTGTGAATGTGCCCGCGAGTGAGTTTTTGAGTGTGCGTCTGGCTTCTGGGGGGTGGAGAGATACGTTAGGGGGGGTGCCTCCTCCCACCCTGATACCCTCCTTTTTCTTGAGATGCTTCGGCCGCTGGGACCCCTGCCCTATACGCGGGACCCCCCACGACCCGGCCACCTGGTCCCCTCCTCTCACGCTTCTGGCTGAGTTTTGCTCCTTGCCCTCCCCTCATGCTCTCGGCGACGCTGGGGCGGGTGGAGGCTCCTGGGGGCTCGGAAGGGTGATGAGCCCTGTCTTGGGCGCCCCACCCGGAACCCCTGAGAGCGGCGGGGACGCGCAGAGCAATGGGGCCTCCTTCCACTTTCCACCGCCCACGTCCGCCCGACGGTACCCCGCTGGGGTGACTCTGAACCCCACGCTCTCCTCCTCCTCTCGACCTCCACTGGTGAAGATTTAAATCCAGGGCTGTGACCCCAAAGCACGTTTGGAAGGGACACGGGACACTGCAGGGCAGGAATCCTCTGGGTCCGGGACCAAACCGCAGCAGTTCCAGCCGCCGCCGCTAAGGGGCGGTGCGGTTGCCTGCGGGCGGGCGTGTCTGCGGGTGAGTGTGTGTGCGGCCAAGTTCCCAGCCCTCGGGGCCTCGGCTGTCTCATCCACCACCCCAGGGAGGCGGACACCCACCCTACAGCGTGATGCCCGGGTGAAAGCGGCAATGCTGGGATAAAGGCAGCGGTGACCCCGTTAGCGCTGGCGCGCTGCGCCAGCAAGTCCCGAGGAAACCCATTGATTTTCTAGATCCGACTTGTAAGGGGAGCCCCGAGGGAAAGGGAGGCCCGGAGGCTGGGAGACAGCCCGCACCCTGGACTCCAGCCCGCAGCCCGAGGTGGCCAGCCGCTCGGAGAGCCCGGCTCTGGATCTGTGACAGGGTCCGGTGTCCCGCCCCTTCTGGCGATTCCCTGGGAACCCGGGAGCGGAAGCGGCTTGGCAGACGACCAGTGCTCGCTCGCTTGGCAAATGGCACTTCACATCCTCCGGCCACAAGGCGCTAGGGCGACAAAGGGCAGCGTGCGCACGCCGCCGGGTCCAGCAGCGGCGCGGAGGTCCGGCGCCAACCGCGCAGGTCCGGCGTGGGCAGCGGGGTCGGAGGGATTTGCCTCGGTGGCCTCCGGGTGCGGCTACCGCCCGCACACCCGCGCTTCGCCTGGCTGGGGCGGCGAGAATTTGGCGACGGTGCCCGGGCGGCGGCAGGTCTTGGCCCCGCCCGGGCCCCGGGGACGCCCCGCCCCCGGCCCCGCCCGCGCCCGCCGCCCGCGGTCCGGCCCCGCCCCGGCCGCGCCCCTCGCCGGAGCCCCGCCGGCCGGCTCAGCGCTGCGGGCCTGTCCGCGAGCCCCCGCGGGCTCCACGCCGCCGCCCGAGACTCGCCTCCTCCGGCCACTGCGGACTGGCCCCCGCGTCCCTGGGCAGCCGTCTCCAGGGAGACCGGGCCCCGCCCCCGGCATCGACACCCGGTACGGAGCCCACCTGTGTGCGCGCCTGCGGGGTCCCAGGGACCCCCTGCCGCACGCCCCGCCCCGCGCCGCGCCGCCCCGCGCCCGGGCTTTGTCCGCTTGGGGCCACCGGGGGTGCAGGGCGTGGGGGCTGGGGAGACGGGTGCGTCGCGTCCCCGGGCGACCGGACTCCGCCGGGGAGGCCGAGGCAGGGGGCCGTGCTCCGCCGTGGGGGGCTTCACGCGCTCCTCCGGATCTCGTGGCATCGCTTTCGTGCGTCCGGGGGGCCAGGAATCCGGGTGTCCCGCCGTCGCCCTTGATGGGATGAGCAGGGCCCGCAGCCGTTCTGGGCAAGCTGTTTACTTGTCAGGGACCCAGCGGTTATTACGCGCGTCTTCCCCTCCCCCTGCCCCCGATTCGGGAAGGAGCATCCTGCTCTCGGTCCTTCTCCAGCGTTGCCTCCCAAGCTTTGCCCTTGAACCCGAAGGCCTAGAGGGCGGCAGACCCAGCTCCCGAGGTCCGGGCCGGAGCACTAGACCCACCTTTCTCCCGGGGAAGATCCTCCTCCCCGGGCGCCCTCTTGTGAATTTTGTCCGGGCTCCGTACTTCCTGACCTGAATTCCTGAGGGCGAATTTCTCCCTCGCCTTCTCTCACTCTCACCTCTCCCAGCTCCATCTCTGTCTTCTTTGTCTTTCCTTCATTTGAAAGGGCTTTCTCCACTATCACGTCTCATTTCTCTGTGACTGACTTGCTGGGTTTTGTTTTTGTTTTTGTTTTTTTTTTTCCTGATCTCTCGTTAATTCCATTGATCATCAGTGGAAGTTATTTCTTCCTTAGCTCTTGGTGCTGACCTCCCGTTTCTCTGGCAGCAGCACCCTGGGAAGTCCTTGCCAACCTCCCCTGGGTGCTGAGTGAAGAGACCACCCACGCCCACCTGGCTGGGCTCCTGCAGCAGGGTCCATGGGCTTATACCCTTCCTGGAGTAGGCTGACAGCAGGAAGGCTTTCAGTTTGTCCTTGGGAACTGTATTCTTAGGTGGATACGTTTTCCGGCGGCTTTGACCCTTTGTCTCTTGGGGGCCAGTGTTCAGGTTTCCTGCCCCTCAGGACCCTCCCCAGCCATACCTAGTGGGTCCCAGCAGGACACACCCTGCTGGGGTGGTAGCTGCACCCAGGAGTCTGGGCTTAGATGAGGGGCTGGTCCTACTTCCTCCGGGGGTCAGGTTATTTCCACGAGTGGCCCTCGGATGGGGTCAGTGGGCTGCCCCCTCCCCATACCACCTTTTCTCCTCCAGGAACTGTGGTGGGTCTTCCTTCAGGGTGCCATTTGGGCCTTGAACCTCAAGTTCACTAACCCGCTTTGTGCAGGCACTTGAATGGCCCTCAAACCCAAGAGGCTCGGCTTCAATCACTTGCTTTGCTTTCAAAAACCAAGCAAAACCAACAACCGACTCTAAAAATGATCTGAGTCATCTGTCTGTGTCTACATCCCTGCCTCGGGCACTGGGAGTGCTCCTGTGGCGTGGCTGCAGGGCCACCAAAGGGAGCGGGGCTGCACGGCCACAGCTGGTAAGAAAGGCCCAGCCGGCGGAATGTGATGGGTTTGCAGGAAGGAAACCTGGGTGAAATGGTCGCTTCTAAGCTCAAGTTCTGTAAGAGAAGGTGCAGAAGGTTGCTGACACTCTTCGTTTTTCCCCCCAACAGATAAGGATCTCTCCAAGTCAAGCCAGGGCGGGATGACGCTCCCTGATTCCAAAGCAGCTGTAACCTGCCAGGCGAAGGGGCCTTTGCTGCTGGTCTTCCTTAGACCGTTCCAGAGAGGTAGGGTGGGCAAAGGAGGCAGGCGGGGTGCCGGGAGAAGAAGGGATGTCACTTTGTAGATAGGTTGAAACTTGAACGTAGTCCTCCACCCTCCCTGTCCATTCAGCCAAAGGAGGACCTATGGGTAGGTAGGACTGGAGCCGAAAAGGAATGAATGACCCGAATGTATGCCTGGAGCCCGTGAGCAGGGAGTGAGCTGGACCTCAGCCAGCTTCCTAAGAGAGGGACACTGCTGGTTGGTTGAGGAAGGCATGGCTTTGCTCCAAGGAACCCTGGAGCCTGTGGTGCAGCATTCGGTGTTGGACTTGCTCTGGTCCTGGTAGCGTGGGGCTGGCCTAGCCGGGGAGAGAAGAAGTAAATCAGTCTTCCAAAGGAAGTGGGCTGAATTTTGGTAACTCGGCATCCTTGCTCCTGAAGGAGTCCTCACCGGGGACGTCCTGTTTCTCCGGAGAGTTGGCAGTCACTGTATCAGTGAGAGAAGGTGCCTCGGAGCTTCTGAAACATTCATTTGGGAGACGGATGCAGTCCTTTCATTGTGCAAGTGGAAAAATCTGAGGCCAGCAAGTGGCCTTGGCTGGGCATTGGCCGAGCGCCCCTCTCTGGCATCTGGAGGTACCTGGGTCGGGTTAGAGAGCTGTCGGGGGCAATAGGCCGGCAGTTCCCTTTGCAAGCTCTGTGGGTACATCTGTCTTCCGTGGGTACACAGCCCATCCCTCCTTATCCAGACACTTGAACAGCCATTGTTGTTCAGGATAGAGGGGTTTGAGTTAGAGTGTGGTGTCATCCTGGACCCCACCCCACCCCACTCTCCCCTTCTCCATTTTATTATGTGTGGATCTCTTTTTGTTAAAGATTTTGGAAGGTGTGTCCTTTTTAAAGTTTTATTTTTACAGAAGGGGAAGGGAGGGAGAGGGAGAGAAACATCAATGTGTGGTTGCCCCTCACACACCCCCAAGTGGGGACCTGACCCACAACCCAAGCTTGTACCCTGACTAGGAATCGAACCGGTGACCCTTTGGTTCACAAGCCAGCACTTAATCCACTCAGCCACACCAGCCAGGGCCTTGAAGATCTCTTTGAAAAGATCAAAACATTCAGGAGACCCTTAAGCCATAAAGCAGGTAAAATGCGACAGCCGTTATGGCACAAGCAGAGAGACTGGCCATGAACCCCTTGCCCTCAGCACCTCTCCCACCCCCGCCCACCCTCTGGAGGCTTCAGGTGCTTTTGTGGGACCCCAGGCCCTGGAGCACAGGTGGAACCATGGCCCGTGTTGACCTGTGGTGGTAGTTTCTTCTACACACCTGTTTACACTGTCTTGCTTCTTGTTTCAGAACCTGCCTTTTAATAATAATTTTAACCCTTGTATATTTTTAGTTATAAAAATATCTGTTTACTGTCAACAGCTTCAAAATGCAAAACAAACAAACAAAAATTGCAAGCGTAACTCCCTTAACCCTACCCCCAACCATCGTTTCCTCGTGGGAACAGTCTGCCCCCGTCCACCAGAGAGTCTTCCGCGTATCTCTTTGGACACTTGCTTTTCACTTATTAAGTATTCGTTTGAGCTTCCACATAAACATAGCCGATTGAATGATATGTTTGCTTCTGCTCTGTTTCAAAAGCCCACTAAAATGAAATCAAAGGGATGCATCCTTAAGAAAAGGGGAAGGATGAGAGAGGAGGAGGGATGTGAGCAACGAAATGTTGACAGATAGGAATCAGGTGGGGAAAGAAGGCAGGCAGAGCGCTGAGTGCCCCATGCTGTGGGGAAAGCAAGCTGGTACGTCCACAGGACACTCCCAGGCTCAGGAATTGGGGCTACAGACCGCCTCAACATTGACGCTGGGGTTAGGGGTGGCAGGAAGCAGGAAGACTGGTCAAAAGTGTGTGTTAGCGCAACAGACCCTTGCTGAGCCCGTAGAGTCAGGGGGCTCCAGGCTCCACCCCAGCAGAAGGTGCCAGGATTCCTGCCCTGGACCGGCCTGGGCATGAGCAGCTTTGAATGTCCTGCTGTCAGTTTGAACGGGCAGCTGCAGTCAGTCACCCCTGGGCTGAGGCCTCCACAGAGACCCAAACAAACAGAAGAAAGGGATTCGAAGTCATCAACGTAGTTTATTTGTTTTTTAAAGGAATATTCATGAAACAGTAATAAGCTCTTAGATGTACAACTATGATGTGAATGGCAAAAATTCAACAGGACAGAGCTGGAAGATGGAAAAATACATCTCTAGAAAAGATAAGAAATGGGATTGAGTGCCAGCCTGTTAACCACAAGGCCTCGGGGTTCGGTTCCCACTTAGGGCACGTGCTAGGGTTGGGGACCAGGTCCCCCGTTCGGAGCGTGCAAGAGGCAACCACGCATCTCTGTGTCTCTCCCTCTCTTTCTCCCTCCCTTGCCCCTCTCTGAAAATAAATAAATAAAGTCTTTTAAATATATGTAAGAAAATTGGAGAATCAGTTTGGGAGGTCCAATTTCCACCTCACAGGAGCTCCAGAAGCAGAGGGGAAAGAAAAGGAGAAGAGGAAGTTATTAAAAACGAAACAACCACCACAACCAAAACACCTAGACGGGAGAATATTCCAGAACTGAAGGAATCCCTGCATTAAGCGTCTCTGAATAGCACGCAGCACAACAAATAAAAGAAACACAACGTAAAAGAAGGAGATGTTCCACAGGGCATCGTCATGCGCTTTCAAAGCTCCAGAGATAGCGAAAAGTTACAAAAGGTCAACAGAGGCCACATGCAGAGACTCGAGAAAACAGGGTGGCATTAGACTTGACAAAAGCCAGAAGCTCCGGGACGGCAGTGCTGCTCTTTCAAATTTCCACAGAACGTTCATTCCCAGCCCAGAGTTCCGTACTTGTCGTTCAAGAAAAATGATAGAATAAAGAAATTTTTTTAGACACGAATTTTCAAACCCCACCTTCCCTTTTCGAGGAAGATACCGGAAGGATGTGCTCCACTCAAATGAGAATATAAACCAAGAAAGCGGAACAGGCAGTACAAGGCGCATCGGTCCCTTTCTGTATTTCAGCTGTGATTTTCCTGTGAGCCTTGGGAGTGAGAAGGAAAAAGAAACAAACACCTGCCCCACCAGGGGAACCAAAAAGTATTCACTTCCCAGCCACTCGTCCTTCCTCAAACTCTCCAGCAGAGCTGTGAACCCCTCACGGTGCCGCGAACATGTCCTCATCCACCCTCTCCTTCCTGCTGGGGGCTTCTTTCTCTATTTGCAACCAAGTCCCCTTACTGGTGGGAAGTAAAAGGCAGCCAGGCAGCGGGTGGGAGAACCAGCAGCCCCCTCAGGGGAGGCTGATCCAGGGCCCTGGGAGGGGTGGGCCCAAGGAAACTAAGGAAGTTTTGCTGAATTCTGAGGAGTCTTATGGTTCTTCTGTTGGACAGGTTGGGGGAGGGGAATCAGATGTTCAGACATAGAAAACGAAGAAAATGAGAAATGAGGCAACGATTAACTGCAAGAATAACAGAAAGTTGAGCAAGAACAGAAAGAAAATCACAGTGTAGTCTGTGGCCTGGCTTTGGACAATATTTGAACACTATTTGAAGAATAATGGATGATGCACTGATGTTGGATGGGCGAAAAATGATCCCGTCGCTCTGTTCAGAAGCTGGATGAGAGGACACTTGTCATGGAGGGGTGGGAGGCCGCAGGAACCACCCACTTACCTTCCGAGGTAAGAATCCAAAACTGAAAACCTGGAAATGCCCGTAGGAGCCTATGATTTAGGAACGTAGAGATAAATATCCGAAGAGACAGCTGACATCGGGGGTGGCGTATTGGCTTGTGGAGGTCAGGAGACGGCTTTTCTGTTTCTCCTGCAAACATTTTCGTGTTAAGTGACTTCAAAAATCATCTGCTTGTGTAACTTTCGTAGGTGCTGAGACTTACAAGTCCTTATTGTAGACGCGCATATGTCCCTGTAATGCAGCCATTTCGTTTCCTCCGTACTTTCTCAAATGCTTTGCCGTGATATCGTAGGTGTGTTTTGGGGGCCACTTAATGTGGGGAGTATTTGCAGTGCTGAGGGGTGCGCAAGGGCGCCCTTCTAAAGACTGTGTTGACTACTGAAGTTAATGTGTGACCTGCCTCGACTGGTGCCATCCCATAACTGAGGGCTTGCGGTTCCACCCCCTGGCCCAGCAGGTGGTCCGTGTTTCTTCTCTCCCATCAATGTAGCTCTCTCTCTTCCTTCCTCTCTATAAGCAACGAGGAAAACAATATCCCAAGGGGGTGAAGATTTAAAAAAAAAATGTTAATGGGTGCTCCTTGACTTAGCCCTTTCCTTATGATTTCAAATTTATCACTTTCCCAAACAGTACCACAACGAATATTTTGGTGCGTACAGCTTTTGTGTTGATTTATTTTATTTAAAAATGTTTTAGACTTTTGAATCGCTTCTTCAGGGCAGTTCCTGAATTTCCCAAATTTCCCAAAGTACCATTTGCATGAGAACAGCAGAGGTGCTGCTTGCCTTGTCCCTGTGGTGGGGTTAGTGGAGGCCACCAGGGAGGGAGGGAGCTGATGGGCGGGGGCCTCCTGGAGAGCCACACGGCAGTGACTCCCACGGAAGGCGGCAGTGACTCCCACGGAAGGCGTTTGTATTTTGGGAGAACAGCACACCCATCCTAACATGCTGCCTGTTGGGGGACCCTGGAGCCTTCACTTCTCCTTCTGGTTTGTAACTTCAGTTCTTCGTCAGAACTACTCTTGAAAACAGGAAACTCCCAGGCTGTCAGCAAAAGCAAAGGATGGGGGCCTTAGGGGGTCTGGGGGGCCCAGCATGTTCCTCACCCATCTGGCCTTTCCTGGGGCCCTGGCCCAGCGCCTTTTCCACTTCCGCTCTTGCCTCCCTCCCTGCCACTTCGCTCACAGCAGCCGAAGCATCTTCAGTGCAAGGTATAAGATGTGGCCTGGCACCCTCCGGTGGCCTCCCCGCAGCCACAGCAAGCCTGGCCTCCACCGGGGCTGCCCCTGCGGGACCTGCTGGCCATCCCACCGCAGATGCTCAAATTAGCTTGTGCTGAATGAACGAGTGGCCAGGACTCGGGGCCCACAGCCTTCTGGGACAAAGGAGGGCCCCACACCTTCTTTTCCCTGAGGTCTCCAGGAGGATGTGGGAGTGGCAGGATCTCTGGGCTTTTTCTGGCAGCCAGAGCAGGGGTGGTTTCTAGACTGGTCCTTGGAAGGGCATGTGCTGGAGCTCCACCGGGAAGCAATTTTGACTCCATTTCTGAAGCACTTGCTTGGATCCTGTTTTCACATAAGTGGGCAATAGGAGGAGGGTCCCTTTCATTCTCCCTTCGAGGTGACCTGGGACACATAACATGCGATGAGAAGGACTTTTTAAGGCTGAGACATCCCCAGGAATAAACCCGGGTCAAGAGGCCCAGTGCAGACTCTGCTCCAGTCAGCACAGTGGTCCCTGTCCCTTGTCACGTTGGCGGCTGGCCTTGTATCCTCCCAGCCTGGGTGGATGATAGAAACTTGGACCAGGAGTATGACCACCTTCTAGAAATTTCTGAGGCTCCTCAGGGGCTTTTGGGGTTGTCATTTTCAGTCCTGAAGTCCAGGAGCTGAGCAGATGCTTTGTCCTGGGACTAATGAGCCTCTGTCTCCGCAGACAGGTTCGCAGGAACGACCCAGCGTGGGGGTGGGGGTCTTTACACTCCGGCTCTAGAGTAGCTTCTGGAGGCCCGTGGCCTGTTTCACCGCGGGCACCCTCAGGGAGGGCCATGTTTATGCTTAAACAGGACACGTCTCTTTTCCCTGCCGCCTGTCCTCAGCACAGAGCCTGCGGAGGGTTTGACTCAAGTGTCCCCTTGGGAAGCGATTGCACAGGACATGTGACCGGAGCACCAAAAAGCCTGTCTTTACCTTGACAAGGGCTGGGCGGTGGCCCCCGGTGGGGGCATCAGACGTGTTTGTCATGGCCGCTGGACTCAGGAGACACCAGCTCAGAGCCGTAGGTCTGTGGAGTTTCAAAAGGAAAGAAAGGGATTTTTTAAAGCAATTATGAGCTTAGGCTGGTGAAGCCAGCAGGTGTGCCAGTCAGGACATTCACATGGGCTGCGACCTCATTCCCAGACTGCAGGAGCCACTGCATCCTTCCGAGAAATAGACCCAGGCCCCCCAGACCCCCGGAGCTGCTAGCGGGGACGGTGGGGGAGGCCTGTGTGCTTTTATTGAGATTTGGCAGGACTCTGCTGGCTGCCCAGGACTAGGTCCGACCCTTCAGAAACTCCCAGATGGAGGAACTGGTCTTGAGCCTCGGACGGGAGAAGGTGTATCTAACGGGAATGACTTGCAACGGGTCCCGTGACAGGCCATTTGTGCATTGTGCTGGCCAGAATTGGAAGGTGAAAAGCATTGAGCTCCTTCGCATCCAGTTTTCTTTGATGTTTTATTAATAGTTAAGATGCAGAAAGGCAGGCCTCTCCCTCAAGATTCTGGGTGCCTCTGAGCAAGGAAGGATCGGTTTCTCAGGGGTCTCCTTTGCTTGACCCCTAGTGCCTTGAGGGTGATCCTGGCCTTTCCTTACCCCCTGTCTCTAGGCTGTCTCATCTGTCTCTGCAGAGCCACGTCTGTGTATCGCCTACTGAACCCAAATTACACCTCTGTGACCCCAAAGACCTCCCTCCTGAGCCCCAAACGGCAGGCGGTGGGGAAGGGCTTGCCCTTTGGCTGTCTCCACAGGCACATTCAATAAGTATCTCAGATTCGATGTCTGAAATTAGGCTCTTGCTCTTTTATTGCCCCCAAATCACTTTTCCTTATAAACTTTCCCATCTCAGGGAACTTCCACCACCCACTTAGTCTGCCAAGCCCCAACCTGGCTGCCACCCTGCCTCTTCCCTCACTGTCTCCTCTCTGGTCCACTCGAGCTCCTGAGTATACCCTGACTCCCTTTCTCTCTACAGCTCCGATGCAGCCGCTTCACTGGTGGCACGAGTGTCCCCACCCTGCGTCCCTTCATGCGGCCTTCTCTGCAGGCCTCCCACATGCAGCCAGCGGCAGTCGTTCGGGTGCACATCAGGTCCCGAGGCTCCCCTGCCTAAGACTTACCCCCAGGGCTGCCCTGCACTCTTGGAGGGAAGCCCAGGTGTCTGCCCTGTTCTGGAGGCCCTGGAGGACTTGGTCCCTGCTGACTTCTTCAAGCCATCTCATCCACACCGTCCCATCCCCGTCCCCACCCTGGAGGAGCCCCTGTCACGTCATCACGTGATTATCCTCCTTCCCTACCGTGTCCCTGGGTGTATTTCCCCTCCCGAGAGCGAGTGATTCCTGCCACATAGGAAATACCAGTTGAATGAACCAACATATCTCAGGTGAGTGATAAGATATAAAATACCCAACCCAGTAATACGGGAGTGGCGATTATTTCCGCGAGATGGAATGAGCAAGAGTAATAGTGAATTCCTGACTTCAGAGTCAGGCTGGGAGAACCTGACCTATTCTGAGAAATGTCTGCAGGGTTGGCAGCCGGCAAGCCCAGGATGGGGCCCCCAAAGAACGTTCTGGGGGTGCAGTAGGGAAGCCGACACACTTTTGGGCTGAGCAAATGGGATCGTGGTGCTGAGAACATTCTTCTTCAGCTGGCCTGCCAGACCCCAACTGGATGCGAAGGAGCTCAGTGCTTTTCACCTTCAGTCCCATTGCAAGTCATTCCCGTTAGATACACCTTGAGTCCGAGGCTCAAGACCAGTAGCTCGGAGTACCAGACTTCAGCAAAAAGTCATGGGGAAAACAGTCAGGGGTCTTGGGCCCACCATCCAGCAGATAGCAGCTCCATGTGTCTCGGAGACAGGGCCGGCTGCTGGGGACAGGCCATTTTCCATGGGAAGAACTTTCTAAGCAGTAGCAGCTTCCCCAAATGGCATGTGTTGTTGCATTAATGGAACTAGATCATTTCAGCGATACGTGACCAAGAACAAAACAATATTAACCACAAGAAGGACCACCCAACTCAAACGGCTCCAAGTAAAAAAGAAAAAGAAGCAGGGCGGGTTTATTGGCTGACAGAACTGGAAAACCCGGTACGAGAGTCCAACTTCAGGTGTGGCTGGATCCAGGAAATCAAAGGCTGTTTGAGGGCTCCCCTGTACTCGCTGTGCCAAACTCTGCTTTCCCTCACGATGGTGTCTTCTCAGGACGCAACCCCGTTCGGGCAGCAGTTGGTCCCCAGCAGCTCTAGGTAGTCAGTCTCTCTTTTCTACCCCTGGAGCAAGTCCAGATGTCAAAACCCATTGTGCCGATTTCAGATTCACATGCGCACCCTAGAACCACTGTAAAGATAACGCACAACGAGTGGCCGGGCCTCAGTGCCATTCCCAAGTCCAGTCCAATCCCCACACCTGGGGGCCAGGGCAGGGTGGGGTGGTGGGGATTCAGGGCTCTGATTGGCTGGGCCTGGATCTCAAGCCAGGTGTGAAGTCACTTCTTTGAATTCGGGCTGAGGATGTGTTGAGTTTGTGAGAACTCCCCAAATTCCAGATCAAGAACCCCCAAATTCCCAGCACCTCACAGACCCTCGTGTCCCTTCCTCCAGGGTAATTGCTTGCCCCCCCCCACCGGGGCAAGGCTCCATCTTTTCTGCTAACATAGATTCAGCCCTGCCCGTGCCCGTTCCCTGGATCATTGAAATCATGAGCACATGCTTATACTTTCTTGTGCCTGACTTCTTTCGCTAGTTTTGTGTTTGTGAGATGCATTTCTATGGCCGCGTGTGTTTGTAGATCGTTCTTACTGCTCTATAACATTCCATTGGGAGCGGATGCAATTTATTTTTCCATTCTACATTCTACAGCTGATGAGCCTTTGGGAGGCGTCCAGTTTGGGCCATTATGAATAGAGATCCTGCAGACAGTCTTGGCCTTGATTTTGTACATACTTGTATTTCTGTTAGGTGTATACCCAGGAGGAACTCCCTGGGTCATAGGGCATCATTAATACTGTCAAACAGCTTCTCACAGTGGCGGTGCCAATTTGCATTCTTGGAGGAGCTCCAGAGTCCCTGGATTAGCTGGCCTTTGTGCCCCACACATACCGCAGATCCGTGAGTCTGGGCTTCATGGGCGGCAGGGGCTGGTTAGTGGCTGCACCCAGGGTCCTGGTCTCCCAAAGAGGGAAGGCGTTCCCACTTCCTTCTGACCCATGTCTGGCACTTGATTACATGCTGCCCAGACCATCCCGAGTCTTCCCCTAAATTTTATTTTATTTTATTTTATTTTTTCAATGTATGGTTGGCTTTCACCTGCCTCCAGCTACAGACCTGGCTGGAGACCTGATTTGCAACCTGGGTATGTGCCCCGACTGGGAATCGAACCAGTGACCTTTGGGTTTGCAGGCCGGCACCTTATCCACTGTGCCACCAGCCAGGGCACTAGATTTTAGTAACGAGTTTTTGCCTGCTTTCCAGATGGATGCGGGTACTTGAAGGCTTCATTTCTGCGATGCTGAGAGGCAAGGGAGGGAGGGGTAGCCAGGTCTCGGAGCCTTGCCCGTCCCTTTGGCCTGTTCGCCTCAGGAATGAACGGCCAGGAGTGCTCCCGAGTTCTTGAGCTCCGCCAGAGCACATGCAGCATTGTTACGTGGGTTCCCCAGGGTTCCTGACCAGCCCCAATGTTTTGAATTAAAGAAAGCCTCCAGCTCGGCCATTCTCAGAAAGAGGAACCGGGGTAGGATGTGGTTTTACTATCAGAGGATGAGGATCTCAGCCGAGGTGTCAGAGTAGGGGAGAGTGGTGTGCACACCCGGCTGCTCTGGGTGTCGCTGCCTGCACCCGGGTGAGGCCGGGCCCATGCCACAGAGCCACCAGTGTGGCGCCATCAGGGTGTCTGTCTCCCACTCAGCATTTCCTTTCAGCTGTTGTTCAGTCATTTATGTTGAGAAGGATGTGACTTTAGGTTAGGGAAGTATGTTTTCTAAAGAATAAATATCAGCCCTGGCCGGTGTGGTTCAGTGGGTTGGAACATCATCCCATAGACCAGAAGGTTGGGGGGTTGGACTCCCAGTCAGGGCTCACCCCCAGGTGGCGGGCTCAGTTCCTGGTCAGGGTGCACAGGAAAAGGCAAACAATGGATGTTTCTTTCTCACATCGATGTTTCTCTCTCTTTTCTCTCTCCTCGAACTTCCTCTCTCTAAAAGCGATGAAAAAATGTCCTTGAGTGAGGATTTTAAAAAAGAGTAAAAATCATAAAACATAAGGAAAAGGTTGATAAATTTGCAACAGTAAAAACTTAGGCTCATTTAAAAAAACCCACTTATAAATAAGGTGAAAAGATAACTCAAACTAGGAGATATTTCCAACTCCTTTAATCAACCAAAGAATTCAATCCAGCGTATCCAAAGCAACTGGACAAGCTAATAAGAAAAAGTTAAATAATGGTACAGAAAAATGGGCAAGAAGGCTGTTTTGAGAAGCCAAACCTTTTATAGAAAATCAGGAAATGCAAATTAAAATCACAAGAGCATTGGATGCCTGTCTAATGGGCATAAATGAGTAAGTGTGACATTTCTAAGCTTTGGCAAGAGAGACAGAGCAAGTGTTGCTATTGCTAATGGAGGCCACCGCTTTACGTCGGTGGTTAATGCCGTGGCTGTACTATCACAGGTTCTACCTGTGACCTGACTGTGTGCCCTGGACCTGCCCTGTCCAATGTGGCCACCAGCCAGCCAGCCACATGTCATTCAGGAGCACCTAACTCTGAAGAATAGAATTGAGGAATGGAATTTTTTTTTAAAGATTTATTTATTATTTCCAGAGAGGGGACGGAAGAGAGAGAGAGAGATATCCATGTATGGTTGCCTTCCACCTGCCTCCAGCTACGGACCTGGCTGGAGACCTGGCTTGCAACCTGGTTATGTGCCCTGGCTGGGAATCGAACCAGCGACCTTTGGGTTCACAGGCTGGTGCCCCACCCAATATGCCACCAGCCAGGGCAAGGAATGGAATTTTTTAACGTTTTATTGAATTTTAATTCATTTATATGTAAGAATTGACATGAATTCATTGATTTGAAAACTTTTAAAAGTATATTTGGGGGGGAGCAAAAAGGGGATGGATGAAATACAACAACAATAAAATTTTTAAAAATTTTTCAAAAGAAAAAAAGTATACTTGGGACAACTTGAGTCTATGAGCCTACTTTTTCACCTGTCAATTGTATGAAATCCACTTAGAGATGAAACTCTGTTGTCTGAATTACAGAATACACACACCAGATTTCAAAATAATCGAAGAAAAAAATGAATGTAAAATAGCTCCTTAGTAATTTTTCTATATTGGTAACATCAACATGACCATATTTTGGATATAGTAGGTTAAATAAAATACATTAAATTTTTTGTGCTTTTTTTTTTTTTTTTTTTTTTAAATGTGGCTACTGGTCATGCTGACATTCCACATGGGATTCCCAATGTATTCCTCTTGGATAATACTCATCTGGTTCTGTAACATGCACACAGGAGATGGGAGCAAAGATGTACATTATAGCATTGTTTGTAGATACACACCAGAGGTTCATCAACAAGAGGTAAGTTAATGGTGGTTTACTAGTTAAAAAGAAAGAACTAGAGCTCCAAGTGTCAGCATGGATGAATCTAAAGGATATAAGCAAGTTGCAGAAGAACTCACTATTCATACAGAGTTTTAAAGCATGCAGAAAATATTAGGAATTGTTTGTGGATACAGAATAATATAATACAAGTATGAAAACATCTGTGGAGCCCTGCCCAGGGGCTCAGTTAGTTAGAGCTTCATCCTGTTCACCAAAAGGTTGCAGGTTCAATTAAAGGTCGGGGCACATATGTATAGAAGTTGCTGGTTTGATCCCCAATCAGGGTGCAGGCAGGAAGCAACCAATTAATGTTTCTCTCTCACGTCAATTTTTCTCTCTCTCTCGCAAATCAATAGCATGTCCCTGGGTAGGGACTTTATAAAAAACTCCGTGGGCATTATAAACAACCAGAATGCAGGTGGTGGTAACCTGAGGTTGGGGTGGAAAGACTCTGGGAGACCTTTCATTGTGTCTGTAACATTTTGTTACTTGCTCTGGAGTGGGTAAGACTGGGGGTTTTGGTATGATTAGGATGTTTCCACAAATTGATGGCCCAAAACCAATTTTAGTCCTGTTTGTTTCTGGTTAGAAGGTTTCAGAGAACTGTAGCCTTCGGTCCTTCTCCAGTCCTGGGTGCTTGGCTCCTTTGACAGTTGGTATGGTAGAGGTCTCCCCAATGTGTGTGTTCCTGAGAAGAAATGACGTGGAGTGGGTCTGTGGTGTCTTCAACTTGGGCCACTGCTGTGAGGGATGCAGACAGAATAACCACCTGTGATGACAGGCTGCTCAGCTCAGCCCATGATGGGAAGTGGGGTTCAGGAGGAGCCACAAGCCACCTCCGGCAGGGCGAGGCCCTGAGGGAGGCCAGCTTTGGGGACCCAGACCTCATCCTGAGCCTTCTGCTGTCCAAGGTCCTGACGTCTGTTTTCCAAAGGGTTCTTTCAAAGGGACTCACCCAGCACACCCGAGGTGGCTCACTTTGACTTTACTTCCTTTCCAGGACAGCCGGAGTCTGAGGAGTGAAAAAGCAGGATGCCCCCGGGAGTGGACTGTCCCATGGAATTCTGGACCAGCGAGGAGAATCAGAGTGTGGCGGTGGACTTCCTGCTGCCCACTGGGGTCTACCTGAACTTCCCCGTGTCCCGAAATGCCAACCTCAGCACCATCAAGAAGGTAGGAGCTTGACCTTGAAACTAGTCCTTAGTGCTTGGAACTCAACATCAGACACTCACACACATTGTTTCTCAGATCTGAGATCCCCAGAGACGAATTTTAAAAGCTATCAGTAATGGCCAAGGATTGTTTTTAAAACTTTCCGTTAGCTCTGGCTGGTACAGCTCCGTTGGTTGGGTTCATCCTGGAAACCGAAAGGTCGCCTGTTTGCTTCCCAATCAGGACACGTGCCTGGGTTGTGGGTTCTGAGCCCTGCCCCCCACATCAGGGTGCTGGCAGAACCAATTTATGTTTCACTCTCACATTGATGTTTCTCTTTCTCTCTCCCTTCCCCTCTTTAAGATAACATTCAAAAAAATTTAAAAAACAAGCTAACAGCCTTGCAGTTAGAGTCCACCCAGCATTCTGAATTCAGCTTTCCCTACATTGTACTTATTGGGTTGAGAGCTCAGGGTATGGTCCCGTGTGGCCTTTGGTCCTCTTCATGACCTCACTCCATCCTCAGCACTAAAGGGTTTGGCTGGTCTTTTGTCATTAGAGCTGTTGCCCCAGTAAACATCTTTGGAGATAGTTTTTGGTCTTGTTGGAGAATTTTCAGAGTAAATGTCTGAGTCAAAAGATGAGACATCTGGGTAGTATCTGGCAGTGATTGTCTTGTTCCATTTAATAATGTGTGAAATTTAATGGGCCCTGCCACAGGGCAAGACCTCAACTCAGAATTTTAAAATCTATACCTAGAAGAAGAAGAAAAAAAAAGGAGAGAAGCAATAGCCAGCCCATCCTTGAGGATTAAAAAAAAAAATCTTCCTTTCCTTAAAAATTACATTTCTTTGTTGTTTTTTTTTTTTTAATTTCAATTTCAAAAGTAATACGGACACATTGAAATTTAGCAACATAATAAAAAGTAGGAGAAAAAACTGTCTACAATCTGACAGAACCACAGTTAACCCTTCAGCTGTTTGCTGTTTTCTTTTTTATATACAGTATAGTATTTTTGTGTGCGTGTGATACATCCTGATGATGAACTTTTATACCCTTTTACTTCAGAGTTCACATGATAGCATCTTTTTCATGCTATTAACTTTAGGTAAATAGCATTTTCGGGTTAATCTTATTTTTCTACCTACAGAGCTCTCCACCATGGTATTTAAATTTGCACCCTGCACAAACGTAAACCACATGGGCCCCAGCAATCTTGCCTCACAGCCCAGTTCTCCTGCAGTGTCTTCCTATATTCATTTATACCGGTGGCCAGAGAGTAATATTCTAGGCTTGACAACTGCCCCTCTGGTGAGGTAACCGGTGGTTTCCTGAATCCTGATCTACCTAATGAATATATTCATTGTTGTTTTATGAAATGGGCTTGACTTACCTCTGCCGTTCTACAGTGTTGGGTTTTGGGGTGCTCCGTAGCACTGGTAGCCCTAGATTCTGGGTCCCACCCCTGTGTGATACTCTCTTTGCCTTAATGGGCCATAGGTACCCCACCTCTGACCCCACACCCCACAAAAACTAAGGCCGTTCTTTCCCTGGTCATCTTCTCTGTGACTCGGCAGTGAACACTTTGCACTAACACTTGACTGTTAGGTGCTCCCCAGCGACCCTTGGGGACACCTTGCCTGGAGGGCACAGGGATGGTTTTATGCCCCCTTCAGAGTGTTCAACTTTTCTGAGTCGGTTGCCAGCATTTACAAGTCAGGGTGATGAACCCCAGAATGATTAGCTGGGGGTGCCCGGGGGTCATATCCAGCTGGCCATCTCTCAGGGTGCGTTAGCTACGGAGGAGATTGGGACCCACTGCTCCGTTCCAGATGTGAGCGCATCCCTGGCACCCTCCACGGAAGAGTGGG
Source organism: Noctilio leporinus (assembly GCA_004026585.1). Taxonomy (NCBI): domain Eukaryota; kingdom Metazoa; phylum Chordata; class Mammalia; order Chiroptera; family Noctilionidae; genus Noctilio; species Noctilio leporinus. Next base: position 120,916 of record PVIW01000360.1, on the reverse strand, counting down.
GACTCCCAGGGACCCGTGTGGTCAGAGCCAGGGACCTGGAGAGGCTGGCAGCCTTGGGGTCCTGCCATTATTGCCTTCTTGCGGGGGGCCATGCAGGGCGGGGCACCCAGACGGAGGCCGGCCTCCACCCGCCTCCTGGCGTCCAGGGCCGCGCCAGCCTGGGTCCAGGGGCTGACCGGCGACTGTCCTTGCAGGTGTTGTGGCACCGGGCCCAGTATGAGCCTCTCTTCCACATGCTCAGCGACCCCGAGGCCTACGTCTTCACCTGCGTCAACCAGACCGCGGAGCAGCAGGAGCTGGAGGATGAGCAGCGGCGGCTGTGTGACATCCAGCCCTTCCTGCCTGTCTTGCGCCTGGTGGCCCGTGAGGGTGACCGGGTGAAGAAGCTCATCAACTCGCAGATCAGCCTCCTCATCGGCAAAGGTACCCCGGCCAGGGCGGGCCTTGCGCTCCAGGCTGCCCTGCCCCTTCCGGTCCCCTCACGGGGCTGACCCGGCGCCTCCCTGCCCCTCAGGCCTGCACGAGTTCGATTCTTTGTGCGACCCGGAGGTGAATGACTTTCGAGTCAAGATGCGCCAGCTGTGCGAGGAGGCGGCCGCCCGCCGGCAGCAGCTGAGCTGGGAGGCCTGGCTGCAGTACAGCTTCCCGCTGCGGCTGGAGCCCTCGGCGCGGAGCTGGCGGGCTGGCACCCTGCGGGTCCCCAACCGGGCCCTGCTGGTCAACGTCAAGTTCGAGGGCAGCGAGGTGAGCCATGGCGGGGGCCATGGGGGATGCGGCCCCTGGGAAACTCCCCTGCCACCCGCCAGCCCCCGCCAGCCCACTCTCCGCCCTGTAACATCCAATGGTACCGGTGGGGTCTCCACACGTCCCCGGGGCTTGGCTGAACGTCCCGCCAGGCAAGTTTGATGAGGCGGAACCATGGCCTTGATCGTTGCTTGGTCTCTTCGATCGTTCGGCAGACGCACCCCAGGTGTGGGCCCGAGCCTTCCTCGGACTCTGCCCTCGGGGAGCTCACCATCTAGGGGCAGGGTGGGCCTGTACAGCAAATAGGCAGCCGCACCCCTGTGCCCCGGGACCCTGCGGTCCCTTTGCAGGGCGGAGGGCTGACCCTCCCTCCTCCCCCTAGGACAGCTTCACCTTCCAGGTATCCACTAAGGATATGCCCCTGTCTCTGATGGCCTGTGCCCTCCGGAAGAAGGCCACAGTGTTCCGGCAGCCGCTGGTGGAGCAGCCAGAAGACTACACCCTGCAGGTGAACGGGAAGCATGAGTACCTCTACGGCAGCTACCCCCTCTGCCAGTTCCAGGTGAGGGCTGAGCGGCCTGGGCTCCCGGGGACCCTGCGGCCCGGTGACGGCCGGGGGTGCTGGTCTTTGAGCTCTCCGGAACCCAATGAGTCATGCCTGTGGGGGTCACGCAAGCGTGTCCTTTATTTAAAGCTTTTATTTATTATTTCCAGAGAGAGGGTAAGGGAGAGAGGCAGAGAGGGAGAGAGACATCCATGTATGGTTGCCTTTCACCTGCCTCTAGCTACGGACCCAGCTGGAGACCTGGTTTGCAACCTGGTTATGTGCCTTGGCTGGGAATCGAACCTGCGACCTTTGGATTCGCAGGCCGGTGCCTTATCCACCGTGCCACCAGCCAGGGCCTCTAAGAGTATCCTTTGGCTATTGCTGTGAACATAAGGAAGGCTCCATCTTCAGGAGGTGGGCGGGGCAGGAGAGGCAAGGAAGACCCGGGGTAGGGGGTGGTCAGCATGGGGTAGCCCTGGATAGCCAGCTGTCTGGGGAATGGTTGGGACTGCCCTGTGGCCACTCACTGTGTCCCCACATCTCAGTACATCTGCAGCTGCCTGCACAGTGGGCTGACCCCCCACCTGACCATGGTACACTTCTCCTCCATCCTTGCCATGCGGGAGGAGCAGAGCAACCCTGCCCCCCAAGTCCAGAAGCCACGCACCAAGCCGCCTCCTATTCCCATGAAGAAGGTGAGCTGAGCCTTCCATTCACTCTCCCCTCCATCCCTCCCCGCCACCTGCTGGCCAGCCCTAGAGCCTGCTGGGCGACCAGCTGCCGCTGGGTCTGGGGGCCCCTCGTCTCGTGCCCCTTGTTGGTCAGTGTTGAGAGCTGGGGCGGCAAACACGACTGGATGTGCCCGGGTGGGGGCCTGTCTGAACTTCGCGGGGCAACCTCCAGACCTGCTCCTGGCAGCCCTCCCCCTCACACCCCTCCGGCTGCCCCCTGCACTGGAGGCAGAGCTCAGGTCTGTTGGGGCCCCTGGACCCCTTCCACGGCAGGGTTTTGGTTGTCTGGTAAACAAGGGAGTTGGTAAAATGTACCTAAACCTCGCCCCCAACTAGCACGGCTCCCCGCCCCCGGCCAGCCACCCCAGCCCCTGGATCCTGTTCTCACACGCTGCTTCCCCCCGCCCTCCCCCCGCCAGCCCTCCTCTGTGCCCCTGTGGTCCCTGGAGCAGCCCTTCTGCATCGAGCTGATTCAGGGCAGCAACGTGAACGCGGATGAGCGCATGAAGGTAGGGGCTCCTGGGCAGGGAGCAGGTATTTCTGTGCACAAACAAGGTGGCTGTGGCCCGGAGTGGAGACAAAGGGGCGGGGTCACACGAAAGCCACCCGACCACATTACCCAGCATTCCTGCCCAGAGCAGCGGTGAGCTGCTTCAAAACAGGAAGAGGGGAGGGGAGCAGGTCGGGGGCCAGAGGGGCAATTCCTAGAAACTGGGCTCAGTGACTTCTGGGTACTTGGCTTTGGCGGAGAGCGTGGGGCAGGCCCGGCCCAGGGACGTGAAAACCGCAGTTGGGGAGGTGACAGGCATTGGGAGATGAGCCATTCTAGCTGGGCTGGGGGCCTTTTGGGGTTCCCGGGGTGTGCGGTGCGTGCAACACGTGCCCCAGCCCTCAGTCCTTGTGACGGACAGCCTGCCAGGTGCCGGTTGCGTTGTCCTGTCTGCGGGATGTAAAGCCTGGGCCTCTGGGAGCACTTTTCTGGGCCAGTCCCATAAGCAGGCAGATCTGGGTCCCCTGGTGGACCCATAGCTATATGGATGCAGGCAGCGTCCATGGTGGTGGGGGCATCAAACCCTCCCCAGACACAAGGGCTCACAGGACTGAGCGGTAGAGGGACCCCTGGAGTTCCTGAGCCCAGTTGGGGAAACTGAGGCCGCAGCAGGAAACAACATGCCCTGGGGTCCCACAGGGTCACCGGGGAGCTGAGACCAATGTCCCGTGCACAGCCCACAGTGCCCTTCCCTCTTGATTCCCACCCCCTGGGCCCATGGCCGCTCAGCCCACAGGCCACCTCTTCTGTCCCTGCTCCTTCCACTCGGGATGGGAGATGCAGACCCGTGTGGAACGAGGACATCTCCAGAGGAGATTCCAGCGTTAAATGGGTGGGAGACTTGGGAGAGGAGAGGGGCTGGGCTGCTGCCCCCTGCCACCCACACCTGTGCCTCCACCAGCTGGTGGTGCAGGCCGGGCTCTTTCACGGCACCGAGACGCTGTGCAAGACGGTGTCCAGCTCGGAGGTGAGCGTGTGCTCAGAACCCGTGTGGAAGCAGCGCCTGGAGTTCGACATCCACATCTGCGACCTGCCACGCATGGCCCGCCTCTGCTTCGCCCTCTACGCTGTGATCGAGAAGGCCAAGAAGGCTCGTTCCACCAAGAAGAAGTCCAAGAAGGCGGTGGGTGGGCCGGTGCGGGGGCTGGGGCAGGTGTCAGGTCCAGTCTGCAGCCCGGGGGGCCACTCAGCCTGGGGACCCCATCCTTTCACCCCTCCTAGCCTGGTGACTGCCCCTGCCGTGTGCCCCTCTGGGTTCCTGGGCTGGATGCAGAATACTGGCTGCAGACTTGGGTCCTTGTGGGAACCTGGAGGCAGCTGCCGGGGCTGGAAGGACACTCGTGGAGGGGCAGCATCGGGCCAGGAGGGAGTGCTGGCTGGGCACTGAGTTATGGGCCCCAGGATGTGACTGGCCGCTCAGCCATGCTGACTGCCCAGCCCTGCGCTTTCTGGGGAGGCTGGGCGGCTGGCCCTGACCTGCGTGCCCTCCCCCAGGACTGCCCCATCGCCTGGGCCAACCTCACCCTCTTTGACTACAAGGACCAGCTCAAGACGGGCGAATACTGTCTCTCTATGTGGCCCTCTGTCCCAGGTGGGCCCAGGCCAGGAGGGGTCCGTGGTGGGGGCGGTCCCCGAGGGGGTGGCCTTTCCCTGTGTAATTCCATCTGTCCCGTGTCCAGATGAGAAAGGGGAGCTGCTGAACCCCACTGGAACCGTGTGCAGCAACCCCAACACCGAGAGCGCTGCTGCCATCACCATCTGCCTCCCGGAGGTGGCTCCTCACCCCGTTTACTACCCTGCCCTGGACAAGGTTGGTGAGGCCCCTCTCCACCGGGGGTGTAGGGCTCCATTAGGGGACTCTTCCTGACCCTGCTTCTGGGGCTCCGCAGAATGTGGTCCCTGGACCCTGCGAGTTGCCAGGGGCGAGGGCTGGGCCACCCCACCCACTTGGAGGCCCCCTGGACTTTCTGGGATCCTTCTGTGGCCTCGAGTGGTGGTTGTCATTCAACCAGAGGCTGCTTTGCCCCCAGGGGCCCTCAGGCAAAATACCCAAAGATAGTTTTGGGTATCACAACTAGTGGGAGAGATGCTCCTGGCTTCTCGTGGGTGGAGGCTACAGACGCCTCTGAACACCACAGGACAGTCCCCGTGACAGAGTCGCTGGCCCACATGGTCAGCAGGGCGGCCACTTGCCCCTGGGGCCCTGCAGACTGGCCCGGGCCCTGGGGGCGCTACTCAGAGGGGGACGCTTGTTGCAGATCCTGGAGCTGGGGCGGCAGGGGGAACATGGACGCTTCACCGAGGAGGAGGTGAGCGGGGGCCGTGGGTGGGGAGGGGAGCCCCGTGTGTGGGGGCGGCACTGGCTGCAGCCTACCCCGCTGCCTCCACAGCAGCTGCAGCTCCGGGAGATCCTGGAGCGGCGCGGGTCCGGGGAGCTGTACGAGCACGAGAAGGACCTGGTGTGGAAGATGCGCCACGAGATCCAGGAGCACTTCCCCGAGGCGCTGGCCCGGCTGCTGCTGGTCACCAAGTGGAACAAGCACGAGGACGTGGCCCAGGTGGGCAGCGGGGCGTGTCCCGGAGTGCAGGGCGGCCCCGGGCGGGCAGAATCCCCCACCCTGACCACCAGCTCCCCCAGATGCTGTACCTGCTGTGCTCCTGGCCGGAGCTGCCCGTCCTAAGCGCCCTGGAGCTGCTGGACTCCAGCTTCCCCGACCGCCACGTGGGCTCCTTCGCCATCAAGTCCCTGCGGAAACTGACGTGAGTCCCGTGGGCTCCTGCTCCTCCTCGGGAGGGTGGCTTTGCCCTGACGGCATGGCATGGGCACGAGGTGGGAACGGAACCCTCCCCAGGGGTCTGCTCAGGGGGAGCCGGCCTCCTGCCCCGGCCTCCTGCCCCATGGCCAGCAGCAGACCCCTGCCCCAAGCCCCCCAGCCGAGAAGCTCTAGGCCTCCCTCCCTCCCTTGCAGGGACGACGAGCTTTTCCAGTACCTGCTGCAGCTGGTGCAGGTGCTCAAGTACGAGTCCTACCTCGACTGCGAGCTGACCAAGTTCCTGCTGGACCGGGCCCTGGCCAACCGCAAGATCGGACACTTCCTCTTCTGGCACCTCCGGTAGCTGGACTCGGCGGGTGTCCCCGGAAGGCCTGCTGGCCTCGTGTTCCCTGCTGGCCTGGGTGGCCTGGCCGGGCTGGGAGGGGCCCTGTTGGCTGTGGGACACTCAGCCCCCTCTCCCTGCCTGCAGCTCCGAGATGCACGTGTCGTCCGTGGCCCTGCGCTTCGGCCTCATCATGGAGGCCTACTGCAGGGGCAGCACCCACCACATGAAGGTGCTGATGAAGCAGGTGAGGCTCAGGGCCCCCACCTATGCCCCAGGCTGGGCTCCGCTCCTGGGCAGGGTCAGCCAGGCCCCTTTAGAATCACCCGGGCCGGCCTAAGCCCCAGAGTGCCCCTCCTGGCCCACCCACGCCGCCCTCCCACTGTCCTGGCCAGGGGGAAGCGCTGAGCAAACTGAAGGCCCTGAATGACTTCGTCAAAGTGAGCTCCCAGAAGAGCCCCAAGCCCCAGACCAAGGAGCTGATGCACTTGTGCATGCGCCAGGAGACCTACCTGGAGGCGCTGTCCCACCTGCAGTCCCCGCTGGATCCCAGCACCCTGCTGGCGGAAGTCTGGTGAGTCCTGGCGCGGGCTTCCCCTCCCCGCACAGAGGCCTGGGGCGGGGGGGCCCTGCTGACCACCCTGTGCCCGGCAGTGTGGAGCAGTGCACCTTCATGGACTCCAAGATGAAGCCGCTGTGGGTCATGTACAGCAACGAGGAGGCGGGCAGCAGCGGCAGCGTGGGCATCATCTTTAAGAATGGGGACGGTGAGCAGGCAGGCCGGGCCTCCCCCACCGTGCTGCCCTCGGGGTCCCTGGAGGGCGAGCCAGGGAGCAGTCCAGGAACGCTGGGGCCCGGGCCTGGCCAGAAGCGCAGACCCACTAGAAACGCGTGCTCTTTCTTTCCGGGGGCTGGCGGCGCAGACCTCCGCCAGGACATGCTGACGCTGCAAATGATCCAGCTCATGGACGTGCTGTGGAAGCAGGAGGGGCTGGACCTCAGGTAAGGGGCCCTCTTGTGATCCACTGGGGCCTCCACCAGGCTTGGGACCCTGTCCCTTGCGGGGGGACTTCTGCCAAAGCTGACACCACCACCTCCGGAGAAACAGCTGTTCTAAGAAGATCAGGGCCCAGTTTAAGACGAGGGCCACAGGATGGGGGTGGGGAAGGCCAGCCTGGCCTTAGCATCGGTCGCACCATCATTTCCTTCACCCCCAGTGTCCTTGGCTTCCTGCCCCATCTTCCTCCAAGCCTGGTGCATTTTTCTCTCAGCATCCTGGGGGCTGGTGCTGACCGCTGGGAGCAGCCTGCCCCCGCCCCGGGAGTCAAGGGTCTCTCTCCCCATCTGCTGCTCCTTTTCCTCCTTTTCAGCTACTTGAGTGGCATCCCCTGTGGCTAGTTGGGGGTTTTTGAGCTCCTCAGGGGTCAAGCAGCCCTGGGGACAGCCCTGACCCCCCCGCCCTTCCTTCCCCCTGGCTAGGATGACCCCCTACGGGTGCCTCTCCACGGGGGACCGCACGGGCCTCATCGAGGTGGTGCTGCACTCAGACACCATTGCCAACATCCAGCTGAACAAGAGCAACATGGCGGCCACGGCCGCTTTCAACAAGGACGCGCTGCTCAACTGGCTCAAGTCCAAGAACCCTGGGTAGGTTTGGGCCCTGGGGACAGATGCTGCTCCACTCCAGGAGGTGAGGTTTGGGAGGCAAAGGGGGAACTAGTCCCTAGGCCTCCTGGCTCAGCCCCTGTCTGCGTTGGGGTGGGGTGCGTCTCTGTTCCCCCGCATTACCAGTCCCCTCCCTGTGTAACTGCCACCCTGAACACAGGGACCGAAAACCACCCCCATTTATTATTGGATCAGAACCTGCCACTTGAGCTTGCGGAGCCAAATGGTTCTGCCGGGATCACCCCCCCAACCCCATGTGGCCGCTGGCATCTGGCAGCTTAGCTGGGCCTGGAGGGCGGCCTGTCTGGGGCCTGGGTGCGGGCTGGCGGCTGCCTCCCTGTACAGGGGAGGCTCAGAGCTGTGAGCGTCCAAGGCCAAGACCTCCAATCACTCCCTTCCGCCCACCCAGGGAGGCCCTGGACAGAGCCATCGAGGAGTTCACCCTGTCCTGCGCCGGCTACTGTGTGGCCACGTACGTGCTGGGCATTGGCGACCGGCACAGCGACAACATCATGATCCGTGAGAATGGGCAGGTAGGGGCAGCCGTCCCCGGCCGCACCCCCGGCCCTTCTGCTCTGCGCTCAGCCCTAGGTGGGGCCCCTCCAAGCCCCCCTGGCTCCTCCTCAGTCTCCGTCCTTCCCTTCCATTCCCTCAGCTGTTCCACATAGATTTTGGCCACTTTCTGGGGAACTTCAAGACCAAGTTCGGAATCAACCGTGAGCGAGTCCCCTTCATCCTCACCTATGACTTTGTCCACGTGATTCAGCAGGGCAAGACGAACAATAGCGAGAAATTTGAACGGTGAGGGTGCCTCACGCCCCCTAAGGGCCCCTCGGACCCAGGGCCCCAGACAGGATGCAGAGAAGGGGGGGTTCCAACGCACCCCTGGGGGGGCCCAGTGGAGTCGTGTGGCTGGGGCCTGCAGGGGGAGGCAGGCTGGGGCGGGAGTGGCCGGGGGACCCAGGGCCTGCGTGTCCCCGCAGGTTCCGCCTGTACTGCGAGAGAGCCTACACTATCCTGAGACGCCACGGCCTGCTCTTCCTCCACCTGTTCGCCCTGATGCGCGCGGCAGGCCTGCCTGAGCTCAGCTGCTCCAAAGACATCCAGTACCTCAAGGTAAAGGCCCGGCAGGGCCCACCAGCAAGGCGCCAGGGAGCTTGGGCAGGCCCGGGGTCTGTCTCCCGCCAGTATGACCTAGGGGACCCCCACGGGGTGCTCCTGACTCGGGTGTCCTCATGCAGCTCGGGACCCAGCAGTCGGGGCTGGGGGAAACGGCCCGAGGTAGCTGGTTGTGCTGCCAAGGGGCCTGTTTGGGGTCAGAATCAAGGGCTCTTCCCAAGGGAGGTGCTGGGCCAACTCTTCACACGTGCTCTTAGGAGGGCGCACATGCGGGGAGGGGGCGGGCGCACGTGCGGGGAGGGGGCGGGCGCGCCTCCCCCGGCGAGGCCCAGCCCCTCAGTGCTTCCCTGCCTGGGCCTCAGGACTCGCTGGCGCTGGGGAAGACGGAGGAGGAGGCGCTGAAGCACTTCCGCGTGAAGTTCAACGAGGCCCTCCGCGAGAGCTGGAAAACCAAAGTGAACTGGCTGGCCCACAACGTGTCCAAGGACAACCGGCAATAGCGGCCCTCCCAGGGGGCCCGAGGACCCTTCGGCGCTGCAGGCTGGGACCCCAGCAAACCACGGGCCTTGAGCACCAGGCGCGGCGGCAGGTCCCCGGGCCGAAAGCCGGCGCTGCACCCCGTGGGGAAGCACTCACAACTGCCTCTTGTTTACACTGGTTATTTATTAATGACTTGAAGTGTTCCAGGAACTAAACAGCCATAAATGGAAACGCATCCTGTGTGCAGGGGATCGGAGCCCCCGGCTTTGACAAGACACTGTGAGCTGGGCTCCTGGAGGGCGGCTGTCACCCCAAGTCTTCCAGCGGGTGGGTCTGCACCCAGCAAACTCAAGCCGCCACCGGAGAGCTGCCTCCTCCAGGGCTCCCAGGACGGCCAGGAGCTGGTTACCTGGTGCCTGCTGCCCCGGTGGGGCCCCCACGGCTCCGCGCGCCCCTCCACCTCCGTGCTCTGTGTGGACTGAGCTCTGTGCCCGCTCGATTCAGGGATGCTTGCTTTCCACTTTTTAAGTGACTCTTGGGTACGGGAATTCTTTCCTCTCTGCTGTCAAGTGATTTTGTTTGCGGGTTGGACAAAAAAGAATCCAAACTTACAGAACCTCAGCGGCTCGGGAGAACAGCCTCGCCCCGCGTCCGTGCAACATCTGCTGAGCCGCAAGACATTAAACACCTGAGTTTGATTTGGTTCATGTGGGTCGTGAGCCCCGGGGAGGCAGCTCGGTACCTGGTGCAGTGACCTGCACGCTTCCTCTTAAAGCCGGTTCCGGGGGAGGACCTGAGCTCCTCTGGAACGCCCACCTTCCAGCACCTACTGTGAACAAGCGGGTGCCCGCGGTGTGAGATACGGGCGCAGCGGACACTTCCTCTGACAGTGGGTAGCTTGACTTGGCGCTGCTGCCGTGGGCGGGTTCCTGGGCCTCTCCCTGTCGTCTGAGGCTGGCGGTGGGGACAGGGGCCCGGGACCCACCCGGCTACGAGGTTGATCTCAAAAAGGCCTTTCAGGGCTCAACAGCCCAGGGGCCAACTTTCTGTTGTTATTAGAAGCAGCTGCGATGAGGCCGCCAGTCCGTGAGCGCCACCGACCACCCCTGTGCCCAAGTGCTGCGTCCCGAGCCCAGCTCCCGCCCGGGGACGTGTCTGTTATTTATTGAAAGGAGCTGTGTGCTCCCTGGCATGGGCAGCGCACTTTGCAGACATGCAGCAGTTTCTGATTCGGGCGCCTGGCCTGCGAGCCTGGTGAAAATAATATCTATTTTTTAAATCATTTAATGTTTCTGTTCCGGCAAGAGAGTTCAATGTCAGGGATGTGGGCTGAAGGCCAGCACTCTGGGAAACCTCAAAATGAGAGGTGAAAGCAGGTGACAAGAAATAAAAGCCTTTTCACATGATGGTTTCAGCTCAGAAAGAAACGGGAACGCGCAATTAAAGCCGCACACTCTGCCGCTGAAGTCAGAACCAGGGCTTTATTGTAGTGGAGACACTTTCTGGCCTCGTACACAGCAGGGAAGGGGGGCCAGGGGTCCACAGATGGCGAGGACAGCGCATCCCCGTGATGCCTCTATCCATGGTCTAAACGGAGCAGCTACAGTGACAGTACACGGAAGGGCGGCCGCAGACACAGGACAGCGGCAGTGTCCTTGACACGAGCAGTTATGATCACCACAGTATTCAAAATCACCTTCCCCCCATTTTAGAAATCTATACCTTTACATGTAAATTTCAAACAAAGTGCTGTAGGGGTTTTAGCTCCCGACTCACTCCCTCTCCTTCCCCGCCCAGCACGACAGCAGCAGGGCACCCCCACCTCCCACCCCGGGGCCCCAGGAGGAGAGCGGAGCACGGGCTGCCGCAGGGAGTCCGATTCTGACCTGGGGCCGCTGGCTGTGTGCAGTGTGTTCCCAGACCAAGCGGCCAGGCGGTTGGCCCCGCCCGCGTCATCCCCAAGCGCAGTGAGGATGGACGGCACGTCCAGGCACAGAGCCCGAGATGGCCACGAGGAGTCCGGGTTCCCGCCAGGCCCCAGCTCCCCACACCTCTGCCCCGTGAGAAACAGGTGCCGCCGCAGAGATGGGCCCAGCCACTTCCAGCCCCCAGACAGGGTCCCCTCCCGCCAAACATCACACCAAATCCGGGCCCTTGACCAGCCCGGCCCCACCTGGGGATGGAGACCGGAGGGTGGGACAGTCCTGGGGGCCTCCTGGTGTTTATGCTTCACTCGGCACTCCGGGATGGGTGAGGCCAGCACGAAGGACGTGAGGAATCCCAATTTATTTACAAAATATTAAAAAGTCAGTTCATCATCTACGTATGAACTCCCATTCTGCCATTTTATACATGCACTAGTCGGGAAAAACAATTAAAAAAAAAAAAAAATAGAAAGGATGACCAGGTGGGAGTGAGCAATTTGAACCCTTGGTCACCAAGTCCAGTCACTCGGTGCTTCTGGAGGTGGATGTGAGGGACCACGTGGAGCGAGGTGACAGGAGAGAGCGTGGGTCCGCTCCTCACAACAGCGATCCAGGCGGGGCTGGGGGCCGGGAGGGAGCCTGGGGTCCCGCACACCAAGCAGGGCGACGGCGGTGAGGGGAGGGTCAGCAGACCTACTGGCCAGAAGGCCTTTGGGCATCACGCCCGCGGGCGGGTGCAAAGGTGACGGCGGAGCACGGCGGGCGGGCCCGTTACTCAGTAGCTGAGGGTGGAGTCGTCCCACTCCAGCTGCTGCTGCCTGTTCACCTTCCGCGCATCCCCGGGCTCCCCCTCCTCCTCCTCGCTGCTCTCCGACTCGGCACTGGTAACGTCATCCTCCTCCTCGCCATCCTCACTCTCTTCCCCCTCCTCCTCTTCTTCCTCCTCCTCGCTGTGTTGGTCCTCGTATGTCTGCCAAAGGGACGGCCACATGAGTCTGGCTGCTGGACCCCACCGCAGCCCACAACCCAACGGCCCAACGTTTGTTCCCGTCCTGGGAGCCGCAGAGGAAGGGCCCCCGGGTCTCCCTCCGCAGCCAGACGGCTGGACAGGACGGCTGACACCCCCTCGTCAAAGACGACACGAGGAACAAAGCTCTGGTTGCCCCCGCAGGGTCTGTGCCAAGTGGGGAAAGTACATCTCTACCTACCCCGTGGGGCATGACCCTGAACAAGGCCTCTCTGGGCCTCAGTTTACCCATCTGGAAAACAGACGACCTCAGAGTCATCACACGCATCACAGGTGCTGTGGTTGCACTGCTCCCGAGGCCACCACCCCGCCTACCTCCATGGGGTTCACGGTGATGGTCAGCGCGGAGTCGTCCCAGTCCATCTCGTTCTCCTTCCCGGCGTCCTGGTCCCGCAGGGTTCGCTGGTGAGCAGCCCGGATGCGGAACACGCCCAGGATGATCATGAATACCAAGAAGCTGACGCACACCACGATCACGACAGTGGCCGTGCTGGGGACAACTGCAATGAGGGAGACAGGATGGGGTCCAGACAAGGAGCCCAGACCCAGATGGTCCCTGTGTCCTCAACCTGCTCTGCGCCGACCCTGGAAGCTTTGTTGGACCCCGGAGAACAGGAGGAACGTTAAGAAAGCTCAGCACACATGTAAATACGGGTCCAGCCAGGGCCCTGCAGCCATGGCTGGGCCTGTCCCTGGCTGGTGCTTTGGTGGCCTGTGTGACCTGCACTAACAGCACTTGGGGGCGGCTGCCGCTGCTGGGGCTGGGCCCTTGGCGGGAAGGGGGGAGGGACCCCACAGTCCTACCTGCGAATGGGTGTGGGTTGGCCAGGTTGTGACCCGAGAGATCAACGAAGGAGCGATGCTCAGGGTGGACAAACTGCGGCTGGGCGGCCATGTGGTTGGCGTGTTCCACAGGGTCGGCTGTGTGGATGACGTTCACCTGCGGCCAAGCGAGAAGGGCTGCTGAGCACGTCCGGGAGACGGACCTGCACGTCAGGAGCTGGCACGACGGGCACCCACGGGGCTACCCGCACCAGTGCCGGTGAGTGGACAACAGGACAGAAAAAAATCTCCTAAGGACAAGCACTCAGTAACCTTTGTGACACTGTGACACTGTCACACATTCAAAGACTATCATACTGTACAAATAATGCACCTTTATCGGGTTTTATAACAGTCTGCACAACAGACTGGGAAGGAAACCAGGACTCGAGGCCCCTCCCGAGACGTCCCTGGAGCCACAGCTGCGAGGAGGACACACATCAAAGCCGTCGCCCCTTTCACCTGCCCCCCTCCGGCTCAGACCAAGCAGCGTTGCCTCTTCCGCTCCAGTCGGCCTCCTGCTGCTAGGGGCCCGGTGGGCCCAGGCTACCCGAGCGCTCAGAACGGTCTCGGCGGTTTGTCCAGGAGGCAGAAGCCGGAGTGACAGAGGGGCTGCTTGGTCGGCCCCAGAGACCCAGAGGAGGGTGAGGCCCCGGCCCCCGTGGCCCAAGGCACTGGTCCCTTGCTCGGCAGCCGCAGGCCCGCCCAGCGAGCCCATGACAGCCCCTCACCCTGAGCCGAGGACCCAGCCACAGCCGTGCGCAGCCGCGCAGCGTGGCTCCTGGGGTGCTGTCAGGTCAAACCTGGGCGGCGGCCTTAGCCCTGCCCTAGGCGCTCCCTGCCTGGCGCTCCTGACCGCCCTCCAAGGCTCCCAGCCTGTGACAGGGTCGCCCCACGTGGGTCTAACCAGCAGCAGCCCCCGGCTGGACAAGCTACACCCTGGGACAAACCCAAGCAGCTGCGACCACGGAGCCTCTACAAACTGGTGTGTGTGGACACCAGGGCCGGCCGGGGGCGCTTCTCCACAGCGCCAGGCACTCACCTCCACCTGGAACTCGTTGCTGACGTAGCGTCCGTTCAGCTCGGAGCAGGTGAGCTTGAACTTGCGGTCGAGCAAGGACCTGGCGTGCCAGTTGCGATAGCGCAGGAGGCGCAGCCCCTCCTCGTAGCTGGCCATGGTGGCCACGCCTGCGGGGAGGGCACGGTGAGCAGGGCCAGTGGTGACGCTGGGAACGTGGGCAGAGGCAGGTGCGAGCCAGGGGCCTGCGGCTGGCGGTCACACACCCTGGCTTCCCAGCTGCAGGCACCAGCATGAGCGCACAGGCCCGTCTTCCCGCTTGGGGGATGCGCACACACCTGATCTCTGCCCCTCCTAAGGGTGGGATGCAAAGGCAGGGAGCGGCCCCCTTCCCCACCTCCTCCAGGACACGGTTCCCACGGCGCGGCCTCTCACCTGTGAAGGTCACACCTAGGTTGGTGTGGCTCACTTCCATGCCCCTGAGCTGCAGGCGGCCCCCGTCCACCTCCAGGCTCTCCTGCTCAGGGTTCAGCTCCTCTCCCTCCACCACCACCTCGCAGGAGTCCAGGTCGTGCACGATCTCCTCGGACACCAGGGACTCTTGAACTGCAAAACACAGCCCGTGGGAAAATAGCAGCGGAGCCCAGGACGGGGTCACACCCATCAGCCTGCAGGTTCATCCCCAAACTCCGAGTCCTCTTAGGACCAATGACAGGGAGAGGCACTTGGAAGAAAGGGGGTGCTTTATGTGTCTAGGACGACTTGCCACCAGGAAGGCCTATCCCCCGGGGCTGGGCACCAGCAGGGGTGCAGCCCAGCCACAGTGCAGCGGGACTTCTGCCAGTGTCCGTCCCCTCCACCTCAGGGTTCAGTGCCGCATGGACGCCAAGCCAGGAAATGAAAGGACCCTCCCGGTGGGTCTCCAAAAATCATCATAAACTCTGCGCTCAGGTCAGATTCCAGCAGAATCCGGACATTCCAACCTCCCCCACTGCCAGGGGAAGAGCCCAGGAGTGGGCACAGCAGGGGGCTGCCAGCCACCCCGTTGGCGACCGTCCCAGGCCGAGGGGCTGTTACCTGTGGGGTCCTCGTCCCCTTCCCCGTCGGGCTCCACCTCTCTCGTGATGGTGCTGATGAGCCGAAGCTCGGGGAACAGGAACACCCCCTCCGTGCTTTCAAACTCAGACGCAGCTCGAGCAAAGTGGTGGACACCGCTCAGGCTGATCTTGGGCTCCTCGGGCTGCAGGACCATCACATAGCCATCGACCGGGGGGATGGCTACACAGGCAGCCTCGTCAAGACACCTGATGACGGGGAGGGAATGGAGGGCCAAGGCTATGAGGGGCATCCGAGGTGGCACTTGCCAGGGATGCCACCAATACAGAGGACAGCGCCCACGAACACGCTTCCAAAGACCGTTCATACACCTCACCCTCACTTTCTGGCTCATCTTTCCCCACAGAAGGGAGGCTGGGTTGTCTCAGAAACCTGAACACACACATTCTCCTCTCAGGCGCCCGTGAGCAGACAGGCTTACTGTAAAGAACCATACGCACTTGACTGCGCTGGTGAGTTTGAGCCTCCGGATCCCAGGGGTGGGGAACTGCCGGGAGTTGAGGTAGGCCACGTGCTGCAGGGCCCGCTCCACCTCCCCCACGTCCTCTCCCTCCAAGGTCAGCGCAGACTGGCTGGGGTTGGCTTGGACCTGAAACCGTGCCCAAAAGGGAGAGGAGAGCAGAGGAATAAGGTTCTGATAGCAAGAAGTGGAAATCACAAATGCGTTGGCAATGAGGACATTAGCTGCGGACCGATTGGACATGTGACCCAGGGATGGAAAGGGGTATGATTCCGGGGACTGGGACCCTCTTCCTACAACGGCACCTGGAAGGTGCAAACACACCTGTGCGGCAGGAAATACACATTTGGTCTCTGCCCCTGGCTCCTGGCACAGAGCTCCTGCAACCCTGGGAATTTCCTGAGTGACAGGAGAGCATCTTTTATTATTCATAAGTCCCTACCAGCCACCCACTCTTGGTGGTGGGGGTTCCCAGATAGTATCAGGATGCGGGCTGGTTGCCAGGGAAACCAACCATGTGATGAGAGTATTGGAACTCCCCCCAGTCTCCACCCCTAGCTACGGGGACAAGGAAAACGGCTGCAGACTGAGCTGGTCACCAATGAATGGCCAATGACTCAGTAATCATGCCTGCGTGGTCAGGCCCCACAAAGCCCCGAACAACAGGGCGTGGGAGCTCCAGCCAGGAGCGCAGAGGGTGGGACGGTGCGGAAGCTCCCGGCACAGCCCCAACCCTTGCCCTACGCATCCCTTCCGTTTGCTTTTTCCTGCGTTGTAGCCTTTATAATGAACTAGTAAGATTGCTGGGCAGTGTTGGCAAATTCTTGCACCTAAAAACGGGGAGGGTGTGGAGACTGCGGGAACTCCTGACTTCATAGCCAAATCCAACAGAAGAGCAAGTGACCCAAGGGCCAGAGTCTTGCAAATGCCACCTGATGTGGCAGGTGGCATGGTGGGACTGCGCCCTCAGCCCGCAAGGTCTGAGGCTGAATCCAGTGGTGTCAGAACTGAGCTGTTGGATCCCCGGGGATGGGTGGCCAGAGAGCTGGGGAACTGGCTGGTGGGAGCAGAACCCCCAGACACTTGGTGGCACAGGTGGCACGAGTGAAAACAGCTCAGGACAAGTCAGATGCAGCCTCTGCCAACAGCCTGCGCCTGGGAAGGCGGTGCAGGTGGACGCCAGTGTTACCTCCACACCTCCACCACTGTCTTCAGGGACTCGCAGGTGCAGCCCCTCCTTGCAGGTGTACAGACAATCTATCACCTTCTTGTCTGCCAGCTTCCCAGAACGGATCGTCAGGCCAGCCAGGTCACCTCGGAAAAACTGGGTCATGTGCAGGTCACCACCTTGGGAACACGGCAGAGGGCAGGCAGTTAGGGGTGCAGCCCAGAGCCCCCTGCTTCATTTCTTAACACAGTGTTACCAGTGGTGGCAGCTTGATGGATGGACATGCGGGTTAGTTCAGACCAAATCCTGTTAGCCTGGCAATCTACGTGGAAGGGCAATGAAGACGTTACATCGTTGGTGATCATGCATGTGGCCCGGGGAAAAGAGGACTCAGAGATCCCTCAACCGAAGCCTGGAAGCCAAGAGGTCCCATGCGTGTCCTCACTTACCCAGCCACTTACTGTAAGGGTGACTTAGCCCACACCTGTCACCGCGGAGCACAAGTGACCTATCCTACTAGATCCGGCCTCTTCAACCACTGTCTTGTCAACTAGTTGGTTCACACTCACAGAGCTGCTTTTCCTGAGCACACCAGGGACACATACAGATCTGGGGGTGACCCTGCATGGCATGACCAGCCAGGAAAAAGGGGTGCTTACAATCCCAACCTGTGCTGGCAAGCCTTGGATGGGGCCCTTTGGGGGCTACTGTGTCCATCTGCCTGCTTCCTACTCAGTTTCCATCAAACTGAGTGCGTCTGATGGAAAACAAAAACCCAGACACCAGCCACTGACACGTGGCAGCACACGTGGAAATAAACCTCGTTCTCATGCATGCTGATGAGGGAGAAGAGGCCAATTTTCAGCTTCAGGTCTCGTCCCTGAGGAGGACAGTAGACAGTACTCATCATCACGAGGGATGGACATGTCTGAGAAACATCTGTTTAAAATTTAGCATCAGGTTAGAATGTCTAGGACCAAATCCTTTCCTGTCTTGTGGTTCG
The DNA here is from genome assembly GCA_004026585.1 of Noctilio leporinus. Classification (NCBI taxonomy): domain Eukaryota; kingdom Metazoa; phylum Chordata; class Mammalia; order Chiroptera; family Noctilionidae; genus Noctilio; species Noctilio leporinus. The sequence continues at coordinate 103,445 of PVIW01000360.1, read as the reverse complement.
GCCACTCGAGGGCCAGGAGATACCCCCAAACCTAGTCCAGATTTCCAGGGCGAGTCTCGTGCTGCGGGGTCAGGGCAGAACTTGGGGAGGAAAATGAAGCCCCGTGAGCGCATGGCAGTACGGGGTCCTCTGCTCGCTTGGGCTGCGACCGGGGTGGGCAGGAAAGGGGAATCCCATGAAGCGTGATGGGGGTGAATAATGCAAAGCAGCAGCTCAGATGGTGTCAGGAACCAAAATGCAACTCATGCAAAATGTGGAATGAACGGATGTCTCGTATTTAAAAGAAACGCAATAGTGAACCGTAGGGAAAGAATCCAGCAACCTGCCGAGGCCACAGGCAGAGGCTCGGTTTCATTGTCACTTTCGACTCCTGAGAACTCTGTGGAGAAGCAAGACAAAGACAGCAGAAAAGGGCCAGGAGGTTAGGCTTTTCACACTGGACCCTGGACGTTTTGAAAAGCTACCACATACAGGGGAAGGTCGCCTTCGGGTCCCCTGGGGACATGCTCCACCTGGAGGCAGGCTTGTCCTTGACCACCTTTTCCCAGAACTGGTGTTCGCCTGTCCCCCCTTCTCACACCCTCCTGGCCAAACCTGGGTTGGGCTTCAAAATTAATTGAAGTGCGCACCCGGACCGGCTCCCCACCCTGGCCCCGGGTCACTTGTGCGAACTGCAGACATGGGCCAGATAGGTGCCAGGACCCCCGGTCCACCTGGCTAGGACCCACAGCACCAGACCCCCCAACAGGGACACTAGGTGGCCACAGGCTGGAACACAGTAAGCTTGTGAAAGTGATTCTTTCCTGAAAGCTCAGAACAAGTTCACACTGGACTTTATGCTCCAAGTGATGAGAAAGGAAGGCATTTTCACCCCCTTCTCCAGCCAGGAAGGGACAGTCAGTGACTGAGGAATTCACCCGCACACACCACGTGCGGCGGGCCTGCGCTCTGACCGGCTGCTGCTGCCTGCACTCCTGGCCCAGGGGCCTGAGTGGCACCGTGGTGACCAGCCTGGGCACAGGCCCGGCACCTGTGGGCGGGGACAGCATGGGGGGGGGCACAGGCAGGCCCTGCAGCCACGTGGCCCCCGTCACCCCTTTGTGACACGACCACTCGCCGAGGCTCTCGGGGCCGAATCTGTAAGGAAAAGGGTTTCAAAGCCTCTCGCAGGAAGGACACAGATCTTCCTCCCTGTCAATGGAATTTTTAAAAACCTGTGTTTAGTCTAGGAACTTAGGCAGATTTTTCTGGCTGAGGATGGTGAGGACTGAGGTACAAATTGTCATTTCGGTCACAGAAGACCATGACGTGAGCAGGGGCTAGGGCAGGCAGGGCGGGACGTGGGGTCACTTTAACCCAAGCCCCAAAGCTCCCAGAATAGAAAATAATAGTTAGGTTTCCACTTGCATTTTTAAAAAATATTTTCTCGGAAATTTTTAATCTGGGAAGTAAATTTGAGCTGAAAATTCAAAGAATTTTGAATAGAACAGCAACTAAAAAGTTTCTGCATCTCTAGTAATCTCTTCCTTATCCCTTGGTCTAGACGTTCCATTTCCGTGTGGATGAACTGTCACCAAAATTAAGTGTAGGAATCTGCTGAAGAGTCACACTAAGTCACTGTCTTACTTTTTCATTTGAAAGCTCTGCAGCAGGAGGCCTGGCTGCTGTGACTCAGTTGGTTGGATGTCATCTCACAAGCCCAAAGGTCATCGGTTTGATTCCCAGACAGAGCACATGCCTGGGTTGTTGGCTTGGTCCCAAAGGTCAGGCATTGTGAGGCAACCAACTAATGTTTCTCACATCAATGTTTCGCTTTCTTTTCCCCTCCCTCCCTTTCTAAAACTCAAAAATAAAATTTCAAAGGATCTGCAGAAAAATGATGAAATTCAAATTCTCCTAAAGAAGCAAAGCTGTCTTAGGTATTAGGGTCTTTCAAACTTCTAACCTAATTCAGGCCACAATGTTTCCAGGAGAAATAAAAAGATCTGTTGAGCAGGTACCTGTAGCGATGGTGGTACCCTGGGGTGACCCAACCCAGCTCAAGTGCTAGAGCCACCGGGGGCCCACAAACTCGAGGGCAGACGGAGGGGTCCCTGAACTTGGACGGGAAAAATCACATGCTTATTTTCATTAACTTCTTGAAATTTAGTTTTCCTTTGGTCAGCCACAAACCACAATGGTATCAGCAGAAACTGCAACTTTGTCACCAAGAGAAATGTTGATATTTTTCTGTCATGTCACATTGTTGCAGACATCACCAGACTTGTCACAAAGTCCCCTGCTGCTCTGATGTTATGGGAGGTAGCAAACCAGCTGCTAAAGACTGCTCTTTGGTTTTTGTATTTTTGTGTGTGTGTGTGTGTGTGTGTTTAAGATTTTATTCATTCATTCATTCATTCATTTTAGAGGGGAAGGGAAAGAGAGGGAGCTAAACATAGACAGGGGACCCACAACCCAGATGTGAGCCCCGACCAGAACTTGAACCAGTGACCTTTCTGTTCGTAGGCCGATGCTCAATCCATGGAGCCACACCAGCCAGGACACCAGCTCTTCATTTGTTGCCAAAGTGGCACAGGTACGAATGTTTCACAGATTTAGTCTGTTAGGGCTTTGTTAACTGCATTTTAATTTAATTGGTTAATTTGAAATCTTATGCATTTTATTGTATAGGTCAGTAGGAAGTCACCCCGAGGAGGGCGCCAGGTCACAGAGTAGCTAACACCCCTGTCAGGGTCAGGGTCGGGGTCAGAGCTGGGCCCTGGGTGTCCGGGCCTCGATGGCCCAGCTGGAAACCTGGACCTGCTACTGCTCCGAGCCTCAGTGTTTTCCGCTAGAAAACTGGGATAAAAATGGCTCCACGCTACAGACTCGTGAGAGGGTCAACGAGATACCCGCGTAGATGGCTGGGCATGCGGCCTGCACGCATCAACGGCACTGTTGCTCTGGTCTCTGGTCAGAGACGTCCCCGAATTCTCTCCAGACACCGCCCTTGCCGGAGGGGCTCCCACCAGGCTGGCTGGAGCGCACTTACCTTCTGCACCTGACTGTCACCTCCTTCCTTTCACAACCTTCCCAACAAACCGATTCGCTTATAAAATACTCCTCCACTGCCTCTCCCCCGTGCGGTGCTCCCTCCTCAGTTCCCAGGACAGGCGTTGGCGCCACTTCGTCCTTGGACACAACTTCAGTGCAGCCACTGACGGGGCCCCCCCGCAACACGGATGGTGTCAGCCACGTCCCCCGAAAGGCCACGCCCAGGAAAAGGAACGACAAGGGGAAGGACGGGAGTGAGGAGACCACGCAGACAGGCATTACCCGGTCCCTGGACCCGTGACGGTACCTTGCCAGCACGCCCCGACCACCAGCTGAGTCTCGAGGTTGGATGGGTGAAGTGGCTGGTCTTCAGTCACGGAGAAGGGCTCGTGGGGAACCCCGTCCACGTAGAGAGTGACCGTCGGGATTTCCACGTTGAGGACGTAGTGATGCCATTCCTCATCACAGACCTACGGGGGCCAAGGGAACAGTTAGAGCTCCAACGGCCACCTCCCCTCTCACCCAGACACCACTGATGACGGCTGCAAGCCAGACATAAAGAATAAGCCACCCACAAGGGACATGTATCTTCCTAGAAAGGAAGACTTTTTAAAAGTATCTCACAACATAAAATACAGGGCAGGCAACCAGCCACTTCTCTAAAAGGGCCAAGGCAACCCTGCTGTCCTAGGACATCTCAGACCAGAGGGCATTGCTCATGCAGCGTATGACAGGGCCCCACATCGGGAGCCACCCAACTCTTCTGCTAAGAGCACGACACCAAGAAAGTCCCATAGGGGCAGGAAGGACGCCTGTCCTCTGTGACCTGCTGGTCGCCCGTTCCTTCTCTGAACGCAACTGCAAACATCTTCAAACTCAGAGGCAGCACAGCCCGCTACAGGCATTTTCCGTCCCAAGTCCAAGGTGGCGATCCACATAAAGAGGAACAGGAGCTCAGGAGGCGAGCCACAGCGAGCTGAGTTCCTTGCCTAGCGTGAGCGAGTCCCTCCAGAATGTCCACCGGCCCCAAGGCCCCTGCGGGTCCCGCATGCGACCGCTGGCTGCAGAGGGAGGGGTCGGCACTTGACAACACAGCCACGGCAAGAGACGCTGTGCAACGGAATTGTTAAAAAGGTATTTCGAAGGTGAAAGGCAACCATACATTAATGTCTCTCTCCCTCTCTGCCTCTCTCCCTTCCCCTCTCTCTAAAAATAATAAATAAAATCTTTAAAAAAATGCACTTCGAAAAAGCCTGCCTAATTCACATTTGAATTCAAGAAACGAATGTGAAATTGAGAGTTTCAACAGACTGGCAACATCGAAATAAATGAAGTTACCAAAGCATACTGACTAATAAAAGAACAGCTGCTCCGGACAAATTAGGAGAAAAAACTTCAACCTTTATTTGTTGTCTCTGCGATTATCTGTGCACAATCTATATACATATATAAATGTATGTGCATACATTACAGGAAGTACCTGTAAATAAAGGAACTACACGTAATTCACTTGTGAGACCAATAAAATCATTTTAGCTCAAGCCTCCACGTAGCGAAAGTTGTGAGGGGGAAGCAGGCAGCCGCTTCTGTCACAGCCCACTGTGGAGGTGCTGCAGGTTTCCAGGACGTCAGCAGAGCAACCCTGTACTTCGACCTGCGACCTCCCTGCACTGCTCAGGGACCAAGTGGCCACATGACGCTGCCAGGAGCAGCTGGAGAAACGCAGTGGACTTTTGATGCCAGGGTAGCACGTGGTGCAAGGCACTGATTTTCACTTGAAGATTTTATTTATTTTTAGAGGGAGGGGAAGGAAGGGAGAAAGAAAGGAAGGGAAACGTCAAAGTGTGGTTGCCTCTCACATGCCCCCCAACTGGGGACCTAGCCCGCAGCTCAGGCATGTGCCCTGACTGGGAATCGAACTAGTGACCTTCTGGTCTGCAGGCCAGCACTCAGTCCTCTGAGCCACACCAGCCAGGGCAAGGCATCAACTTTAAACGCCATGAAAACAGCAGAGGGGAGGCAGGGCCCTAACACTAGAAAACAAGTCAGGCTGACCGACTGTGTCTTTTGAAAGTACAGGAAAACTAATTTTATATAAAAATGGGGCAGGGGATCACAAACACGATCCCACAGCACAGTTTCCAAAGGAAAAGCGAAAGGGACGACTATCCCTTTGGATGATGAAAGCGCACCTGAAAGACATGCCTACCAAAGAGTGACAACAGCAACAAAAACACGCTCAGCGCCGGCTACAAGGTGCCAGGAAGCCCTGGCTGGCGGGGCTCAGGGCAGAGGCGCTTGCTGACCAGGCCCCCAGCGGAGGGCATTCAAGAGGCAACTCATCAAGGTCTCCCTTTTTCCCTCCTTTCCCCTCTCCCTAAAAATAAATACAATCTAAATGAAAACAAACACTATTAAGAAAAGGACACAAAATATAAATGAACATAGTTCATAATTAGAGCAACTCGTAAATGAGGTGATGAAGTACAGTGATGAACTAGAGGGAAACACAGACACAGAACACAGGTGAAGAGCATCAACCAAAGAAGAGAGGACAACCGAACCCATGGAAGAGCGACTAAAACCTGGACAATAGTAACAACTTTCTTGAAAGACCAAAATGTTTCCAAGTACGGAACACAGCACATTCTCTGGGGAAAACAGACCTAAAATAACCAAGGCATATGTATAAAATCAACTCACTTAGAAAAGAAAGCCAGCCTCGGGTCATCCAAACAAAATACCCGGCATTTTATTAGGAAAACGAAGTAAGATTGTTATCAGATTTTAATAGCAACATTTTTTTTTTAATTTTATTTTTCATTCTCAGAGAGAGAGGAAAGGAGAGAGGCAGAGAGGGAGAGACATCCATGTATGGTTGCCTTTCACCTGCCTCCAGCTATGGACCTGGCTGGAGACCTGGCTTGCAACCTGGTTATGTGCCCTAGCTGGGAATCGAACCAGCGAACTTTGGGTTCGCAGGCTGCCGCCTTATCCATATTTTTTTATTTTTTAAAGATTTTATTTATTATTTCCAGAGAGAGGGGAAGGGAGAGAGGCAGAGAGGGAGAGAGACATCCATGTATGGTTGCCTATCACCTGCCTCCAGCTGCGGAGCTAGCTGGAGACCTGGCTTGCAACCTCTAATAGGAACATTTTGTCAGAAGACAATGGAGAGAGTGTTTCTGTTCTTTGAACTCTTAAATATGAGCCAAAGATTTTATATCCAGCTAACCTGACCTTCAGTATAAAAGCCACATACAAAGTATTAAGACAACGTGTAAGAATCCAGGCATTCTTGTACCTATGACTCCTACCTGGGAGCATGCTTTCTGCAACCCACATGACCAGAGATACAAAGTGCCACAGAGCTGGTGGCACTGAGCATCACTGCTGCTTAAATCACAGGAAGAGACAACCAGATAGAGGTTACAGACCAGGAACCGGTCACCCCGAATCTTCCCCGGCTGTCAGATTCTGCTATCCTTTCCCGGATGGGCAGACAGAGGGGCATGGTAAATGCCACTGCAGGGGTGCAGTTATCCAAATCCAAACTACTGGAAACTATGGGAACAAAACGCCTGATTCTGTCCCAAATTAAGTTCCAAGAGGGAAAAGAAAAATCTGTAGATTAAAACAAACTCAAAAGGCACATCAACCAATCCCAACGTAGGGTCCCAATTCAAACAGATTGTAAACACAAAACCACGTCTGAAATCATCTGAAACTTGAATACCGACTGGGTACGTGACAATTAAGGAGCTATTAACTTTTAAAAATTATTTTTAGTTTTTCAATGATAGCTGACATGCAACATTATATTCATTTCAGGTATATGTACAACAGTGACTGGACATTAACTTACCAAGTGGTCATCCCAATTAGGTCCACCCACCCTATACCACACAGTTATTACAGTTATTGACTATATTCCTTATGCTGGACTTTACATTCCTGTCTTTATCCAACCCTCATTCCCCTCCCATCTGGCAACCATCAAAATGTTCTCTGTTTGTATTGAGTTGGTTTGTTCACTTATTTATTTTAGATTACACATGTAAGTGAAATCACGTTGCATTTGTCTTTATCTGAAAGTGTTAACAATTTAAAGGTGTGAAAAAGGATCGTGATTATGCTGATCTTTTATAGACACGCAGTTCGTTAACTCTATGTAGAATAAAATCTGGGATTTGTTTATCATTTAAGTGGTTTTCAAGGGGGTAATGAAAATGATTAACAGTGGGAGGGGAACAATGAAACAAGACTGACCAGTAGCTGGCAGCTGCTAAAGGTGGGCGACGGGGTGGTCCTTTACACTCATCTATTTCCTTCTGCACAAGTCTGACATTTTCCATAATCAAGCTTTTTTTTTAATTTTTATTTTTTTAAGATTTTATTTATTATTTTCAGAGAGAGGGGAAGGGAAAGAGGCAGAGAGGGAGAGAAACATTAATGTATGGTTGCCTTTCACCTGCGTCCAGCTTACAGAACTGGCTTGCAACCTGGTTATGTGCCCTGGCTGGGAATCGAACCAGCGACTTTTGGGTTCGCAGGCTGGTGCCTTATCCACTGTGCCACCAGCCAGGGCTCATAATCAAGCTTTTTAACTATGTAATCGGAAGACACTAAACACATAAATACAGATTACGGTTGCTATAAGAGAACTGTACCTAAACTGTTTACCTATGTTGCAAAATAATTCTTTTCTGGACTATACCTTTCTTTAGTTCTTTAAAAAAATTTAGTAAGATAGAAATCTCCAAAAAAGACATGATCTACGTAAACACAAATCACCAACCACATAACTCTCCACCCGCCTGACACTTCCCTCCTTTCCCCTTTATGCTCTTATCTGTCTACCTTGTAACCATTTTAGGTTATCACTGTAGCCACTGCAGGCGCATACGCAGCCCCTGCCCACCTTCTCTGCCGGACAAAGCAAGCTAAGGCCAGAGGTCTCCTCCTTGTCCCCACCCCAAGACAGGAAACAATCTGCTGAGGTTTTAATGAACAGGTTTTCTCCGAGTATAGCGCCCCTTTGTTTCCTGTAACGAATCCATTGTTTTCACGCAATACTTGCTTTTTCTCACGGCAACTGCTGGGGAAGCAGCTTCACAAAGACATGACTCTGTCGAAAGGAATGTCACCTGTGCGGACACCCACACTCCCTTGAGCCACCGGCTCCTGCGGAGCCTGAAGGAGCAGAAGGAGCAGACTGCTGCTCCCACAACAGCTGACCTGCCCGAGGAGTGTGCTCAGCACCCGCCTGCACCACGCAGGAGGGGAGCCGCAGCAGGAGACAAACGCAAGGACCTCAATCCCAGTTCTGAAGTGTAAATGTCATGTGTGTAAAATAAATAAACAAACAAACAAATAAAACCCCCAAACCCTAGGCTTTCTGTGGAAAGGAATTCAATGCATTTAATTTGCTATCCTATGATCCACAGACCCATAAATTGTAAAACCACAGGTATACACTGCCCAGGGGGTGGGGAGGAAAGAGGGAGGCAGCTGGCGACCCTTAATAGTGCCAACAATTCTTTTTAAAGTACACACTGCCCAAAAGCAGCCTGGCCTGGGCAAAGTTGCCCCTCACTCGCCTCTCCGAAAAGGGTGGAATCAGTGCATCCCCACTCACCTGAGTCAGCTTCCAGTGGAATTCCGCAGGTTTGTACTCCTTCTCTCCTGAAGGATCCTGACGGAGGAGGAAAATAAAGCGGCAGCCGTGGACAAACAGGGAATAATGGTGCCGGTTCATATCTGCAAAGAGAAGCGTGACCGGTAAACGGCCAACGTAAGAACCGAAGGCGAAATAAAAGCGACCTCTTCCATGGATTTGGAAGACACGGTTTCCTTGGCATAAAAGAACTCTCCATCTGGGCCAGGGCAGGATTTGGAGACAAATCCACTTGGGTTTTCACTACCAACTGCCCAAACATCAAGGCGTTACGCGGAGGACAGGGTGCTCTGGTGCAAGACACAGAACAATGCACATCACCAACCCGCCCCGGGAGCCTTTGGGAGGCGGTGACGCGCCCCTTCCCAGCCGCCTGACCTGTCTTGTCCGAGCTGCAGAGGATGGTCTCCTTCCTCTGCCCGAAGGGCCCATGCCTCATCCACACAGACAGCGTGAAAGGCTCCTTCGGGTCGACGGACACGACGCCATCCGGGATCCTCACGGCCTGGGTGCCGTTGAACTCGAAGACCTGGTCGCTGTCGTGGCCGTTGTCGGTGGGGAGGCCGACGGTCCAGTTCAGGGCGCCGCCGGGGGATGGGAGCAGCTCGGTGGTGCCCGCCGCAGCACCTGCAACACCACAGCAACGCCCGCTCGCACGCAGCGTGCAAAGAGCGTACAGGGCTCGGCCTTGCAAAACCACACCTGTGCGCTCTTGTCTGGGGTTTATGCAGTTTGCCAGAGCCACTTTCCTTTCCTCAAAAAGAGGAGTTTTGCCCTGACTGGTGGCTCAGTGGATAAGTCTCTGGCCTGCGAACCCAAAGGTCACTGGTTCGATTCCCAGCCAGGGCACATAACCAGGTTGCAAGCCAGGTCTCCAGCCAGGTCCGTAGCTGGAGGCAGGTGAAAGGCAACCATACATGGATGTTTCTCTCCCTCTCTCCCTTCCCCTCTAAAAATGATAATTAAAAAAAAAAAAGAAGAAGAAAAGGAAGGGTTTTTATTACAAGAAAAATACACAAATCCTAAGCATGGATTTTTTTTTTTTTAAGCTAGGAAGAAAAAAGCATTTCCTGTACTCCACAATTAACATGTGTGTATAAGTACTTCCGGTGCTTCATGAATATGCACACGTTACAAAAACGGAATCCTGTGTGCACGCACGTACGCTCCCATGCGTGTCCTCCTGCGGCTTAACTGAAGACGGCTGACTCGCACCCCGGGCGCAGGCTGCCTCACTAGGCGGCTCTCCCCGTGGGCCGCGCTCCCTCCCAGCGCCAACCTTGCCTTGAGGAGCACCTTCTGCGTGTCTCTATGGGTAAACCCCCAGAAACGCAATTACAAAGCCAAAAAAGCATGAGAATGTTTACAACTATTTTATATACTGCCAAGCTCTAGATAAAAAACAACATTTGTCTGCAGCCCTGGCCGGTACGGTTCAGCTGGTTGGGTACTGAAAGGTCATGGGCTCGATTCCCAGTCAGGGCACCTGTCTGGGTAGCAGGTTAGTCCCCAGTTGGGGCTTGTGAGGCATGAGAGGCAACTGACCAATGTTCCTCTCCTTCCCTTCCCCCCTCTCTGGAATCAATAAGCATGTCCTTGGGTGAGGATAAACCGTAATCTGTCTGCAGAAGATTCTGGAAGCTCTCCCTGTCCCGGGTCCCTGGCTTCTGGATTCCCAGCAGCAGCATGACTCGGCTGGAACAGCCTGGTCTCCTGAGAACATCTGACCTCAGTCCAAATCCCACCTCTGTCTCTTCTCAGAAGTTTGCCCCCGGGCGAGTGATTTAGCCTCTCTCACTTAGTTCCTCTGTGGAAACAGGTCAACACTGCCTTCCCTGGAGGCCTGGGGGGAAGATTAACTAACTCACAGTACCTAGCATAGAATAGGCACTCAAATGTGAAGTTTCTCCCCTTCTTCCTACCCTTAAACTTCTGCTGAGAAAATGTTCATTCAATACCACAAAAATGGCATTATGAGAAACTAAGTTTCCCACATTATATATGTGGTTTAAAACAGAAAACATCCCAGACCTCTTAACTGACATACGGTAGGTGCATGATAACAAAAATTTGGCTTCAAGAGTCATAAAACAAGCCCTGGCTGGTGGCACAGTGGATAAGGTGCCGGCCTGCAAACCCAAAGGTCGCAGGTTTGACTCCCCAGCCAGGGCACATAACCAGGATGCAAACCAGGTCTCCAGCCAGGTCCATAGCTGGAGGCAGGTGAAAGGCAACTGTACATTGATGTCTCTCTCCCTCTCTGCCTCTCTCCCTGCCCCTCTCTCTGAAAATAAATAAAATGTTAAAGTCATAAAACACCTGAGTATATTCATCGCTGGGATGAGTCAGCAGAGATTACACTTTTTTCCTTTTTGCTTTTCCACCATATGACAATTTCCAGTCAGACAAAACCCGGCTGCCTCCCCCACTGACAAGCAGGTAAGAAGACAGGGACACCGGGAAAAGCAGCCTGCAGTGAGGTCCCGGGACACAGAGGCCCTCTGGCTGGGAAGAGGCCACTGAAGTTGCTGGTGTCCTATCACCATCCAAGGTACCGCACTTTCCAGGAGAGGCATCGCGCCCCCACTCGGATAAACCAGAGCTCGGCCCCCAGCAGATGGCGGAGGAGGGAGCGGCCACCTCTCCGCTTCCCCACGCAACCCTGTGGTAAGCAGGTGATGGGAACGGTAAGATGTGGGGTCCTTAGTGTGAGTTTCTTTCTCACGTTTGCCAAAAGCTGTTACCTTCGGTCCTTTAGTAAGCACCTCATTTCCTGTAAAACGCCCTCCACATGCATAGTTTCTATTTTGACGATTCTCAACGTAGCTCAGAGAAATACTGTCTTCCAATCAGCGGCTCTGAACGCACGTACACACACGTACCATTGAACAGATTTGCAGGGGTCGCGTCCCCCCTGAAGCCCACGGGTACGACACTTAGCAGGAGGTATAGCAGCAGCCATGCCAGAAAAGTCAAAGCCAGTTCCAGTTCAAGGTCACGAACCACCCACGCACGCGTTTCCACCGCAGGGGTCCCTGTGTCGCGTTTCCACCGCAGGGGTCCCTGTCGCCCCCACCAAGGGCCGCGGCCCCCTTACCACAGAGCCGGTGAAGGGACTTCTCCGAGTAGGTGTCCCGGTCGCAGCCTTTCCCGATGTGGCTGGTCTCCAGCTCCACCGTCACCTGCACCGACGCCACCGCCGCGCCGCACGTCTCCAGGTGCACGTCGGGGAACAGGGCCAGCGCGCCCGTGCCCGGCTCGTACTCGACCCTGCTCCAGCCTGCAGCGCCGCCCACCGGCGGGGCGGAGGGACACACCCGTTAGGCTCCGCGCCGCACGGATTGTAGGGGCTGCCTGCGCGCGGGGCTCCCTCACCTTGCCAGCCAGGGGTGCAGGTGGGCTGAATGCTGATCTTGACGAGCACATCCTCTGCCGCTCTCTTCTTCCCACAGTCGTAGGCTGTGACCGTCAGCTTATACTGGTGCTCCTTCCCGTACTTCAGCTTCTCGGTGTTCTTTATATAACCTTCCGGAGGGAAAGGCGCCGTGAGCGCCCCGCCCTCGCCGGTCCCGCCCCGCCGCCCTCCGACGAAGCACCACGCTCGCCCCGGCCCAGGAGCGAGCCCGCCCGGGACAGGGACGTGCGACCTGGCTTCCCTGAGGGAGCGCAACACCGATCTGCCTCCAAGGGCCCATGCGATTCAACTACGGTTATTCTTACTGATCGCTTTTGTTTTTACGCTTATGATGTATATATAAAAAAAATAAAGACAAAGTAATTCAAGTTCTCCGAGTAAATCCAATCCCAAGCAGCATGAAACCCTTCTTGCTGAAAGATTTATTTTACGAGAGAGAGAGGTTTCCTTCCCCACCTCCCCCTAGAAGAGGAGCCTGCTTTCGACCATGAATACAGCCGCCTGCAAACTGCTCGCCGTGAGCGTAATTTTAGCAAAGATTCTGGACTGTGGGTTCATGATGGAGACGCTGTATCACCATGAAGCCAGAGCCTCATGACGTCAAAACTCTAGAATGAGTGGCTTCTACTCAATTACTGAGTGGGGCGCAGGGCCAGCAATAAGGTATAAGCCTTCACCTTCACCAGGAAAGTGCCTTGTTTGCTGCACGCTGCTGGGAAGGGAGAAGACAAATGCCGTGTGAGGCAGGGGTTTTCACTAGTTTGGTAGGAAAGGGAAAGAGAACGTCCCACCAGAGGACACAAGGCTCCCAGGAAGGAGGCTTTCAGGGTCAGAGTGAAAACCCAACCGTGAAACAGACCCCACATCACCTCCCTGCCCCTGAAGGCCACACGGTGAAGGCCACCCTCCGCGGGGTGGTGTCAGGAGGTGGGACCCTGGGAGGAACTTGGGTTTAGGTGAGGCCATGGGGTGAAGTCCCCACGCTGGAGTCAGTGTCCTTAATGGAGGAGGAGGAGGCCAGAGGGCCCCACCTCTCCCACCACGCGAGGCCGAGCAGCCAGGGAGAGGCCCTTGAGGACCCCCAATGGGCCGGCTCCCAGCCTGCAGAACTCAGACAAGAATGTCGACTGTTCCAGCTGCCCGGCCAGTGGTGTTTTGTTCTAACTGCCCAGGGGACCGAGACAGTCTCCACTCTGAGTTTCACTGAAGGACAGCATTTGGGTTTGGGACCAACAGGCTTAGGAGGGACAGGCTGCCCGAACGGTCCCCTCGTCCCCCCTTCTCACCGTCTTTGTCGATGGTGAACGGCACGTCTGGAGTGACGATCTCGTAGCTGCAGATCTGGCTGAACTGCGGGGAGCAGTCGGCGTCCACCGCCTCCACCCGCAGGATGCTCCCGGGGTGCTTCCCCTCGGTGACGGTCGCCTGGTAGGACTTCTCCTTGAACGCGGGGGCGTACTCATTCACGTCGTTCACCTGAATGTGCACCGTGGCTCTGCGGGCGGGGACAGCGCTGTGCTTTGTCTGCACTCTGCACAACCCCCGAAATTCTGCCCTATTTTTAAACTTCTTTCTCTCCTATTTTCTATTAAATGTTACGAGGAAGATAAAAACTATCTGTTGACGTTAATTTAGCGTGCAGACAACAGAAAGTTAAAACAGGACATCGGGCTGACCCTCCCAGGCCAGGAGTAAAGCAGCAGGTAAAGGCAGTCACGTAAAACAGGGGAGCCTTGGGGCTTTCTATGACAACGTGGGACATGCCATGCGGCAGGGAGATAAACTACATCAACTACCGGACAGCTTTCTACTCATCAAGTTAAAAGCATTTCATTGCAAAATTCAGAAACAGCTAGAGCCAAAGGAAGGGGCAGGAAAGAGACTGAAGGTAGGAAACGAGTCCTGTCCTGCCCACAAGGCAGAGACCACCAGTAAGCCGTGGCCGGGACAACACCCAGTGCTGACCCAACAAATAAAGGCAGGACCTCACGCGACCTCAGTGGGGCCCTGCCCGGTGAGCCCCGTGCTGCCCGGTGGCATCTCCCCAGCTCGGGGGTGAGCAAGGACGGCGTCAGCAGACCAGGCTCCCGCAACAGAAGACTGCTGGTCTCAAGGGTGCTTGGTCAGGGCGAGTTCTGAATCAGACCAGGTCTCTGAGTGGAAGATCTTTTGCAAGGAAAGCAGTGTGAAAAGTCCGAGGAGTGATTCTCTGGCACTCAGCTCCCCAATGTTGACCAAGACCCTCCACCCCCACTGCCAGCCAGCCAGCCATTCTGACCCTCGCGATGGGAAAGTGACAGCATCTCACCCATGGGCCCCTCTTTCCTTAGTGTAGAAGCTGAGACTAAACAAATGCAAACCTGCCTAGTGCTGAAGGGCAGGGAAATGGCCAGAGAAAGACGAGAAGCCCGGGCCGCCTTGTCCCGAGTCCCCACTGTTGCACCAGCAGCTCCACTGGCAGGACTGACGGACAGGAGGACACTGGGCCGGGCGCACAAGCCGGCTTTCTGTCCTCCACCAGCTTGAGTGACTTTCATGCTCTCTTACAGGCAGAAGATACATGTAACTACACAGTATCTTCCTAGGGAAAAAGTGGCCTTCTCGTATTTTCACTGCAGGACCTTGGTTCCTTTGCTAGAGCCTCTGGTGGGATAAAAGGACTCAGGGTCGGTTACTCAACACCCACTGTGTGCCTGGGCCTGGCTGGGAGCCGCAGGCAAGGGTCGCTGACCAAACCGCACACACAACGGCACGATGGGTCACAGAAGAAGGAATAACTATTTTCTACCTCAGAAGGGCCTGGGGCCTGGGGGCGGGCACCCGGAGCGATTCACACCCCCGCCCGCCCCGCTGACTTACTTATGTGACTTCTTCACGCTGGCGCTGCCGTCGGGGCCTCTCCCGCAGTCGTAGGCCTGGATGGTGAACGTGTAGTCTTTCTGCAGCTCGCAGTCCAGCTTCTCTTTTGAGCGAATCAGGCCCTCACCGGTGGACTTATCCACCACCACTGCGTCGAAGGGCACATTCTGCCCGTGAATTTTAAATCCACAAATCTCACCTGGGGGGTCAAAGCAGCACAGGTTAGGATGTTCGCCACACGCACCTTCTGCACAGTCAGTACCCCGCCCCCCGAGAAAATCAAGGACAACAATTTGGCAGCCAGGGGTTAAGAGGGTCTGTGGACAAGGCGGGCGCTGGGCTCTGTCACAGGGTCAGGGCTGGGGCTTTAGTGAAAAGAAGCTCGTTGTGGCTTTCCAAGCAACTTGTTCAACTTTGCATCCATTCATGCAGGAACAAGAGAGAGGAGGTACAGACAGGCATTTCACAGGAGTACTTAGGACAGCTCCAGGGTCAGCGTGATCAGTTAGCACACAGCCAGGCCTGGGAGCACGGAGAAACGCCCGGCCCCGGGGGACAGCTGGGCAGCTATTTTGCTTTGGACCAGAGAGAGGCTATAAGTGCACAGTTAGATGTTGAGAGAGGAAGGTAAGCATGAGATAATAGGTTCAGCACCACAATTGCAGAAAAAAATCAGAAGAAGCAAAGTCTTCCTGTGCAATGAGCCTGGCTAAAATTAGGGAATCAAAGCAAACTACTGAACGAGCCAGGTAGAAATACCAACTTCTCAGGCATCCATTTCAACAGCCAGCATCCACTAGCAAGACGCAGTGTCCACTGCAGGGAGGGATTTGCTCACCTGCCCCTTGTTTTGGACCTTCTCTGACCAGCCTCAAAAAAGAAGCCCTGCCTGGGGACCTCGCTGCATCTTCGTTGGCTTACTAACTCAGGGAGGAGTGAAAACTCTTCGTTTCCATTCTGGACCACGGGAGGGCAAATGTACATGTTGTGATGTATAGACAACTTCACAAAATGTATTTCACATAAAAATAAGGTAGAACTCTTCTACATTTATCTACAACTAAGAGAAAATGGCTGCTCAATGAATCTCTTAAGTAAAAAGGTACAATATTATCCATCGTTCAAATGGATGTCTGATTTCCAGATATTTCTAGCCAAGGGTTTGGTTACATACAATTTCCACCAATATATTTTAAAATAGAAGCAAAGGAGGAGATAAATGGGGGTAAAAGAGCATGACAGCTTCTTCTGTTTAAGGGCTGATTCCCAATTTTATAAGCAAAGTTAGTGGGTTAATTCATAAGAGGGATAGAAAGAACCCTTTATCACCTTCTTTGGTGACTGTCACCTCAAAACTCTCTAAAGGGAGAAAAGATAGACCCATGTCAGTACTACAGGAAAGAATGAAGATGGAATAACAACGAAAAAAGTCAAAGATGCACATATTACACAGCAAAGCTGGACACAATTTAACAAGAAGCACTGCGGCCACCAGCTAGAATTGCTGGAGCTAAAGTGGACCTCCAGTAACAAAACGTCTCTTACCTACTTACCGCAAACCACTGCATAATTTTTCAAATTAGACCAACCTGCCCGGGAAATACTGCTAGTTTCATGACATCCTCAGGTGTGTTAGGACTTTAATTGACCACTTTAGTGATAACAGCTTAGGCAAGCACCTATTTGTTCTTCACAGTCTTCAGATTTTCATTTTCAATATACCTCTTGCGGTTAGAGTCTGGTAACCACCATCATAGAGTGAACGAAACAAATAGTTGGAGCAGTGTTTTTTTAATCCTGTGTTCTGAGCTGAATAACAGTGTTTTCTAATTCCATTTTGGCTCTAATGCAACCAAGGCAACAAATGTAAACACCTCTTCAAATAAAACATCTGTTTAAGTGGGAACCGAAACCAGATTTGCTACTGACCCAGCAATGCACATGGACGCCATTACTTTCTGCCCGTGCAAGGCAGGACCTCTGGAGAGGGGCGGGACCTCTGAGGAGGGGCGGGACCTCTGAGGAGGGGCGGGACCTCTGAGGAGGGGCGGGACCTCTGAGGAGGGGCGGGACCTCTGAGGAGGGGCGGGACCTCTGAAGAGGGGCGGGTCCTCTGGGGAGGGGCGGGTCCTCTGGGGAGGGGCACGACCACAGCAGAGGAGCAGGACAGCGACACAGTCAGGAGCCCTACTGGCCCCCGCAACTCAGAGTGGCCGCACCAGGGTACCTTCTCACCCCCAAAGGAGTCACAGCCTGAATCCCCTTGCCTTTAATGGTTTTCCCATGTATTTGTGTATCCCAAAGTGTTGTTCCATTTTGCTTGTTTTTGAGGTTTGAGAAATGGAATCATACAGTTCTGTGCGTGTGTCTTGCCCCCTCACTCCACCTGTGCACCGAAGAGCCCGCTGCCACCCTGGATGGCGTCCCCCGCGCCCACCGTCACTCCTGCGACATGACTGAGAAGCCAACATGTCAACCCTGGTCCAGTGTTCCAGACACATCCTGGCACAAAGCCGGCGCTCAGCAATGTTCGCTGCTGCCACCGTCATTCCCGTGTGTGACGACTCCATAACGCCACGGTGCGATTCATGAACAAGCGCTCATGGATCTTCTGTCCGTGGTTCCTGCTGTAACCCCTACAGTGTCTCTCCAGACCTGAGCACACTGGCCAATGCCGTGGCTGTCTGATTAAAATAACACTCATCTTAAAGTTAAATATTAAAAACTCAGTTCCTCTGTCCCACTGGCCACCTTTCAAAAGCCCTGCGTGCTAGGAACCCCCAAATGGGGGATGCAGACCCCGGATCTCCCACTGTCATGGCGAGGGCCGTAGGGGGGTGGCAGGCCACCTATGGCTAAGGGTCATAGCCACCTGGGCCTCATTTATGCACAACCCTCAGCTCACAGTTATTTTTATCTTTTAAAATGTTATTTGGTGGAATGGGAAATTCAAATTTCAGTGTCTATGAGCCAAATTTTATTGGATCAGACACTTGTTTTTGTGCTGTGCGCGGCTGCTTTCCCACCCCAGTGCGCAGGTGGCTCGTGCACGGCCAAAGAGACCGTGTGGGGCGCAGAGCCTAAAACCCATACTGTCCAGCCCCGTAGGGAAAGTGTGCCTGACGCTACTCCAGAGGCACCTGTGAGCGGAACAGCCGGGTGCAGATGTGTCTAACTGGTCCCCAGATGTGCTAACTCACTGTATTATGTTTACACATATGGGATGTGTTACAGTATTGCATCATACACTTTAAAATAAGTCAAGGTGCCCGTCTTTCATTCAGAGAAAACTTCTCAGTTCTGACTTGGAGTTGACTACCCTGAAAAGAAAAATGGTGAGATTTTCACATTAAGTGAGAGCTGACAAACTGCGGTGATGGCCTGGGCCCTCCTGACAAGGGCCTGAGCAGGTAAGCGCAGGTTTAAGGCCCCGATCAAGTCTGTGGCATAGGAAGCCCTGGCTGGTAGCACAGTGGTTAAGGTGCCGGCCTGCGAACCCAAAGGTCGCAGGTTCGATTCCCCAGCCAGGGCACATAACCAGGTTGCAAACTAGGTCTCCAGTCAGGTCTGTACCTGGAGGCAGGTGAAATGCAACCATACATTGATGTCTGTCTCTCTCCCTTCCCCTCTTTCTAAAAAATAATGAAATAAAAAAAATCTTAAAAAAAAAAAAAAAAAAAAGTCTGGCATAGGGTGCTGTTGGACTGGGGCTGGTGCTACTTTCAGGGAGGAGCAGAACCATTTGCCAGTAGATCAAACTCCCAGTAGATCAAACTCCCTGCATCTCTCCTTTGTACCTCCCCACTGGGAGGAGGGAAGGGAGAACGTGGGAGGCAGTAGTAGGGTGTTTCAATTTTACACTCCAGGTGCTCCAGGAGGGCGTCATGATGATAGCATCCGAGTAGAAGCCAGGAAAAACTAAGGAAACATGATTATCTGCCCAGAATTTCAGAGCAAGGGAGCAGCGAGTACAAAGGCCCAGAGGCAGCCTGACCCAAAACACGGAGGCCTCTCTGCTTCCTCTCTCTACAATCAATTAAAAAGAAAAAATAAAACAAAACATTTCCTTGGGTGGGGGTTTTTAAATATGTAAATTATTTGAACACTCATTTCGTGTTTTCAGACTGCTCTCTGCAAGACTGGATCCATTTACAATAAGAACAGCAATAAAATACACTGGTATCTTTCCCACATGTCTCCGGCTACCCGATGGGCTGCACCAACAGATTTTGATGCTTCAAACTTATTAAACTGCCAGGCAGGCTGGGTCCTTAGAAGCCACTGCGCCAGGAGGCTGCCTGCCCGATCACGGGCCTCATACTCAGGCCGACCTGGGACTCCCGCATAGGCTGTGAAACCCCGAGTGTCACTGCCGAGCTGTCACCAGCAAACCCGCCTCGCACCACGTCCACTTTTGGCTTTTGGCTGACGGTGCAGCGCGGGAATGAAAGCACAAAGACTCGGGAGGAAGGCGGCAAGCAAGAGGTGCATTCCAGCTAACTCAGGTCACAAAGCGGTCACTGAAAAGCCATCCCGAACTCGTGGAGTTGACTTCAGTCCAGAGAAAGGGTCTTGGAAACAGCCAGAAACCAAGGCAGCTCGAGAGACCAGCACGGAGGGGCCGTCGCAGGCCCAGAGTGAGCCGGTGTGGACAGACAGAATGCAACCTCAATTGGCACTAGCACCTCTCGGGGGAGAGCACCCCCTGTTGGCCAGCCTGGGGAAGGTGGGCTAACGAGCCACAGAACCCCCCATCCTGGGCCCAGGGAGAACCGACACCTGCTGAGCAGCCAGCCCGCAGTCCACGGTCCCTGCGCTGGCCCCCAACCCCCTTCTCCTGACTCCGTGCGGTGCCCATGCTCACCAGCTGGATGTCAGGTTGGTGCTTATTTCTGGTCCACGCCGGTTTCTGGGACAGGCCTGCCGGGCGCTCAGCAGCACACGCGCCTGCGGGACCACCCTCTCAGCCCCAGAGTCACAACCCAGGGCTGGGCCCCCAGCGCCTCACCCACAGCCCGGCTCTCGGATTTCAGCACCAGGAGCTGCGTGGGAAACCCGTTCAAAGTGCGGTCTGCCAAGAAGCCCTGCCCGCAGAAATTCTGACCCTGCCGCTGAGAGCCCGGTGACCTGCGCTTTTAACCAGGGCCGATTCCAGCGCAGGCAGGACGCAGGCCGTGATGCTCACAAGAAACTGGCCCAAGAGTAGTTTCCAAGCCCTGCGGCCACTATGGATTTCTACGTCTCCACCCTGGAGGGACACCTCAGGCAGCTGAGAACGGAGCACAGGCATCTGCCCTCAGTGTGCACCCTGGGGGACCTGAACCCCGAGCCCGCGCTGCCCGGTGCTGCTGCATTCCCAGGCTGACCCCCACCCTCTGCTCCGCCACGCCACACCCGCTCCAGCGGACTACGCTCCTGCCCCTTCGGAAGCCCCGCCAATTCCCACCCCTGCTCCCCCCTCCCTGCACCTTCCCCACCCAAGCCAATCCCACCATCCTCCAGCGAGCTCACCGGGCCTTCAGTGAACTCCGTCTGCCCTGCGTGCTGGCTCTCCCACCGGACGCTGAATTCTAAACCTCCCCGTATCTGGGATCAACACCGTCAATGCTGGCTTTGGCCCCCCACCCCCGTCAGTGCTCTGAGAGCAAGAGCCAACTTTCATGCCTCTTCCTCTCCAAAGACCTGGCGTAGTTACTGACGTTCCATGACGACTGATTCCAACCCTTTCCTGGGGATGACAGCATCCCAAACGCGTCCACGCTGGTCAATAACTATTAACGTGAAGCTGTGTCCTAATAGTCTTACAACTGCTGCTGCTTCCCTGGTTACTGCCTTATAGTTTGATAGCTTCAACATATAAAGATGGCAATTTCATGTGGCTTAACCAAATACATCCAACACGTGTTGCTACAAACACACCAGCCCATGGCGTGTGCTAGGAAGGCAACACTGGGGGTGATGGGGGGGGGGGAGACGCAGCCAATTCATCAGCCAGCGTCAGGCTTTTAGCCACTAAGGGAAGGGACTGAATAAGAAATCCAGTCATTTTAATTTCCTAAACTACTTGACAAACACCAAGACGTGATTCTATTTCACCCCAAGGAAACCATCTGGACTAGGTCCCGGGCACTCAACACGAACGTCTAATGAGTGACCACTGACCATGCACTTTGGTGACTACCCGTGTCATTACTCCTGAAGTCTGACCAGGAGTCTCCGGGGTTACCCCCACCCTCCTGCCTGGGGTAAGACTGGAGCCAGATGCTTCGGATGCTCCGAACACAACGTCATGAGAGCCAACAGGAAACCTCTGCATTGAGGCTGGAGTTGGACCACCTGGCTGGGAAGCTGGCTCTGTCCCTTGTTTGCTGTGGGATCTTGGGCAGCTCATTTGTTCCTCCTACAATATTTACGGAGTGTCAACCAGTCCCGAGCACTGGCTGAGGTACAAGCCACAAGGCAGTAGACAGCTGACACCTCCGACCACAGAGGAAGTCAGCAGGGACTCCTGACTGCACGGGCTTCCTAAAACACGTGCCACGTCAGGAATGTGCGAGTCTGCGCAAAACATAAAGAGATAATCCCAGTGAGGTGACGTCCACAGCACAGAACATTGCTCCCGTGATCAGAAACATATGTAGTAACTAAACACAGCACACGGGGTGTGTGTGCGCGCGCCCACACACACTCAAAAACCTAGTTCGTTCCAGAGGAAACCAATAGGCAATGATAAAGACGAGTTCCATTTGGAAGAAGGAGAGAACAAACCAGAGTCCCTTCAACTACGAGATGAACTTGCTACGAGATAAATGTGTGTGTGCACAGTACGGGTCCTTCCCCTTGGTCAGGTCTCTCTCCAAAAACCACCATGCGAGCCACTCTACCACCTCAAGAGGCACAGGCTGGCTCTGGTCGCTTTCCTGGAAACGGATGTGGCACTTGAAGACGATGAAAAACAAATTCATCCCTTAAATAGCTCTCTGGAAACACATTCATTGCCCTCAATTTGCACGCAGTACGATAATGTGCCATCTGATCTGTACGTGTTATCTGATTGGTCCCTAGGCAAATAGCACACACTAACACGAGAAATTTTGTCCTGGGAAAGTATCATGTAACACCACTCTTTCAAAATCCACTTCACACCGACTGGCCTGGCTCAGCTGGTTAAGCGTCAGCCCGCAAAGCAAAGGCCGTGGGTTCGGTTCCCATTCAGTGGGGCACCTGCCTAGGCTGCAGCTTCGCCCCGGTCGGGGTGTGTGCAGGGGGCAACCAATGGACTGCCGTTCCTCTCGCATCTCAGCGGTCCTCTCCCTCCCTCCTCCCTCTCTCCCCTTTCTCTAAATTAAGTAATTTTTAAAAATCGCCTCCGCAGTGAGCTGAGACCCTGAGGCGCATTTCCCTGCCAGCCACGGCGAAGGCCAGAGCCGCTCTGACGGGCAGAATGCTGTCAAATGTTAGCGGAGACCCTGGCTGGTAGCACAGTGGGTAAGGTGCTGGCCTGCGAACCCAAAGGTTGCAGGTTCGATTCCCAGCCAGGGCACATAACCAGGTTGCAAACCAGGTCTCCAGTCGGGTCTGTGGCTGGAGGCAGGTGAAATGCAACCATACATTGATGTCTCTCTCCCTCTCTGCCTCTCTCCCTTCCCCTCTTTCTAAAAATAATGAAATAAAATCTTAAAAAAAAAAATGTTAGCGGAGCACCCAACTTCCAAGCGGCCCCCGATCTGTCGCCACCATTAGGTTAAAGCCTCATGAAACGCCTGCACTTAAAAAATGTATTGAAAGTAAAACCTAAAGCAAAGGATTTCTCTACAAAGATTGCTAGACATTTTCAAATCAATCTTTGCAGGTAACTGAAGCCGGGGTGGTGCAAGGAAGACCTTGAGCTTCCGTTACCCAGCTCCCGGCCTCTCACACCTGCGGCACCTGCGGCATCTCAGGGTCCCCACCCACCAGACCCTCCGTATCCACAGCCCAATTTTACGCAAACCTCAGGAACCACACGTGCACGGTAACATTAGAGACGCCCTGGCTAGGTGTTGCCTGTGTGGCAACATCAAGACAAGGAGGACAACAAGGCCATGAAATATCTTGCTTTCTAGCCAAAGTACAGGCTTTTGGTCGGGTGGCCTCACTAGAATTAACAGAAGAAAGTACGGTGCCCGGGAGCCGTCAAGACTCCCGGAGAAAGGGTGGGAACGACCCTGCTGCGCCCACTGGGCCAAGGGTACCAGGGCGAGGCAAGGGAGCGCGGCACCTACCTGCAAACCGCAGCGGGGCGTCCTTGTCCAGGGCCAGCAGCGGCGGGTCAAGCAGCACCGTGTTGTCGTTCTCCGTCACGATGCCATGGTAGGTGGGCTCCAGCCATGGCTTGTGCTTGTTAGCTGTGTTTGGAAAAGCAAGGGAAGCACAGGTTAGAACGACTGTTTTAAACTGTTTTTTGCAGGCACACGTCTATTAAAATAATATGACTCTCTGCCCTTGCTTGTGTCTGAGTGGATAAGGCGCCGGCCTGTCAACCCAAAGGTCGCTGGTTCGATTCCCAGCCAGGGCACATGACCAGGTTGCAAGCCAGGTCTCCAGCCAGCTCTGTGGCTGGAAGCAGGTGAAAGGCAACCATACATGGATGTTTCTCTCCCTTTCTTCCTCCCTCTCTGCCCTTCTCTCTGAAAATAATACATAAAATCTTAAAAAATAATAAAAATAATAATACAACTCTCATTGGTCTAGGAGACAACACTTGTATTTTTTGTTGTAGAGTTTGTTACCAAGACCCAAAAGGGATGAAATTCTAGATTCTAGAGTAAGCAATGGAGAAACTGAGTCCAGGAAGGAACCAGATTCAACTCTAAAGGTAAAGGAAAAAAAGACTAGTGACTGGTAGACAAACTCACTGTTTCCAGCCCATCACAGAAAAGTTACAAAGGAAAATGTGATTTCCTGATGACAGTACAATAATACTTCTTTAAAATTAGCATTACCAAAAAAAGTGCAAGATGGAAAATCGACAAGACTTACAACTACCAAATTGTGAAGATAAGGTATTAAAATAAAACAACAAAATGCAAGTTTCCTCGATACCTGACTTGGAGTCAGGCTGACCCAGGGTCAGATTCCAGCCCTGCTCCCTCTTTATTCCGCGCGTGACCTCGAGCTCAAAGCTGACCCTCAGTCTCAGTTTCCTCGTCTGCAAACCAAGCACCCGACCCCCACCAGGGGGCTGGGCCGCACCTGGAGAAGTGATGCTTTCCTTCCGGACGGACGGGGCTACTTTTGCTTCTAAGGGCCGGCAGGCGCTTACCCAGGACAATCAGTTCTTAGTTCCAGCCGCTCCTGCGTGGTCTGGGCCTCTGTCCCTGTGGGTGCCACCCCCACCCCGAGCATCTAGCTCCCCCGGCGCAGCCTGGGCTCCCCGTCACGGCTGGCACTTGGTCATTTCCCTGCTACCGACGCCCGAGTGTTACCAGCTCCCGCCGCACCGCAGCTGCATGGACTCCCCGGCAGCGGACCTCGCTGAAGGGCAGCACACGGAACCTTATTTCCCAGCAGGGGCGGCCTGTTTGTTGAATGAGCCGCCCAGACTCTTTGCCGTGAGTGAAAATCAATCCAGAAGCATCTGAAGTAACGTAAGTGCTTGACCACCTATAGCACAATGTCACCACGATGGAATGCTACTCTCTGCTGCTGTGGGACGACCGTGAGGAATGACAGGGAACGTCACCCGCGCTGACTCCCGCACGGCACGTGTGGGGCGCAGCGCGCTGGTGGGCGCAGGAAGGCGGGTGTCCGCGAGGGAAACCAGCCACCAGCTCTCGGGTGACAGACACGGCAGCCACACCACGCCCAGCGCCAGCCCGTGGCCGCCGAGGTCGATCCAGACCCGTGGGACTAGTTTGATGGGCACAGTCTCAGTTATGCACGAGAGAAGGGTCCTGGGACGGATGGCGCAACCATGTGGATGAACGTACTGAACACGACTGAACTGTACAATTAAAACGGTTACCACAGGAAACTTTGTGACACGCATTTTACTGCATTCAAAACTGCACACACGCAGACTCCAGGGGCAGCTGTTTCTCTCACCTCCGCTGCTTGCCTAGAATTTACGCTTCATGCGGCAGCCGATGGATCTGATACAAACAGCCCTCAAATTTGCGCACTCACAGCCGTTCACACCGAAATGTTACTGCGGACCCACCGGCTTTAGTTTACGTGGGATGGACCAACCTACCTACCTGTCAGTATTTACTGAATGGAAATGAAAACCAAGATAAACTTTCGTATTTATGAATCGTTAAAAAAATCACTGTAAGTTGACACATAGTATTTTTATGAAAACTACATTTTCTGAAAAACAAAGTTTACGAACAGCGGCACTGTTTTGCATTCTGGGAATCTTTTCTCTGGCTTAAGGGGCCAGCTGGCTCCCCGCTCTGCCCCCGCGGTCCAACGCGGCACTGTCACCAGCCACACCGCCTCTACAGAGCACTCACGAGAATGAGGGAAAGGCAGGTTATTGTCTTACTGTTGTTAAAATAGCTTTGGCCTCTCAAGTCACCTGCCAGGGTCTCAGGGACTCACCACCTTGCTTCAGGACCCTGTTCAAATGTCCCCTCGTCCAACCAGGACAGCGCCTGCCGCCCAGGTCCTACCCTCCTCCTCTTCCGCTGCTCAGCTGCTCACTGCTGCCACCACGGCACAGACTGGGCGGCAGCTCCGGCCCCAGGCCTCGGTTTCCTCATCTGCAATGAGGCCAGGAGCAGCATCCACCTCACAGGTCGCTGTGCGGGCAAACCCGTCCCACAGGACAGGCTGGGGACAGAGCTGGACACAGGAAATGCCAGAAGGTGCTATTGTGTCCTTACCTTTTCCACTCAAACACGGACACACAGCTTGCGGAAGGGGGGGTGACCTTCTGATGTCCACTTACTAGTGTCTCATCACTCAGGGCCTACCTGGCCAACGAATGAGTATATAAGGAACCTCACGTGTAGTACAAATAAAACCAGAGTCCTGGCTTGTAAATCCCCTCATAAAGAAGCAGTTTTGGTGCTGAGAACTGAAAAGTAGGTATGATACGGTGTTTCAAACACTGGGAAAATGTTCTTTTTTGTTTCTGGCAGGGGGATGCCTCAGGCAAAGGAGGCTCACCTACAGCAGGCCCGGGGGGTCTGTACTCAGATCACAGAGAGACTGACTATAACATCATATGCAGACTATAAAGGCCAAAATTTAAAGGACCTTTGGAAAACATCTTCCCACACAAGCACTTCTCCTGGGACAAGACATTTGGTAAAGAAGAGAATTCAGAAGGTCAGAATACAGGTGCTGTGCTGGGCGTGGGCCCCAAGGCCCCTGCAGCCTGCAGCCCGGGGGGTCCACGGACCACAGCAAGTAACAGCCAGGTGGATGCTTTTCCTAACAGCTGACACTCCCCGTCTGCTCCCAACAGCTGGCTAAACCTGGAGCTAGGACATGGGACCCACCCCATCTGCTCGCACAGCTCACTAACGTCCTGTGCTAGGACGCAGGCTGGGACGCAGGCCAGGATACCGCAGGGCCATAGGTGTGATGCAGGAAACAGGCCATCATGAAGAAACCGCTCCCAAACTGCCACTGTTAGTCACTTCTCAATCCTTTCAAAACAGAGACTATTCATTTAATTCACTGCTAATGATGTACCACTAAGAGCAACAATTCCAATTTGTTTTCACATTTAAGGTTTTATTAGTAAAGTTATAACCACAATGAATAAAACTGAAGATTATTTCAATATGTGAGTCAGAGTAGTAAGGTCAAAATAAGAGGCAAAATGCAGAAAACCAGAACAGCAGAGAATATATAAAGGAAGTAGTATAAAATGCGTATTTCCGCTACCCCAATGGAAAGGCTTTTAGCTGAAAATGACTAATGGTTCAAGGCAAAAAATAGTTTTATAGTAATATTCCCAGTTCTTTTAATTTTCCCCCCAGTATTCTAATTTTACAATTCATATTTCCTAAATTGCTCCTCTAGGCTGGCAGCAGAATGAAGAGATCTGGCCAATTCCAAAGACTGAACTTTTAAATATTTAATAAATGATATTTTTAATATTTCATCATACTCAATTGGCATTATAAAATATTTATGGAAACAAGTGACTGATGTTTCTGTAATCAACCAAAAAGAACACTAATAAAGGGAAGAGACCACCATCCAAAAGTCCAGGGACAGGTTACCCACGCTGAAAGTCTACCTGATTCATTTCTTCATGTTTTAGATCATAAAAAAGCCAACAAAATTTTGCATGGCATAGTCTTCATTACTTGAAATCAGGGACTGGCCAGGCTGGCGACCAGGCCTACGGTAGATGCAGGCTGGATCATGGGGGCATGTCTTTCACTCCAGGGCACGGCCAGTTTTGTGGTTGTAAAAAATGCCACTAGGTTTTTAAAAAGATTTTATTTATTATTTTCAGAGAGAAGGGCAAGGAGGGAGGAAGAAAGGGAGAGAAGCATCAATGTATGGTTGCCTTTCATCTGCCTCCAGCCACGGACCAGGCTGGAGACCTGGCTTGCAACCGGGTTATGTGCCCTGACTGGGGAATTGAACAGGTGACCTTTGGTTCGCAGGCTGGCACCTTATCCACTGTGCTACCAGCCAGGGCCAAAATGCCACTAATTTAAAAATCAAAGTGAAGAGAATGCCATAGTCAACTTTAGGGTTAACCTTTAATATCAAAAAACATATACCTCCCTTGTACATCCCAACTCTGGGGCCAAAAGAAGCCTGGCCCTTGGTCCAGGTCACAGGAGCCACAGAGCCCCAGCAAGGTGGCAGCCCCGACACCAACCCAGCACAAGTTTCTGCCCATCTGATAAATTTATTTTCAAAGAGCTATCCACTCTTTCCAAAAACAAATTTAGTGTGTGCCCCCCCTTCTCATTCCAGAATATCTGTGCTGGTAATAACGGGCCAATAATATCATAATAATGCATAACGACAGCTCTGTGTTTTAAGAGACTGCAGGCATTTCACTGGTAAATCTCAGGTAATGTTAGGTTTTGTTTGCAGGTTCAATGGTTAACCTTGGTCCATCGAAAAAACCTGCAATTAAGAAACACCGCCACTAGGTGGCGCCAGGTGCCCGCCGCAAATGACCAGGCTTTGCAAAGCCAGCGCCTCCCTCAAGAAAACTAATCAGTGTTAGCAGATCCCTTGTTAAAAGTAATATGCATAGAAGAGTGTCTTAAAACGTATAAATATAAAATCTCTAGCTGATTCTTTTTCCCTTAAAGCCATTTAAAATGAGTAAATTTTTAAATATATATTTGTACTTTAAAATTTTTTCCTATTAACCTTTTTTTTTTTTTAAATGTTATTACTTTTAAAGAGAGGGGAAGGGAGAGAGGCAGAGAGGGAGAGAAGCATCAATGTATGGTTGCCTTTCACCTGCGTCCAGCTACAGACCTGGCTGGAGACCTGGCTTGCAACCTGGTTATGTGCCCTGGCTGGGAATCGAACCAGCGACCTTTGGGTTCACAGGCTGGCATCTATCGAGCCACCAGCCAGGGCTAAAATAAGTAAATTATATAGTTCCAAAATAAAAATATAAAGGCATTCAATCTTTGGACTCTAAGCACCGTCCCCACTCGTAAGTTCCTGTTTAGATCAGACCATCGCTGATCCTTCAAACCAGACCAATGTCTAAGGGCCCCTGGCATCACCCTGCCATGGGCTGCCAGTCCGTGCAGAGGCAGAGACGCCCCGGTCTGTCCTGCGTGCAGCTGACCACGCAGGGGCACACCTGCTGCTGGGCGTGCAGGGTGCCACCTGTCAGTTAACACACATACCGCCACCGTCCAAGTCCTAAAGGACTACGGGGCCAGAACCACAGGGTCCCGCAGTGTGGTGGGAAGAGGGGAGGGAACAAACCCGTGCTGGGATCAGTGAGCACGCAGCCACCTCCGCTGTGCCAGCCCTCGCCCGAGGGAAGCGGCGAGCTCTGGGGTCTGATCGGGGGAGCAGGACCTCCTCTCCACAAGGGACACCGCTCACTTCAGCTCCTGACTCGGCCAGAACTCGTCACTTGCCCCACCCGGCCTCACCAGGTGGGGAGCATTTCTAACGCTCCAGGAACAGAGAGCAGGAAATATCTGACTGAGATCAGCCCTGGGGACCATCAGAAGCACACCTGCAGACCCCCCAAGGAAGATCCTTCGGAGGAAGTATTTTTAAACAGAACAAAAATATACCAGGTAGAAAAATCTACAGCTCGTTCTGGGACTAGCAAGACTGGAATAAGTGTATGTACATGAGGTGCAGCTGGAGCGCTTGAGCACCACCCTTCCCTGCTACCCCAGTGCTACTCCATTCCCTAACAGTGCAGGTGGTAGAAAAGGCAGGAACTTGGTTGATAAACTGTTTCTGACTCTAGGGACAACTTCCTTAACTACACATGCCTATTTCTACGCTGTCAGCGGGCGGGGGACGCCCATCCACTCCTTGCTTTGGGAGGACTATGAGTAACCTGCGGGAAGAGCCCACGCGCTGAGCCTGCCGCAGGTGCTCTGGGTGGATAATTCGTCTGCAGCAGGAGCCATGTTTCAGCAAAAAGAGGGCAGGACTGGAGCCAGGAGACTCGGAGGCATTCCCAGGACAACCTCCCATCATTATCTTCCTCCTAAACACAACCGACAAGGCACCCTGCAGGCTCAGACCCTGGGGAGGCTTAATTTATCCCTTTACCCCTTTCCTTCGGCAGAAGAGAGTCTATTATACGGTGATACTGTTAAGAGCAAAACAAAAAGCACACACAAAAACACCTGGCTTTTTCTTTTCTTTCTTTCTCTTTTTTTTTAACAACAAAAGCGACTGTTCATCAGCCACAGCTGGTCGGGGGGCATCTGTCCTTTTATGACTGGCTGACTCTACGCAGCGTAAGGCAAGGTCCTTTCAGTGTCCCCTCCTTACAGCCGAGTAAGACTCCGCAGCCGATGCTGCTTCCCGGCCATGCCAGGCTCCACTTTACATCCTCACCAACACAGCACAAGTTCCAGCTTCTCTGCATCCTTCCAACCTGCCATTTTCCGGGGTTTTACAGTAGCCACTCAACGGCTGTGACCAAACAAGTTTCATAGCAAATAATTTTATCTTTTTGTAATTTAAGTAAAATACAAAAGTAGAAGGAATGGAATAATAAGCCCCATGCACCCAGGACACTACAATGATCAACACGGGACCAATCCTGACTTACTCCTATTCCTACCACCACTTTTTTTTTTTTTTTTAAGATTTTATTTCATTATTTTTTAGAAAGAGGGGAAGGGAGAGAGGCAGAGAGGGAGCGAGACATCAATGTATGGTTGTGTTTCACCTGCCTCCAGCCACAGACCTGACTGGAGACCTGGCTTGCAACCTGGTTACGTGCCCTGGCTGGGGAATCGAACCTGCGACCTTTGGGTTCGCAGGGCCGGCGCCTTAACCACTGTGCTACCAGCCAGGCCCCTACCACCACTTTTGACCATTTGAAACAAGTTACCCATGTCACAAAACATCACCCCCTCAATACTTCAACATACAACTCTAAAAGATAAAGACCCTCTAAACCTAGCATAATGGCATTATCACCTAAAAAATTCATAATTATTCAATACCAACAACTAGCCAATCAGGATTCACCCTTACCCGGTTATTTTGGTGTATCAAATAATTTAATACACCTCTGTGCATGGTATTTCATCCTGAATTCTACTGTTATGGAAGAAAAACTTGAAACCATTTATCACCCTTAAAGAATATTTTAGTGGTTCCCACATTAAGTACATGTATTATGCAGGGTTTTTTATAGATGTTCTTCATCAAGTTGAGAGTTGCCCTTTCTTCCTAATTTGCTTCCAGTTTTTATCATGAATGGGCGTTAGACTTTGTCGAATGCTATTTCTGCATTAATTAACATGATCATGTGACTTTTAAAAACTTTTATTTAGTGGATTATTAACTTTGGATTGTTGAAACAGCCTTGTGAACAAAGAATAAGTCCCGTTTGGTCATGGTGTATAATTCTTTTATACACTGTAGAATTTGATTCTGTAGTATCTTACTGACGAGTCTTTATTTAACCACTTTATTGAGATTGTCCTTTAAAACGTTTTTCCTCACTATTTCAATTGTTTGACCTGAAAATCCAACTGGCTTGAACATATCCAGTTTTCTATGTTCAACATCAAATACAACAGTTTTTAGGGGCCCTGACTTCCTTCCATGCTATGTGTACTGGTTTTGCCCACAGTTACAAGACTGACCTAAAAGGTTTAGCCACATGGTTCACTGAGAGAGCAACGGTCAATGCTATCTTTCAGAAATCAGGGTGTGCTTCTCTCAAATGTGCTTTTAAAAATTAGGATAGCCCTCGCCGGTGTGGCTCAGTGGACTGAGTGCCGGCCTGTGAACCAAAGAGTCGCTGGTTCAATTCCCGGTCAGGGCACAGGCCTGGGTTGCAGGTCAGGTCCCTAGTTGGGGGCGTGAAAGAGGCAACCACACATTGATGTTTCTTTCCCTTTCATCCTCCCTTCCCCTCTCAATAAAAATAAATAAATAAATAAATATAATCTTTTTTTTTTTTTTTCAATTAGGATTTTTATAAAAAGTGGCATTAACATTTCTGATGTTAAATCTGGCTGAGATGCAGCCACCCAAACCTGAAGACCTGTCACGGAAGACCTGTTGCGAGGCGGCAGGACCTCCAACGCTGTTGATTTCCTTTCCATGAATCCTCTCCGAAGGAAAAAGGTGGAAACACGAAATACTGGCAGGAGGCTTTAGGGGCTTCAGACACCTGTGGAAACCGTTCCAGGTGGACTATTTCAAACAGCAACCTATTAGCTGGTCGTGGGAAGCCCGGCACCTTCCCCAGCACCTCAGCGGAACCGGAAACCAAGTGGCAGCACTGGGTTTCTTTCACGGCTGTGGTTCTCAGGTTCTACTTGTATTTCATGGTGTTTGGCAGCAACATCTCAACAGTTCACGGAGCAACTTCCCCACGGGGACCCCGGGAAACAGACCAGGGAGGAGACAAACAAGGGGAGCCGCTGCTCTTGCGTTTCCAGAGGCTGCGAAGGCGGGGGGCACAGAAAGGTCCTCAGCAACGAAGCTGGTGGGATGCTGGGATGACAGGGCACAGTAACGGAGAAGGCGGGCCAGTGAAAGAGACAGAACACAGTGCTTTTACCTGGAATAGAATAGCAGGACTCCCAGGTACTGCCCGTCCTGTTCCCCTACTTAAGTTATAGACAGGTAGCTGCGTTGTGCAGCTCAGGGGGCTACACAATTAAACACGGTTACTCCCCTGTTCTGAGAAAGACCAAAGGCAACTGCACAGGCAGGAGGGTGGCTGGGTGGCTGGGTGGGTGTCTCCACACCAATATAAGGGTCTCCTTCTGTAAACAAGTTCCAGGCACATCCTACACAGGGAAAGGGCTAGTCTGGCACCCGATCCTAAGCTGTCAAGAATGGTTAGCCTATTTTATTCATTATCATCAGGAAAAATGAGACACTTTTTAAAAATATATAAGCTGATTTCTTTTTTTTAAGATTTTATTTGTTATTTTCAGAGAGAGAGGAAGGGAGAGAGGCAGAGAAGAAGAGAAAGAGATGAGTGTATGGTTGCCTTTCACCTCCCTCCAGCTATGGACCTGGCTGGAGACCTGGCTTGCAACCTGGTTATGTGCCCTGACTGGGAATCGAACCAGCGACCTTTGGGTTTGCAGGCTGGTGCCTTATCCACTGAGCCACCAGCCAGGGCTTGAGATGCTTTTAAAGAAGTCTTTAGCAAATGTTTCATTTAATTTTTACATTTAAAGGGGCTACCCTTCCGTTACCCATTAATCTCATTTTATAAAAAGTTACTATTTAATTTTCAAAGCAGCTTAATATCCTATCCGCAAGCTTTTCCAGTGAGCAAATGAAAACATTCCACAAGCAGGAAGGGCAGCAGCCAATTACTTTTCTAAACGGACTGTTTTACTCAACATTCAAAGTTACCCCATAAAATCAACAGGCCAGGCCCAGGCCCAGAACCTGAGCAGCTTCTGTGTTCCTCGTGTGCTTTAGCCTCCTTCATGAACCTCACATATCAACAGGGAGCCTCGTGAACGCCACAGATGTGACACGGCAGTGGCTAACACGGGAGGATGCCTCGGGCCCAGCTACCAGGTTTCCAACCGTTAAAGCTCTTGCACGACTCTTGTAGAAGTTGCAACCGGTGACAGGTGAGGTGTGCAAGGAAGACACTCCTTAACCTCCCAGGGGAAGCGGGCTCCCTGCGCTGCGCTGGAGCTTGGGAGGTGGAAGTGCTCCCGGGCTCTGGGCTCCTCTGAGGCCCAGGACCGAACACCCTGCAGCCTGTTCACCCGCCAGGGAGGGATGCGGGCTGGAGCCCTAGCAGCAGTGTCCTGGCAACAGGAGACACTCGGTCTGACCCCTCACAACGCCCTAGAGGTGACACGCAAGAATGGTGGTGTTTGCAGGTCAACACACCAGGGAAACCGGGATCTTTTGTGACCCACGTGGACGGGCATGGGCGTAGGTCCGAGGGTCCCATGTGTTTCTCCAGCTCTGTGCCCACAGGGGCAGCTGTTGGTGGACAAATACTGAGAAGGTGTACGAGGTCTGTTCCAAAAGCATCAAGCCAATGTTAAAATAATTAACACCGTTTACGCAGCCGATACTTTCGGGACAGACTTCATATGGTAGCACTCAGTTTCAGGAGGAATAAAAGGGGTGGGGGGCGCAAGGGGATGGAGTTGGAGAATGTGTCTTCCTCATTCAGATGTTTGTCTCTGTGTAAGGAGAAGTAGGAAACCAGAGAAACATCCGTTATTAAAATGATTATAACTGGTACCCTAATAGGTGAGGAAAGGCCACACCCCAGAGGCAGAATATTCTAGACATCTTCCCTCAACTATACCCTCTAGTCTGCGTTGGTCTGACTGACCTGGGCTGGGCAAGTGGGACCAGACCATCCTTAAGATCTGATGCACTTGCCAACAAAGAACAAACTCCAACAGAGGAGTGTGGAGTGTCCTCTTGTTAGAGAACCTGGGCAACCTCCACTTCCACTCTCCTCCACACCTCCCGGCCCTCTGTGCCCGCCCGCACCCCCCAGAGCTCCCCTGGCCCACTGGAGCCAGTCTCTGGTTTCACTCCCCTACCATCCTGACTCCAAACTGCTACAGCTGCAGCCACCAGCTCCTTGGTTTTGTTTTAGCACCAAAGTCCCCTTAAGCAAAATTACCTCCTGCCTGACTACTCATGCTCTCCAAGGTAACGTCTAGCCCTGCTCACAGGCCAAGCAACGCAAAGAGCTTCCAACCGGATCTTCAGTGTCACCTTTCTGTCCACGCTGCCACCAGGCTCCTGAGGCTTCAACCAGGGTACAGAACAGCCCCCCGCCAGCATAGCCTCCGGATCTGCACACCTCTCAGCCTGCACCCACCTGCTCCCACTTCCCAGTTGCTCACAACCCTGCTCAGACCGCCAGCTTGCCTGAGAAAGTAAGTTGAGTCGAATGATGGTGACTTAAGGTACCCACACTTGCTTTCTGCAAAGAACTTCAACAACTTAATATAAAAGTAGAAAATAAGAAGAGAAAACCAAGCATCCTGCAAGCTGGCGAA
This sequence comes from Noctilio leporinus, assembly GCA_004026585.1. Taxonomy (NCBI): domain Eukaryota; kingdom Metazoa; phylum Chordata; class Mammalia; order Chiroptera; family Noctilionidae; genus Noctilio; species Noctilio leporinus. The sequence goes on along the minus strand of PVIW01000360.1, from coordinate 68,803 downwards.
GGGAAGTATTTTTGGAACAGAGGCCTTTAACGCCTCTCACTTCTTATCTTGACTGCATGGAAATTATTCAGAGAAACCGTGTCTTTATGCAGTTCTTTACAGAATGAAACCATGATAGAATATGTCAATTTGTTGATTTGTATGCGTCCATTTATCAACTAACTCTGACAATGCAAGTCAATCCGATATCTAGTGATGTAAAAACGTACATGCTGTGGTTTCCTGAATTTTCCTATTTTGCCACATTATCAGAAAATACAGGCCAGGTTTGCCCTTTCTTTCTTCTTTATCAGCATCACATTTGTCTTGAGTTAAAATAGGACAGGGCGCTGTCCTGAATCGTAACCCAATAGTCCAGTGGTAATTTCCAAGTTCTGTTTGTGTTCTTAGTCTCCTGACCTTCATCTACAATGGAAAACTTTATCATCGACAGTTTAGAAAAGGCCACAGAGCATTCAAGACCTGTTGCTATTCACCACCAACTTCTTAACAGCTGTTACCCAAAGCACAGCCAGGCACTGACCAGAATTGTCTAATAAACCCATGACAGCTAGTCAGAAAAACCACGATTCTGTCCTTGATCCCCTGTTCCTCGTTTCTTTTTCACCTGCATTCTTATAGTATTAGCGATAGTGACAAATGCTTTTTACGTAGTTTACATTATTATAGATAAAAATGCATTGCAACAGTTTTAGTAATAAGCACAGAAAATAAAACAGCTCACCCCTACTTTGCCACTGACTCTCAGGAAGCACATTTATGGTATAAAGAGAATTAATACAACAAGGGAACAAATGTCCAGGGCTGGGAAGATGAGAAAGCAGAGGAAAAGCACATACTTCCCTAGGTTGTTTTCAGTGGTTTGAACCCTGGGCGCTGAGAAAATGTAGGGACAGAGCTGCCAACCTGCGCTCTGCTGACCTTCCAGGACTGCGCCATGGATCTAACACCTAACACCTCACTCTAACCAGAAAGGAGGACACTTTAACGTACCCTGCCAGGATTTTGACACTCGCTGTGGGCAAAATTCTAGACTGGTTTGGTGGCTTTAGAGAAGGAAAAGAAATCACAGAGAGCTGGTGACATTTTCACAAAAGCAAGATATCCAAATGTTTTCTTTCCAGCGGGAAAGAAGGCAAGCCGAGAGGATGCTGGACCCCTGGGCGCTGTGATGGAAGGAGCCCCTGGGTGGGAGTTCAGCACAGCCCCAGTGACACCCCAGAAACAGTGCCCAGGCTGGGCAACGCCTCCTCTCCTGTGCCTGCGAACAGGACAGGGAAACGAAGACTGGGAGAAACTAAGACAGGTGGACTTAACTCGGTTTAATGACCACCCAAAAGGCCACTGAATAATGAACCCCGAGGCCTGGGATAGTCTCTCCTAACCTTCTGAAGGCTCTGACTTGGATGGCCCTCTTCGACCTTTACATCAAATGTGAGGGCGACATGAACAGATGGAATGTGGAGTCAGGATTCAAAGCTTTTGGGCAGCACTGTACCACCCCAACATGTTGGGAGCACTTCGGGGTTCAGGTTAAATAACCTCCATCCAGTGAGGCAGCGGGAAGCCGAGAATGGCGGGGGGGGGGGCAGGGTACCCCGACCCCGCTCTGCTCCCGCATGGGGCTCTGTTAACACCCCCACCCACCTGAAAGGGGCTACCACAACCAGGGAGCACACAAGGAGGGACACCGGGCCAGCAGGCAGATTTGGGGATTAGAGACACAAGACCCAGAACAGCCACCTCCACATTGAAGAACAAGGACAAAACTTACATAAAGCTCCAGTAATCAAGACAGCGAAGCATTGCCACCAATCAGTGGAACAGAACTGAGAGCCCAGAAATAGATCCACATAGACACAGTCAACTGATCTCTGACACAGGAGCAAAGGCAACAGAACGGAACCAAGTCTTTGTGACAAATGGTGCTGAACACTGCACGTCCACAGGAAAATAAGTGAATCTAGACACAGATCCTACACTGCTCACAAAAATGAACTCCAAATGGATATAGACCTAAATGTAAAGCAAAAATGATAAAACTCCTAAAAGACAAAATTGGGTAAAACATGGAAGACCTTGCATTCCGATGATGACTTTTTAAGATACAACACCAACGACACACAATCCATGAAATACATGACAAGCTGGATTTAATTAAAATGAAAAACTTCTAGCCCTGGCTGGTGGCACAGTGGATAAGGCGCTGGCCTGAGAACCCAAAGGTTGCTGGTTCAATTCCCAGCCAGGGCACATAACCAGGTTGCAAACCAGGTCTCCAGTCAGGTCTGTGGCTGGAGGCAGGTGAAAGGCAACCATATATTGAGGTCTCTCTCCCTCTCTGCCTCTCTTCCTTCCCCTCTTCCTAAAAATAATGAAATAAAATTTTTACAAAAAAAAAAGAAAGAAAAACTCCTCTACAAAAGGAGTAAGAAGATAACTATAAACTAGGAGAAAATATTTGCAAAAGACACGTGCTAATGGGCTGTCATCCAAAGTGTACAAAGAACTCAATAATAAGAGGACAAGCATCAAAGAAGATAAACAGCCCTTGACTGGTGCGGCTCAGCTGGTTGGGTGTCACCCGCACACTGAAGGGTTTCAAGTTCAACTCCTGGTCAGGGCACATGCCTGGGTTGCAGGTTCAGTCCCCAGTCAGGGTGCGAACAAAAAGGGAACCAATCAGTATTTCTCTCTCACTTAATGTTTCTCTCCTTCTCTTCCTCCCTCCCTTCCCCTCTTCTGAAATCAATAAGCATGTCCTCAGGTGAGAATTTAAAAAAGAAAGAAAAAGAAAATATACAAGCACAGATGGAAGGAGGCTCAACCTCACAGGCCATCAGGGAAGTACAAGTTAAAACAACACCATTGCACCCCCAGCGGAACGTCCAGAATCCAGAACATTGGCAACACCAGATGCTGACAAGGTTATTTGGAGCAACAATGCCTCTCACTTTGGAGACACAACATGGTGCCACCACTTTAGAAGCTAAACAGACTCTTATCGTAGGATCCTGCAGTCTCCCCCCTGGGTATGTACCCAAACTAGCGGAAAACTTACATCCACACCAAATCCTGCATGTGGATGTTTACAGCAGCTTCACTCGTATTTCCAAAGCTTGCCAGGAACCATGATGGCCTGCAGTAGGTGAACGGATCATCCAGACCATGTCATCCGGTGGCACAAAGAAATGGGCCATCAAGCCAGGAGGAGACATGGACAGGGCGTGGCTGCACGCTGCCGAGGGCAAGAAGCCGGTCTGAAAAGCTGCTGTGTGATTCCAAGTGTACGACGGTCCGGAAAAAGCAAAGTGATGGCGGCAGTAAAGGGGTCCGTGGTGGCCAGGGGTCAGAGGGGAGTGAGGGGCGCACTCACACACCCAGAGTTGTCTGGGGGCAGTGAAGGGGCTGAGGGAGACCACGATGGTGGATGGACGCCAGAGGACAGCCACGCCAGAGGGAACGCGGGTGCAGACTGCGGGCTTCGGGCGGGCACGGAACGAAAGTACCGCTGGGGCGCAGGGTGTCAACAGTGGGGGGCACCGTGCCTGTGTGGGGCCAGGGGCGCATGAAACTGTACTTTCCACTCAATTTTGCTATATGACCCCTGAAACTGCTCCCCAAAATTAGGTTTATTAACTTTTTAAAAAGCTATGTTCATTTTGGGCAGCATGAATTTTACCCCCAATTGTAAAAACAGGGACATTATATGGAACTGAGTTCATAAAACAGCAAACGCGTAACGTTTACTAGTGTTCTAAACACTTGCAAAATCGGTTTGCTCCTCCTAACAGCCCCGCAAGGTGGCTCCCATCACCCTCCTTCCACAGGCGGGAAACTGAGGCACAGGTTAAGCAGCTGGCTCCACACCACAGAGCGGGTGAACAGCAGAGCAGGCATGTGAACCCAACAGTGCTCAGCCACTCCACCCTGCTCCCAGGTCCGTGGGGACACAGAGGCGGTGCTGGGACACTGAAGGCCACCCCTCGAGATGGAAGGGGTGGCCCGACGGGACGCACAGGGGCAGAAGCTGCTCCCAGAGCTCGGTGCCCGCTGTGGAGGGACCACACGGAGCGCCTCGCCGCCGTTTCTGAAGCTCCTGTCGGGTCCACGACTGCCACCGAGCAGGGCGCGGGTTTCCGGGCAGTGCCGGAGAAAGAGCTACGAGACGAAGAAGAACGCAGTTCTGTTCATGCCGTGTGCCTTTTCTCCAGAACGTTCAAACGCCTCTCCGATTTCATCATCTTTCCTGACTCGACTGCACATGAAAGGTTTCACGAGACGCCTGAAGCTACCGTTTCTGAACGGTATTTCCTACAGGAAGACACGGGGTGAAAGACACCCTCGCTGGTCTACGTGCTATATTCCTCCTTTCCACATCCTGAGCTACAAAAACGCCACACTGACAATAACAACATCAACGGTTTCCTCTCCAGTAAATGGGTTTATTGAGCTGAACGGAACCTAAAGTCCCTCCCACTTCTAAATTCTAGCCACATTAGTTCGGAAGCTGAATAATATGTTGGCGGATTTGTAAAGTTTGGTGGCTTAAAAGCAATGATAACGTCAGTGAGCAGAGGTTATTCAAGGGAAAAGAAATGGTCAGATTTTCAAGGCACGGGAGGGGGGCTTCACCGTAAAAGGGGACAAGGTATAACGAGGTGGCTTTGCAGGGGAACCCGCAGGTGTGGGACTCAGTGAGGCCGAGCTGGGCCCCCGGGGAACGGCCCGCAGTGCAAAGCCACCAACCACCAAATCAACAGTCACCGCTCCCCACGCAGACAAACGGCACAGCTGCAAGGCCACGCGCAACTTATTCCAGACCGAGATAAGGCCCAACGATTTTTCAGGGAAATTAAGCAAACAGCCAGATGGGTTTCTCTTATTTTGGAAGTTGCCAAAAAATGCTTTTACAATCAAACCAGCCATTTAAATGTCTCCAAAGGGTCATCTTGTGAGAAAAAAAAGGGAAAAGATAGTAATCTGAAAGAGTTTTGCCTACATCTCACGTGAAGAAAAAAATATTAACACAGGAGGTGTATACTACCAAAGAATACACTCAAATAAATAAACCTGATTTTAGCATCTCCTGTGCTTTTCCATCTACTCCTGCTTTCTTCCCCATTAAGAACGTACCCTTGAAGAAAATGAACAAGAAAACCTAGAGCAGTAGCCCACAGACACACGGGAGGGCCCCAGGGTGCCCCCAGGGGGGCAGCAGAGGTTTGCTGCTCCTCACAGGCAGAGCCAGGTGGAGATGGGTCCCGAGTACCAGCAGCTCCGATTTCTTTCTTTAATGAAACAGTTTGCAAGGTCTCCTTCGATACTTCAGTCATCACTCAAAGCGAATCCCTGGTGACCCCACCCCTGACCAACTATGCCCACCAACTGTCATACAGGTGGTCCGAGGACTCCTGGGGTCCCTAAGACCTGATCAGGGGGTCCCCCGAGCCCTCCCTTCTCCAGCTATGTATCTGTATGAGGCCAAATCTTCATCTACTTCACCCAAACAAGCAGCGACAGGTTGATTATTTCCTGGGTTTTTGGCTAAGATGAGCTGTGGCAATATTTGGGTGCAGAACCCCCAGTCTCCTAAACTCATGACAAAGAGCTGAGCACAAACGGAAGACAGTGCGTCTTACTATATGTTTTGGGAAAATGTAGTTATTTTCATTTAAAGTATGTTGTTCCTATCTAACGGATTTATTACTGTTATTTTAAATGGTCTAAGTATTTTAATAGGGTCTCCGTTTAATTTCCACACAAGCCCACAGGAACACAGCTCCCCGCACCCTCAATGACTACCAGCAGCACAGGTGCCCTGACGCAGTGCTGGGCCCAGCCGATCCCGCTACGGCCTTCTAATGGGCCATTACAGCCCCACACCCAGGACAGAGGCTGGATGGATGACACTGAGAATGTTATAAAACACCCTGCATAAGCCAGGGCACATAGCCAGGTTGCAAGCCAGGTCTCCAGCCAGGTCCATGGCTGGAGGCAGGTGAAAGGCAACCACACACTGATGTCTCTCTCCCTCTCTCCTTTCCCCTCTCTCTGGAAATAATAAAATCTTACAAACAAACAAACAAACAAAAAACACCCTGTATAAAATAAATTCTTTTCATTGAAAACTATGACTATATAAGTTTTATTTACATACTTAGGGGGAAGAAATCTAGACACACAAATGTGTTGAGACTGATCATCTCAGACAGGCAGTATCTGAGACCATCTTCACTTACTCTTTTTCACTCCCATTTGTACTTTCCGTTTCCTATGGTAAGGAGGTAGGGGACAGCTGGAGCATTTCCCGAGGGGTATCCCCTGGAACACTGGGGCCCCAGAAGCTCCAGAAAGAGTCCACGGTCAAGGCAGCTGCATAGATGTTGGTTATAACCCCCACTCAGAAATTCCTCAACACGCATCACTATTCTAGAGGTTCCAGGAAGTCCTGTAGTAAGGAAACCTGTTTTAACATGTTTCTCAAGCTGAGATGGAACACCTGTCCCTGTAACACACTTAGGGATACAATGCCTTAGAGATCCACCCGTCATCCTGTACAACAATTCGAAGAGGAGGCCTGCGGTTAGTTGGCCCTTTATCATGACTGTTGGAAGCCACTATGTCACCATTATTTAGCACGGGTGACTTCTGGTAAACAACACATACAAATCTGCGATGTTTTGGAGCTGGTGCAAAACACACTTCTTACTTTTGCTCTAGTAAAATACCTCTATGCAAAGAAGCAAATCTGCTACAGACACAGAAGCTTAGAAATTCAATGAATAGTTTTAAACACTGTCCTTCAGTGAAATTCTTTCCGGATGAAAAGCATTGAAGTACATTTGATCCCAAGTCATCCCCTGAAATAATGTTCCATAGCAAGTATTCTGCAAGAGGATGGTTTGTTCGTACAGAAGGTTCCAGTGTCACCCACCCGTGTCCCCTCCGCCCCAGCACCTGGGCGCCAGGGGGCTCGCTAGCTCATCCCCTCCCTCCTGCTTCCTCTCCTGTTCAAGGTGACAACGAAGCAGCCACAGCACCCCCTGCTCTCTCAGGCGGCTCTCAGAAACCAAATCGTGGTCCTTCCTTTTCACCACCCTGTTCCAGGTGTGAGCCAGGAGCCCGCCCGGCCACAGCGGATGCCTGGGTCCTCTAAAGCCACCCTTCCACGTCACCCCACTCACCTCGAAAGCGCAACAAGCACCTGACTGTCGGCTCGTATGATTATTAATAGAGAGATGGGGCGGGTGCTGCGGTTGACCGCACATCTGCCCGATCTTCACTTGTTACAAGTTAAATAGGGTTCCAACATTGTGACAATGTTTCCAGGAGAAAATACTATTTGAGTTTCAAGTTGGATTCTTGCTAGATCAGCATGAAGTGCTTTTTTGGGCCACCCAGGAGTCTGCACTGGGCCCCGGGAAACAACACAGCAGGGCAGAGCCGAGCTCAGGCGGCTGGTGACCGACCCGCACCAGGTGTGAGCTCACCTGAGCCAGGCTGGCAGGTCTGAGCACGGAGAACTGAACGTGCCTGAGCATTTCAGGGGAAAAGCTCTCAACCTGCCCAGGACAAGACATGGACTAACTTCCGTGAGCAACTGTCCAGGGTTCCTTAGATGTCTGGTTCCATCCCTGCCCACTGCACTGGGCTGCCTCAGTTTACCTATTTGTCCATGCCTGGGTTTCCAAAAGAACATAGAACCAGGACTGCTCTATTTCAAGACAAGGCTTTTACCCCAAATCCCAAATCCCTTTCTGCTCCCCTGTACCAACGTAGTTGCTCGGTAAAACAGAAATTCATTCAGCCTTCTCCCTGAACTCGGGCCTACGCAACCCACACCCAAGGGCCTGCATGTGCTCTCCCATTGCTCCTGGTTTCGCTCTGTCCATCAGCACCAAAAACCATACCTGTCCGTACCTCGTAAGAAAAGATCCCAATGAAGACATACTTTTTTTATGCATTACTTTTCTAAAGTTGTAAAAAAGATCACAAACCTTCTGAGAATACTCAGAAATAATCATTCTTGCCCTGGCTGGTGTGGTTCAGTGGATCGGGTGCCGGCCTACAGATGAGAGGTGTGGGGTTGGATTCCCAGTCAGGACACATGCCCAGGCCTGGACCCAGGTCCCCAGCTGGGGGCGCGCAAGAGACAGCTGATCGATATTTCTCTCCCTCTCTTTCTTCCTCCTTTCCCCTCTCTCTAAAAATAAATAATAATCCTAGAAATAAATGGGGTTAATCATTGGCATTTCATCAAGCAAGTATTAACATTAGTTCTTATTAATACAAGTCATTAGGGAGAAAGCTATATTAAGAAATTATCTCATTGGTACTCATTCCTCCAGTAATTAAACATTTAAAAAAGGGCAGATTTCATATAAAAAAACATTTTTGTCATTTTCTATCCTAAGCCTTGAATATTTAGAAGGTGCTTATTAATTGCTTCTTTTAATGAAGCAACAGAAGACTTCATACACTTAAGAATGAACTCTTTAAACTGCTGCCAAATGAAAATGCTTTACTCAGGAACCATGGGCAGATATTAATGGCTATTTACACACAACTCAGAAGCAAGATCAGAAGCATTGCCAATTCAGGGCTTTCTAATCCAGGCTGTGGGTTACGGGGGCACCCTACCATTAACACAGCACTAGCAATGGGGGTCCCCAAATCCTGTGGGTGGTTGCTGCCTACCTCAGTCCACCCTCCCGTTTCTTCAGTAACTGTAGCCAGAGTGAAGAAGACCAGGGAGAAAATAAAATTCAAGCCAGTGCATTTTGCTACTTATTAACTCTTCTGAGAAACATTTGAAATGTATGACCCCCCAAAAAAAAAAATGATTAGGAATTATACAAGAACTTTAATTAATTCTGTTATCCTTGTTGCTAATTCCATAAGCAAAATGAAACCGGTATGAACTAGGGCATTATTTTTTAAAGTTTTATTATTTTAAGAGGGAAGGGCAGGGAGGGAGGAAGAAAGGGAGAGAAGAGGCATCAGTGTATGGTTGCCTTTCACCTGCCTCCAGCTGGGGACCTGGCTGGAGACCTGGCCTGCAACCTGGTTCTGTGCCCTGGCTGGGAATCGAAATTAGGCATTTGAAAGGTAAACTTGGTATAATGCTATCATCACCCTCCTGAAATTCTTCATTTTTGAACAATGGGGATCTGCACTTTGATTCTGCTCCTGGCCCCATGTATTATGCAGCAGGTTCTATCAATATTCATCATTAACTGCACCTAAAATATGCAAAATTAAATGTGACTGGATTCTGCATTTGAGATGGAATAAATTATGTTCTTTAAAGGCCACTGAATAGACAATCTTATACAAATCATTCTTAAGTTTTACATACATGAATTGAAGTTTATGACATTCCTTTTTTTCTTTCTTCATGGTCCTTAAAATGAAAATACTATATTATATAAGAAAATAATTTTTCAGTATTACGAAGAGCCCAGAATAAATGTCCTTGTTAGATTTTAAGTAGGTATTAAAGACATTCATTTCGACTGAGTTTTAAAACTTTGAACCTAAAGACGTATTCCTAAGTGTTTTGCACTATGGCTGAAGATTGGGCATGTAATAATAAGTTAAAAAAATTAAATTAAGCCCTGGCTGGTGGCCTAGTGGATAAGGTGCTGGTCTGCGAACCGAAAGGTCACAGGTTCGATTCCCAGCCAGGGCACAAAACCAGGTTGCAAGCCAGGTTTCCAGCCAGGTCTGTCGCTGGAGGCAGGTGAAAGGCAACCAACCATACATTGATGTTTCTCTCCCTTTCCTCCTCCCTCCTTGCCCTTCTCTCTGAAAATAATGAATAAAATCTTAAAAAAAAAAAAAAAAAAGACTGAATAATTTTTTTAATTAAAGAACCAGACAAAATAACATACTTTAAAAAGCACACCTTTTAGCCAATAAGCCTAACAAGAATTGAATAAAGAAATGTCTTTTTCTAACCAGCTGTAGTTACAGAATTCTAGTGATTCTCTCAGCCCCTTCACCACGTTAAACCCTGATCCAGAACCTAGACAGGCCCTCTGTGTGAGCAGTCCCCTCCCCAGTCACTCAGTCTGTGGCACTCCTCAGATCCAGGGAATTGGGGCCTGGGTGGCACAGATGCTAGACCACTCACTGATGCTTTCCCTCCAGCGACAGGTGGTAACAACAAAGAGCGGCAGGAATGGGTCCCACCCAAGATTGGAAGGGTTGGTAGGATTTCGTCTTAAGGAAAGCAGACTGAAGGTTCAAACGATGTTTTGAAGAAAAGCGCTGCTTTGTGTGCTAGCAAGTGTGAGGCTGAAAGACCCATGGCCGGGGGGACATGTGGAGACAGGTCTGCCTGACAGGGAAGGCTGGTCCTGTGAGGCAGACAGATCTTTCAAAGCTGCTTTCAACTAACAAGGCTAAGGCTGGGGGTGGGGGTGATGCTGCAGATAACCACAAAGGGAGAAGCTGGTGGATGAAAGCTAAATTCGTCCCTCGGGCAGGGGAGAAATCCGGGACTTAGGACTCTAAGGGAATACCCTGTGGCAACTGTGAATCCAGACTGGTTAGGAGCAGGCTCCAGGAGTGATTTGCAGCGGGGATTAGGAGCGACTGCAGGATGGAGCAGCCACTTTGTAAAACAGCCTGGCAGTTCCTCAGGATGTTACACACAGAGTGGTCATGAGACCCAACAGTTCCCCTCCTAGGTACATACCCGACAGGTGTCAAAATATACATCCACACAAGGACAGGCTCGTGAATTCCACAACAGCACTGTTCCCAGCACCCACAAGGTGGAAACCAACTCAAACGTGCATCCGCAGGTGAGTGAAGAGGAAAACCAGCGGGGCGTACCCATAGGATGGAACACCGCCTTGAGTCTGTTTGGCTCCTCGGACAGAGCGGTAGACTGAGTGGCTTATAAGCAAGAGAAATTTACTTCTCACACTCTGGATGCTGGACCCAAGATCAAGGTCCTGGTAAATTTGGTGTCTGGTGAGAGCCCACTTTCGGGCTCTTCGTTTTTCCTTCTCTTGACCCTTTTTCTTCTTTTAGAAAGAGGCTTTCAAGTTATTTTATTTTTTTAAGATTTTAATTACTTTTTGAGAGAAGGAAAGAGAGGGAGAGAAACATGGATGAGTGAGAGATGCATCAATCAGTTGCCTCTTGCACACCCCTCACTGGGGACCGGGCCCACAATCTAGGCCTGCGCCCTGACTGGGAATCGAACCACTGACCTTTGGGTTCGCAGGCCAGTACTCAGTCCACGGAGCCACACCAGCCAGGGCTCACTGCCTGATTCTCACACAGCCACCTTTCTCTCTTGGCATAAAGGGTGAGGGAGATGGCTGACATCTCTTCTGTAAGGCGCACCACTCCAACCCATGCTGGCTCTGCCCCTGTGACCTGGCCAAGGCCCCAACTCCAAATACAGCGACGTTGGGGCTTAGGTTTCAACGTGTACATTTTGGAGGGACACAGATCTATAGCAATGGTTATTCAACCATAAAAAGAAATAAAGTTTTGACACATGGTGTAACATGGATGGATCTTAAAAATGTCATGCCAAGTGAAAGAAGGCAGTCACAGAAGGCCGCATGTTGTGTGATTCCGTCGCTATGAAATGTCCAGATCAGTGGCTGCCGGGGGCAGGGAAGGGGAATTTGGAGTGGCAGCTAAGGACTCGGGAGTTTCTTTTCGGTGTAATGAAAATGTTCTGAAATTAGATAATGGTGATGGTTACACAATTTTGTGAACATACTAAAGTCACTGAATTGTGTGATTTTAAAAGGGTGAATTTTATGATGTGTGAATTATTTCAATAAAGCTGTTTTAAAAAAATTTTTTTTAATCCCTAGCCGGGTAGCTCAGTTGGTTAGAACATCGTCTGGATACACCAAGGTTGCAGGTTCAATCCCGGGTCTGGGCACATATAAGAAGAAACCAATGACTGCATAAATTGGGTGGAACAATAAATCAATGTTTCTATTTCCCCCTTCTTCTTTCTCTAAAATCAATAAAAATTTTAAAAAGAATAGACATAGGAAAAGGAAGTCAGCTTTTGTCCTAAACAGTAAGTGCAAGAAATTATAGAACAAAGATGATTTGAAAAGTTGCGGAATTTAGAAGTTCTTGTAACAAGATAGACTGGTACAAAACAGATGACTGGAAGATAACATTCATGCCCTGGTAGGTGTGGCTCAATGGATTGTGTGCCTGCCTGTTAACCAAAAGGTCACCAGTTCAATTCCTAGTCATAGCACATGCCTGGGTTGTGCACCAGGCCCTCCAGTGCGTGTGTGTGAGAGATGATTGATATCTCTCTCCCACATCGATGTTTCTCTCTCGCTTTTTCCCTCCCTTCCCCTCTCTCTAAAAATAAATAAAATCTTTTCTCAAAAAAAGATAATAATCGAAGCCCTGGCTAGTAGCACAGTGGATAAGGCGCTGGCCTGCGAACCCAAAGGTCGCAGGTTCGATTCCTAGACAGGGCACCTAACCAGGTTGCAAACCAGGTCTCCAGTCAGGTCTGTGGCTGGAGGCAGGTGAAACACAACCATACATTGATGTCTCTCTCCCTCTCTGCCTCTCCCTATTCCCCTCTTTCTAAAAATAATGAAATAAAATATTTTTTAAAAATTAAAAAAAAAAGATGACAATCGTGTCTGAACAAAAGTTAAAAAGAAAATGATTCTCCCTGTACCACGCCCCAACAACCTACTTCTTACTGGGATTTTAAAATGGGAGGAAGGTAGCCCTCGATGTGTTTGATAGGTTTTTGAGACGTTCCAAATTCGGTTACTTCAAACTCATGGAGTCTTTGCCTAAAACCTTAAAAATAAAAAGCCTTAGCAACATCTAGTGGAAAATTTAATCTAATATATCATCCTACAGCTAAATGAGAAAACAGCCACAAATATTCCTAAAATAGGGAAGAAAGGACCCATCAAAGCAGAGTCAAGTGAGCACCATGCTCCAATCCCTATGTAGCAGTGGCCCCATGGAATCGGGCACCCTGTGACACGTGGACCAGGGCACGACCACAGTTTGAGAGTTTACATCTCTGGCCTGCGCAGTCTCCACTGGTGTCAAAATGTCACTTTTACCCTGGCTGGTGTGGCTCAGGGGATTCGCCACTGGCCTGTCAACTGAAGGGTCACCATTTCGATTCCCAGTCAGGGCACATGCCTGGGTTGCAGGCCAGGTCCCCAGGTAGGGGCGTGTGAGAGGCAACCAATAATTCCTCATACAACAATGCTTCTCTCCCTCTCTGTCTCCCTCCCTTCCCCTTTCTAAAAATAAATCATCTTTTTTTTTTTTAAGTCACTTTTGAGAGTTGTTTTTTGAGCCGTCCAAGAGCACAACATTGCCAGCCCTGGCTGGTGGCTCAGTGGATTGGTACAGGCCTGTGAACCCAAAGGTTGCTGGTTCGATTCCCAGCCAGGGCACGTAACCAGGTTGCAAACCAGGTCTCCAGCCAGGTCTGCAGCTGGAGGCAGGTGAAAGGCAACCACACATTAAAGTTTCTCTCCATCTCTGCCCCTCTCCCTTGCTCTCTTTCTGGAAATAATAAAATCTTTTAAAAGTAAGAAATAAAACTAAAAAAATTTTTGCACAAAAACAAATAGTACTAACACAGATAAGGTATAATATAAACCCCTAAAACTTCCTTTTCAAAATGAATTCCCATGAAAACTGCTTGGCATTATGTTTCTCCTAAAGGTAGTACGTAGCCAGAAATGACTCTATTTAACTCAAGGTTCCAATTAATCAGTCGCAGCTCTTAAATCAGAACACATTCAGAATGATTAATATTTTATTATTTCTTCAGCAGCTATAGGCCTCCTAGGAGAAATAAATGACATTTACTTAACAATAAAAATGTTAGATTAAGCATAGTCTTAAAGCCTACATTCAAATGACTTTTTTCCTCAAAGTGGCTCCTGAAGAACAAGGTGACAAATGAAGAAACCATTTTCTAAAAAGGCTGAGAATTACAGCATTTTTTAAAATGGACTCACAGTGGTAGCCACAAAGCTCCAGCCTCCAAAAGGTGCTCAAGGTTTTTACGACCTAATATCCCCCAACACTGCAAGCAACAGAAGAACCCTTGAAAATTTTCCTACTAATGAATTCTGATATCCATGTTGCAGAATTTAAGTAGTTTAGGGTCTGTGAATGCTTTTTTCAGTATATAACATTTACCTGTCAGATGAAAACCTATGCCAGGAAAACGAGCCAAACACCCTTCATCTGGGGGCATATATGTTCCCGTGACACAGACAATAAACAAAATAACAAAGGGTGTCAGAGTAAGTGCTTCAGCAAAAAGGAAGAGGCAAAAAGAAAGAGTGCAGCAGAAAGGAATGATTCACCCTTCAGGGGAGAGAGGAAATCTCCAAAAGGACGGGAGAAAAGGCCTCATTGAGAAGTCTGTATACAAACAGGAATAGTCAATATTATTAATTTGGCTTTGCTATGCATTACATGACTGCACTTGCATTGTTTTTTTTGTTTTTTTTCATATTCATAGAAGCTTTCTACTTTCTCTATTTCAGTTTTCTATTTCCTCCTAATTAATGGACTAGAAGGAAGGAAGGCAGCCTCGAATATGCCATGGCTATTTCTCCTAATATTTTGGTTTACTGTATGTTTTTTGAGAACTATAGCTACAATTAAAGTGACATAATTAATAGTCAACATGCAATTTAGATGACAAAACCTAACATTTTCTGCAGCAATTTTTAATTTAATATTTTTATTTTTTAAAGAGCAATGTATGAACTTCATTTTTTAAATTTTTATTTTATTATTTTTAGAGAGGGGGGAAGGGAGAGAGGCACAGAGGGGGAGAGGCATCAATGTATGGTTGCCTCTTACCTGCTTCCAGCTACGGACCTGGCTGGAGACCTAGCTTCTAACCTGGTTATGTGCCCTGGCTGGGAATCAAACCTTTTTTTAAGATTCTATTTATTATTTTTAGAGAGAAGGGAAGAAAGGAGAGAGGCAGAGAGGGGGAGAGACATCAATGTATGGTTGCCTTTCACCTGCCTCCAGCCACAGACCTGGCTGGAAACCTGGCCTTAACCTGGCTATGTGCCCTGGCTGGGGAATCGAACTAGCGACCCCTGGGCTAGCAGGCTGGCACCAATCCACTGAACCACGCCACCCAGGGCTGCAGCAATTTTTTTAACAGACTTTATGTATGTATTTATTTATTTTTAGGGAGAGGGGAAGGGAGGGAGAAAGAGAGGGAGGGAGAAAGAGAGGGAGGGAGATATCAACGTGTGGTTGGTTCCTACTTGGGCACCCCCAACCGGGGTCCTGGCCCTCAACCCAGGCATGTGCCCTGACTAGGAATCAAACTGGTGACCCTTTGGTTCACAGGCCAGTGCTCAATCCACTGAGTCACACCAGCCAGGCTCTGCAGCAATTTCTATGTGACTTTATCCCATTAATATTTATTAGAGGTAGCCAGAGCAAGGACAGCAGTTCCGAATGTCATACTGTCTTCAAGCAATAAAAGAAAAATTACTTGAAATGATCATCTTTTAAAATAAGCCCACAGAACATGTCTCCACAAATTGTATATTTACGTAGAAAACTCATTTGTAACATTTCATAATGAAGTAATTTTATCAGCATTTCATGCAATATTCAAGTGACATTTTCTAACTTGCAAGCTGAAAACAAAAATAATGAATGCAATGGAATAACTGATGATTAAATGTGTTTTTATTTTGAAGACTAAGAATCCTTAAGCACTATAAATACACCAAGAAAAGCTTCAAGTTAGCAAATTACAAAGGACTCGAGTCATCTTTCACATTAAACTTCTGTTAGTGTGTCATAATGAAGATATTTGATATTGAAATTAATTTACACCATTTAAGTATCTTAATAATGCCAATGGGCTAATGAGCCCATTTGCTAATTCAATAATGAATAGCAGATGTAGGTGAATGAAAAAAGAAAATATGGATTTTCTTTTTTAAAGATTTTATTTCATTATTTTTAGAAAGAGGGGAAGGGAGAGAGGCAAAGAGGGAGAGAATCAACGTATGGTTGCCTTTCATTTGCCTCCAGTTACGGACCTGGCTGGAGACCTGGCTTGCAACCTGGTTATGTGCCCTGGCTGGGGAATCGAACCTGCGACCTTTGGGTTCGCAGTCCGACGCCTTATCCACTGTGCTACCAGCCAGGGCGAGAAAATATGGATTTTAACAGGGAAAGTTATCACTGACTAAACTAAATACACTTGAACTATTCCCAAAATACCCAACCCAAGCACATATTTTAAAAATGTGTTTTTCCCAAGAGAAACAAAACTTTGACCTTTTTTTGCTTGGATATACAGTGTATTAGACTTTCAGACCTCCCTCTCACATCTGAAAAGTAACATTTCAAACTGAGCTCAATGTAACTTCTAAAAATCAAATGGACAGCAATCAGATTCTTAGTAACTAAGATCGTGCGTGATGTGAGTCAACAGAAGGTTAGAAATGAAAGAAGTATTCAAAGTTTATCATTTCTATCTGAAGAAAGAAACAGGACTAAAGACCTGTTTTAGGTTCTTTAGAAGAAGCATTTGCTTCTTCTGCCCTTTAATTTGTTGACACCGTAATTCTCTTCCTATGTCATGCCAAGGAAGAGAAAAATGAGAATTTTTTTAAAAGCTTGCTAAAGTTAAATATGACCATTTCATCTGGACTGGCATCAACCCTCCCCGAAAATCATTATTTTTTAAAAATCATACTAGATTCAAGCATTCTGGAGACTACACCTGGATTACTCCGCTCCAAAGCCAAGGAAAGTGATTACGATTCCAAGATCCACTCGGAAACACGTTATCTGCAATGCGTAAGCTTTTCCTTGGCAAGATGAGTCAACATCAGAAAGCATGCAACGTTTAAAAGTGGACGAAGGGGAAAGCAACAACATAATCAATTCACTAAGAAATACTTCTTGCCAAGTAAGCATGAAATCATTTCAGCCCTAAGGAATCCAGACCGCTTTCTTGCTTCTGCTGAGGCCATCGAAGCCCCAGCGCGGTCTAAAGTGCCTTCAGGAAAAGGTGCACCACGGCGCGGGGGGGTGGGGGGGTGGGAGAGAGGACGATTCCTAAAACACCGGGTGAGACCGCGGTCCTAAACCTCATCACTCTCCCCTTCGGGTGAAAGGTGGGAGAGGAGCAAGAAGTTTCAGCTTCTGCTCGTTTGCTGGAAGGACCCTGAGAGGAGGAGGAAGCGGCGAAGATGCGGCGCCCGCGGTGTAGACGCGGGATCTCGGGAAGGGATGCGGAGGAGTGGGCTCTTATGTAAGCGACCAAAGCCTGCGCGCGCCCCCAGCCCGGGGCAAACCTGAGCGCACACACACTCCCACGGCATCTCCCCCGGGGGTGCAGCCCAGCCGTGGGCGCTGCAGCGGGAGACCGACCGAGCCTTTGGCTGGTCCTCCAAAATCCCTGCTGCCACCCCCCGGGGCTGCGCTGCGGGCGCCCGGGGCCCAGACGCCCCTCCCAGGATAGAGCCCCGCTTCCCCCCGGCGCGGGCAGCGCGGCCACGGCCTCCGGCGCCCCGACCCCCGTTCCGACCCCGCTCCGGGCGCTCGGCCTCGCGCCGAGACCCGGCTACCGCCCGCGCCGACCGGACCCCGACACTCACCTCGCACGGCCCAGACTGCGTCGCCGCACAGCAGCCGGGCCAGCAGCAGCCAGGCGGCCGGGGCCAGCGCGGGCGCAGGGCCGCGCAGCATCGCTCGGGCTCGGGGCGCCGCGGCTGACCCGCAGCGGGAGCGGGAGCGGCAGGAAGGCGCGCGGGGCTCCGAGCGGGGCGCTGGCGGTCGGGAGCCGGCGGCTTCGCGTCGCGCCGAGCACCGGGGTCCGCGGAAGAGCCGCTGCCGGGACGCTGGGCCGCGCGCTCGGGCCGCGAGCGCCCTCCCGCCCGCAGAGGCTGCGCTTGGCTGGAGGCGGCGGCGGCAACTAAGATGGCGGCGGCGCTCTCTCTCGGGTCCGGCGAGGGGACCGGCTCCGGGCGGGGTGGCGGTGGGCGGGGAGGGGAGGGACCGGGAGGGAGCGGGAGCGAGGCGCGCCTGCGGAGACCCGGGAGCGCGCTGGCCGCGGGCGGGCGGGGAAGGGGCGCACGCGCCTGGGCGCTCGGCGCTCGCGCTGGCGGGGGCGCGCAGGGAGGGGGCTCGGGAGAGCGCGGGGGGCGGCCCCGGCCCCCCGGCAGCCGAGAGCATCCGCTGCTCATTCCCCACGCGCGCTCCCAAGCTCCGGAGCCGAGCGAGCGGCGCCCTGCAATTCGAACCTCCCCTCCTGCAGCCCCACCCCGCCCCCCCGGCGCGCAGACCCCCCTGGAAGGTGCGGCCGGTGGCCCGGAGCGCTGACACCCTGGCCCCTTCGGGCCAGTGTCGTCGCCTCCCGGGACCTCGGTGTCTTTGCCGAGCGGAGGGGACGAGAGGGGGCCCTCGGAGTGGAGGCGGTGACTGCGCTTTGTAAACAGTCTGGAGCCGCGCTGCACGTGCCGCACGGGTTCCAGCCCCGCGCGGCCGGTGGGGCCACCGCCCGCCCCGGGGAGGCCGTCCTGAATTCGTAGCTCAAGGTTTCTCCGTTTGCTGAAGAGGTCGTGTTGTGGCTTTTTAAAGGTGGCTTGTGTGCTCGCCCTTCTGGAGAATCTTAGTGCGATGCTAGCCGTCCCCCTCAGACACGTAGAGATCCAAAAGGGATAAAGGAGACCCTCAGGTGGATCCCAAGCCGGAGCTTGTGTCCTCCCTTTTCTTCCCGTGCTGGGGCGCCCACCTTCCCTCCACCCCCCGGGACCACCCCATACTGCAGGAAAGACTGGAACTGTCATGGAGGGCTTCTGCGGGCCAGGCACTGTGGCTGGCTCCGTTTTGCAGGTGAGGACATTAAAACAGGGTGAGACGTTCCCCAGCTGGGATAACTACCGCAGGAAGAACCACTGGCTCTCCGGGACAGACAGTGGCAGTAGGGAGCCGCCAACAGCAAACGTTGAATGAATTATCTCAGACAGTGTGGGAAGAGCTATCAAAGGTGATTCACTGCGCAAGGATCGTGGCCACCGCCTGTTTGCCGAGGGTCTGGTGGCTGGTGCTTGTGGCTACTGTCAGGGGTGGGGGTGGAGGAGGGTGCGCAGCTGTGGAGGCTGGGAGGTTGGGAGTCACTAAGGTTGTGGAGAGCTGTGGGCAGGGAGCCCGGAAAGGTAGCCTGAGGCCAGATTGTGAGATGCTGCAAGTGACAGCAGGAGGGATTTGGACTTAATCTGACAGAGATGACCTTGAACAGCAGTGAACAGAAGCATGGTGTGACTTGAGGGTTTCAGAATGAATATGCTCCTCCCTGTCCTCTGTCCCTCAGAGGCATCCTCCAGCCAAAGCCTGGAGATCCACCTCTGCTTCCCCTGCCACCCGTCCTAGTCCAGGAGGACTGGACCCCTCCTCAGGTGGACCCCTCCCAAGGCTCCTGCTCTAGGCCGCTCCTCCACTCCTCCCAGCCAGCACTGCAGAGTCATCCTCTCCAGGCATTGCTGTTACTCCCATCCCTCCCTGGCTCCTAGAAGCCGGCAACCTACTGCCGCCGCCTCATCAGGTCCAGACAGCTCTACCAGACTTCCTGCCTCTCAGCCCCGGGCCCCACCCAGTTGACCTCAGAGCCTGCTGCTCCCACTGTCTGCCTTCAGTCATTCTTTCCCAGGAACAGCATCACATGGTACACCCTTGTCCACCTTTGCCCTGAGCCTCAGGTCCTTACTGTGCACCTATGGGCTACCTCCTCCAGGAAGTCCTCCTGACTATTACACCCTTCCTCCCCAAACCCCACCTGCTCTTAACCAGCCAAGACTTGGTGATTTGCTGCTTTGTGTTATTTTCTCTGCCCCATTATTCTACTGGGAAGGACCCAGATGGTACAATTAGGCTGCCCTGGATGGGAATCCTGGCTCCTGCTCCTACAGATGACCTTGGACAACTTATGGAACTGTCTGAGTCTCTCTCCTCACTTATGAAATGGGCTAACAATACCTATTTCCTAATTGTGAGAATTAAATGAAATGGAGCAACTGAAGTGCCTCACGGAGGCTAGTATTCCGTAGGTCTAAACTGTAGCAGTTTCTTTTGCCCTCAGCAGCCTTCTGAGCTACTCCTGTACTGCTGAACACACAGTAGGAACTCGGTAAAAACCCAGCTATGAACTAAACACATTTCTGTGTTTGTTTGGTTTTTGATTACGGAGATCACACATCAGAGAGTAAAAGTCTGCCCTAGAGGCTCCCAGGGCCCTTCGAGATTTACAAAACAAAATTATAAAGGTACAATCTCAGAGCTGCGTTTTGAGTCACTAAGCTGATGCCAAGAGGGAGAGGGTAATGTATTCAATTCTATTAGAAACACAAACAATAGCTGTCTGGTCTGGAATCCTGATCCCTTTATCTTCTCACCCTCACTGTCCCTTAAAGAAACAAAGAGAGATCACAGAGGTCCAGCAGCAGGCAGGCAGGCAGGCAGGCAGGCAGCCGTGTGCCCAGTGCAACCTGCACTTGAGATTTGCCCACGGGAGAGGTAAACCCGCGGCGAGGCACAGCCAGAACGTCTCCGAAGCCGGAGAACCAGTGAACTCCGCTTCCTGTTGGCCTGACAATAGCACCCGCCATGTTGGCACTGTTCAGAGGTCTCCACGTGATGGATTAGTTAATTCTCAAAATGGCCCTGCGATGGGGATCAGGGATCAATGCAGGCTTGTGCTGTGGTGAGCAGAAGGGGCCTCCCCTGAGCTGAGCCCGCCGTGCCAGGGACCCTGGGGCCGCCAGGAGGGAGGCACACTGAGGCCTGTCCTTGAGGGGTCCTTAGGTGGGAGGAGAAGGGGTGGCTTTGGGAGCCAGGCAAGGAAGATTTGAACATGGGAACTCTTGACCCTGTAGTAGGTAGAGAGGGTGCAGAATCTCCATCCGGGGTGCTGCATCTTTTGAAAGGACAACAGCCTCTGTACTAAGCTCCTATCGTTTATGTCTGCGGCATACCTCTCCAGAAGGGACTCTCATGATTCCAGAGAAGAAACATGTAACATTTATTCAAGAGAAAGGAGCCCTGGGATTCAACTTCATGTCTGTCCGAGCTCCGAAACGTGCCTTAGCCCCATGTGAAACTGCCCCAGATACCCAGGAACACCCTGCGCGGGAACCCCCCAGCCGGGGGCCACCCCTGGCAGGGGCAGTTCTCATCCAGACTCAACTTCCCCACCTCACCTGGAAGACTGTGCTAGGGCCAGAGGTGCTGTGAGGACGAAAAGAGATTGCAGGAAGCCAAGCGGTTCCCGGGCAGGCGTGCTCGCGGCAGGCAGGGGGCAGGTAGCAAAGTGCTTGGGAGCAAATCCATGTCTGGGACACTGGGGAGAAGGCTTGAGAAATCCCAATGCCTGAAGGCAGTAAAACCGCAGTCCCCGGCAGCACCACAGGGACTCACCTGCAGCCCCTCAAGGTGCACGGTCTGGCCCCACCTCCGCCTTCCAGCAGCCTGGCTGGACTGGCCAGTCACTCCACTCCTGTTGGAAGGGAAAACAAAGGATGTGGCTTAGGGCGGAGACTCTATCTAGTTGGACAGAACTGGGTTCAAACGCATACCTATTGACGTCCTTCCCTTTCGCAAAATTTTCATTTAATTTTGTTTTATGGTTATGTTAAATATTTGCGTAGTTCCAAAGTCAAATCTAGAAAGCAAGGTGCTCAGAGAAATTTAGCTCCATTCCTATCTCCTCCTGACGCCTCCCCCACTTACAGGTGACCATGCTGTCTATTTGGGGCTTATTCTTCCATTGGGGGTGGTTTTTCTTTTAAATACAGATATTTGAATATATTTACCCCACCCCCTTTTTAAAAGATTTTATTCATTATTTTTAGAGAGACGGGCATGGAGGGAGGGAAGAAGAAAAGGAAAGAGACATCCATGTGTGGTTGCCTTTCACCTGCCTCCAGCTACAGACCTGGCTGGAGACCTGGCTTGCAACCTGGTTACGTTGCCCTGGCTGGGAATCGAACCAGTGACCTTTGGGTTCGCAGGCTGGCGCCTTATCCACTATGCCACCAGCCAGGGCTCAAAGTGTCAAAATTAAATTGAATTCTTGGACACTTAGTTGGTGTACACAGAGAATTAGAGAGTTGCTTCGTGTTGAAACCCCCACACCTTTGGTGTTGAGTCAAGAAATAGTTTTCCTCACATGGGCAGATGAGGGTTGAGTTCTCCAGTCCCCTACGGACAGAAGGTGGTTTCCAGTCTTTTCCTTCGAAAGGAGGTTGTCAGTGAGGCTTTTCACATCTTTGGCCTGTTGTGCGGCTTTCTAGCTGGCTCTGTGGCCTGGGCAAGGCCCTTCCCCTCCCATCTCGGTACCTCCAGGTGTAAAATGAAGATGAGTCAGTGCCCGCCTCGTGCCTATGGGGAACAGAGGAGCCAGCCCTCCATTTCCACAGGAACCGAGAATTCCCACGGGGGAAGCGGCAGCCACCGCTGGCTGGTGACAATTTCCAGGGAAAGGAAACCGGCAGCTCGCCTTTGCCCCACCCCACCCCACCCCAAAGGTGGGATAAGGCTTGGGGTTTCCTGTTCCACTGCCTCCCAAAGGTGACACACAGCACATTCCCCTGCCATCTTCAGAGGGGCAGCGAGGGGTGAACGGGAGCCCCTCGGCCCGGCGTGGGGTGGCGGCTGTTCAGTTCTGCAGCTGGAATCACAGGCCTGGCGCTGCCCCCTTCTCTGTCCGGCCTGTAGGAAGAGCCAGGGGAAGGGGGTGAGTACCTAGGGAGGCGCTTCTGCCCCAGCCTTTAGTGCGCCCTCAGGGGCAGCAGGAAGCCGGGCGGCTCCTGCCTCCTCTCTCCTCCCCCTTCACGCCCTCCTCCGAGTGGCAGTGCTGGGGGTGCGAACAAGGAGGCTGCTTGTGGGAGCAAGGCCTCCTTCTCCTCCAACCAGTCCCCCATGGGCCGCGGAGTCCCCGTGAGCTTTGTGCAGCTGGTTCAGCAGAAGCCAGGCCCACCTGGGAAAGCTGGGCGGCAAATTGCCGGAGCACTGGAGGGAGAAGGACCCCTCCTGCCCGCCCCTAAGCCCTGGGGTGGGGGAGGGAGGGTCCAGCTGCGGAGTCTGTGGATCCGCCCACCTCCATGCTCATCCCTGGCTGCTAGGAGTCTGGTGACCAGAGAGAAGACCACCTGGGCGTTAAGCGGAGGGAGCTGGAGGAAGGAGGGCGGGTGGGCGCAGCGAGGAGCCCCAGATACCTGGCGGGGGCAGGCAGGGGAGGCTCTGCCTGGACCTGGCTGGGCAGAGGATGCTCCCTGTCAGGCCTAAAGCTCATGCCAGCCACCTCCAAGCCTAGGAAGGTGCCTTGTAGCTGCAGGAGGCAAGCAGGGGCAGGGCAGACAGAAGACAGTGTGTGCCCAGGGCCAGAGACACAAAGCCATCAGGCCCCTTCCCTTTGCTGAGAGAGCAGAAGGAAGAGGGGACAAAAGCATTTGCCATGTGCCTCTGAGGGGCATCGGCCACCTGCCCCTGAACTTAACTGCCACCCCTGGGGTGGAGGAAGACAGGTTGTAGGACCAAATCTCAAGTCCCCAAACCTGCCCCAGGACCCCATATAGTCACCACCACTTGTAAGACAGGCCTCAGGGAACAAAGTCCGTGTCCCTGCCAGTTGAAGCCCTGGGTCTTACCCAGTGCTCCAAAGATCAGGCCTGGGTGCCTGGCTCTGGATATGCCTGCCAGGCCAGGCACCCCTTCCCTGGGCTCCCCCGCAGCTCCCCTCTGAGCCTGGTGAAGGGGAAACAGGATAGTAATTTGCTTGTCTTTGCTAATTTGAAGAGGAGCATAAACAGTGGGGCTCTTGAAGGCACATCTCTGCTGAGGGTAGAGTTTAAGCCCAATTATGTGCGATTAGTGCATTTGCTCTTTGTTCACATGGCATATTAATTGCAGATCGGGTATTGTGGCAATTAACACCATTCCGGGCCTTCTCTCTTTCGGCAGGATGCAATCCACAGCCTTGCAGGCAAGGAGGCGGGCCAGGGAGACCCCGGGAGGTGCCCACTGTTACAGGTTGACTGTCTCCCCAAGAAGTCCTGTGTGGAAGTCCTACCCCTGTACCTTAGAATGTGATCTTATTCGCAGAGGTCTTTACAGAGGTAACCAAGTTAAATGAGGTCATTAGGCCCTAACCCGAGGGGCTCAGTTGGCTGGGTGGGCTTCGTCCTGCAGAGTAAAGGGTCCCTAGTTTGATTCCCAGACTGGGCACGTGTAGGGTTGTGGGTTTGGTCCCCCGTCAGGGTGTGTGCAAAAGGCAACCAACCGACATTTCTCTCCCTTACTTCCCCACTTCCAAAAATAAATAGAGGGGGAAAAAATGAGGTCATTTGGGTGGGCCCTAATCCAGCACGACAGGTATCCTTATAAAAGTGGAACTCTGGCCATGTAGGAGGAAGGTGTGTGGGGAGACATAGAGAGGGTGGCCGCAGGCGGTGGGGTGAGGCCTGGAGCAGAGGCCTCAGAAGGAACAACCCAGCCCACACCTGGATTCAGGAGCTTTAGTCTCCGAAGTGGTGAGGCAGTAAATTCCTGTTGCTTAAGTCACCTATGCTGTTTTGTTAAAGTGGCCTGAGCTAGCTCATCGACCCACCTGTGCCTCAGGCAGGGTCCCCTGAGTGGGACAGGGAGAGGCGCAGGGAGGAGGCACCATGGTTGCTCTGCTCAAAAGTCTGGGGGAAGAAGGCCCTGGCTGGTAGTACAGTGGATAAGGCGCCGGCCTGCGAACCCAAAGGTCGCAGGTTCGATTTCCAGCCAGGGCACATAACAAGGTTGCAAACCAGGTCTCCAGCCAGGTCTGTGGCTGGAGGCAGGTGAAAGGCAACCATACATTGATGTCTCTCTCCCTCTCTGCCTCTCTCCCTTCCCCTCTTTCTAAAAATAATGAAATAAAATATTAAAAAAAAAAAAAGTCTCGGGGAAGAATCAGCAGCAACATCGGGCTCCTCCCTCCCACCAGAGCCTCCTCCCAGAGCTCGCCATCCGTGTCACCTCTGTTCTCCTGTCCCCTGGACCTTTACTCTCCGAGGCACTGCTACTGGGCTTCCTCCTTCCCGCTGCACCCAGGTCTAACCAGTCACCTGGACAGTCATTTCCTTTCCTTGGTCTTCCCCTAATCTTGACAATAGAGGGTTGCCTACCTCGGAAGGTGAATAGCATACCTGTTCTTTTCTAGGTTAAACCAGTTGCAACGGTCGGGCATCCGCACCGTGCGTTACTGCTTACAAGATTCTCAATCAAAGACCTGTTCTCCTTCCCCGCTTCGAACAACCCCGTGGGGGGTGGGAATTCTCATTTCACAGGTGGGGAAATCTGAGGCTCAGAGAAGTCGCACGTAAGTAGCGGGGCTCCGTCTTGAAAATCGAAATGAAATGGCTGTGTTTATTGCAGGACTTCCCAGGCCCTTTAATATATAGGGACTCTAAAAGAATTCATACATCAATGCAGCATTTCACAGACTTGGTTTACTTCTGTGGGACACCTACCTTTCCAGGCAGGGCTGCATGACATCGCAGTGCCTCTGTAGGATGACACAGGTCTTCCTGGGGAAGGGAAAATTCTGATGTTCGTGAGCAGGTTCCCTTCTGGGCCCTGTTCTTCGCCTTCCCCATGCCAGGCTGATGGACCACCCAGTTTGGTGTCACTCTGGAATTTCTCATGCTGTGGGGCTCAGCCAGCATGAGAGCCTGGTGGTGACAGCCTGTCCTTGGTCACACTTTAGGCACCACGGTGTCCATTGTACGAGATCTGTCCCAAAAGCATGAAGCCAATGTCAATATAATCACAACAGTTTTCACAGCCGATACTTTCAGGACCAGACCTCCTATGTGGTTCTGGTGGCCATCACGCTTTCAATAGCCTGCCCCTCCCTGTCCACGGGCAGGGGATGTGACTAAATCCCCGGCCACTGTGCCTGACCCGACAGGTGGCACATCAGCCAAGCAGAGCCAAGCAGATGCTGCCCTTTGACTATCTGGAGCCCTGAGAGAACGAACTTGCTTTCCACTAAAGCTGCTGGGAGCC
This sequence comes from Noctilio leporinus, assembly GCA_004026585.1. Taxonomy (NCBI): domain Eukaryota; kingdom Metazoa; phylum Chordata; class Mammalia; order Chiroptera; family Noctilionidae; genus Noctilio; species Noctilio leporinus. The sequence goes on along the minus strand of PVIW01000360.1, from coordinate 42,715 downwards.
GTGTTCTGCTGTCAGAGGAGAAGGTCAGACTGAAAGACCATGACGAGACCAAAAGGCAAAGTTGAGCAGAAACAAACAGAGGTGGATCTAGAGAGGGAAAATGTTCTGGAAGCACCCAGGCTCCAGGTCCAGTCCCTGAGGCCCCGGTTCCTGCAGCAATTGTCTTATGAACTACCCTCAGGGCCTCCCCAATCATACAAGCCAGTTGGAACTGGGTTTCTGTTGCCTGCAAACCAAAAAGTTCTGCCCAACACAAGTCCCCCGCGCCTCTTCAGTTGCCCAGAATTGATTTACCAGACAAGACAGGCCTATCAAAACTGTGGATATGGGGTGCCACACTGGTGCCAGGCCCCAGCCCCCCCAAACATGCCCTGAGGAAGGGAGATGATGTCCTTTTCTCTGTAGGGCTCAGATCTCCTTGTTGTCAGTACAATTTTAGCTCAGAAAATGGGGTCACTGAACCTGTAGGTCATAGAGGGCTCGGCAGAAGAGCCAGTTCAAGGTCAAGAAGGTTATTCATTTATTCAAGAAACCTTTATGGAGAGCCCACAGTATGTCAGGCAGGAGGGCCACAGCAGCGAAGAAGGTTAATGAAGTCCCTGATCCTACGAGCTTACTTTCTCATGATAGGTGCAGGAGATAAATAAGCCAAAAAAGAAATTCATAAATAAGGTTTATTTCAGATAAAGAAGATAATCAGGAAGACGGGGAAGAGCATGTCGGGGAGTGGAAAGCAAAACAGGGTGGCCATGGAGGACCCTCTCATCTGAATAGTTGGGTCCTCCCCAAAACGTCACGTGTTGAAACCCTAACCCCCAACGTGATGGTACGGGAAGCGGAGCCTTTTGGGGTGCAGCCCTCATGAATGGGATCAGTGCTCTTCTGAAAGAGACTCCCCCAGAGTGCCCGGACCCCACCTGCCACACGAGGAGGACACAGCGTGCAGTGCAGTTGGCAGCCTGCAACCTGGCCAAGGGCCGCCACCGCCCCCTGGACCTGGCGGCACCCTACTCTCGGACCCCCGGCCTCCAGAACAGTGGAAATTCCATTTCTGCTGTTTGTGGGCTGCCCAGTCTTGCGAGAGCAGCCTGAGTGGGCCAAGGCAGGGCTGACATTTGAGCTGACACGGACAACTGGAGGAGCCCATCGTGGGGAAGAACAGGCTGGGCAGAGGCAACAGCAGGCACAGGAGCCCAGGGGTGGGGGTGGCGAGCAGGCTCAGCTCCTCGGAGGCCGAAGGAAGCCAGGGGCTGGTGCACGGAGCAGGGGAGCGTGGTAGATGGAGCCGACAGGAGGCAGATCACCAAGACCTCGGGCTTCCCACAAGGAGGAGGGGTGAATGTATCCTGAATGCCAAGGGCAGAGGCTGCCTTGCAGGGTCTCAGGTGGCAGCCTCACCTGTGTTTCCGCAGGTCCCAGAAAAGCAGATGGCTCCCAGGCACAAGGTTTCAGGGAAGCGGGTGGGCTGGGAGCTGACAGTATTTTCTGCCACAGCGGGAGTCGGAAGGCCCGTGGCTCCGGAGGCCTGAGATGCCAGCTGCAATCTAGTGATCAGGAGAGGCCGAGTGGTGCTGCCAAGTGCCCAGGCCAAGGCCCGCAGGATGACCACACACTTCCTTCCCCACTGGCGGACGGGCCAGGGGCTCCACCAGCACCCAGGCCTCCGGAACAGGCCCAAGTGGATCTGAAAGCTCCCCTCTGAAATGGCCCCTCACTTCCACCCACGTTTGTCTGGCCCAGCAAGTCAGGGCCACACTTAAGATGGGAAGAGGAGGACCCAGTCCTTCCAGACGCCCAGAAGGCAGAGCTGGGAGTGTTGGGGGGCGGGGGCAGCACCAATGACTTCCACACCATTTAAGGGGGAAACGGAGGCTCAGACACGTGGGTGGAGTTGCCCCAGGGTACTGGCAGAGTGGGGCTGCAGCACCTGGCCCTGGCCTGGGGTCCGCCCTCTCTCTTTTTGGGGCCCCACCTCGTTAAGACCTTCAGGCGCTTAATCTCATAAGCTTCTTAGCCTTCCACACCCAGGAACCTGAGCTCAGCTCGTCCTCTAGGCACCTTAGAGGAGGGACAAGGTACCAGGACACCTCCTCTTGCTTCCCGCCCTCCAAACCCCAGCCGAATGTTCAATGTTCGGGCCCTGAGTAGATCACACAGCCCAGGGCAGGCGTGAGGGCGGGCAGCTGGCCACCGTGCCCGCAGGAAGCCCAGGCGGGGTGGGCCACAGTATTCCCCAACGCAGGGTTCGCCTCCACACCCCTGCCCCCTGCAGATGTTCTCTTCTTCAGAAGCAGGTTCCAGCTTTCTGCTCTCTGTCTGCTGGGGAGGAGCCAGGGACCTTCACCCAGGGACACACACAGGCCTCTGCCACCCCCTGCTCTGACGGCTGCCCGAAGCTGCAGATGGGGGGTGAGCAGAGAAAAGTTCACAGACCACGGACCACCTTCCTCTGGGAGGCCGACCATCCTCAAGACAAGTTCCCAAAGGGGCAAGCGAGCCCGCAGGAATGAACGGTCTGGTGCGAAGGAGGTGGGTGGGCAGTGGCAGCCAGCGCCCCTGGACCTGCCACAGGCCTCCTCTGGGCAGGGGGTGGGAGGCGGGGGACAGGGGCAGGCGTGCTGCACAACAGGTCTGGCCAGGGGTCGCCCAGAAGAGGCTGCCTTCGGCACTTCAGGGGGTGGTGAGATCTGCAGAATTAGTGGCGAGGGAGGAGGATGGCCCCGTGGGGGTGCTGTCAGCCCCCCACCCCACCCCGCCCCAGCCAGGCCCCTTCCCCCGTCCCACCTTGGCTCCCTCCGCCTCGCCCACTCGCTGGCTCGGCTCCCCGGCTTTCCCGAAGGACCCATGAGGATGTACAGCTCATGGTGAACAAAGGACTATTTTTACTGTCTTACTGTTTCCTCTCTCGGCATCTGAGGTCCCCAGCCAGGTACACCTCAGCCCTCCCTCCCTGCGCCCACGGGACCGCAGGCTCTGTCCTGCCAGGTGCCGGCCGCTCAGCCACCAGCTGTCCCTCAGGGGCCACCATGGAAGAGACCAGGGCTGCAGGCTGAGACCAGTGGCCCACCCAGGCTCCAGGGGCCCCTTCTGAACAGGCTCTAGCCTAAGGGAAGGTCAAAGGCTGGGGGCGGCCCCAGGGTTTGTTGCTAGTGCACGAAGACAAAATTTTAAATAAAAAGGGAAACAGATTTTGAGTCAGTTTTTTAAAAAGATTTTATTTATTAAATTTTTAGAGAGAGGGGGACGGGAGGGGGAGATGATAGAAAGGTCCATGTGTGGTTGCTTCTAGCACGCCCCCAACTGGGGACCTGGCCCAGAACCCAGGCCTGTGCCCTGACTGGGAATCGAACTGGCGACCCCCTGGTTCTCAGGCTGGTGCTCAATCCACTGAGCCACACCAGCCAGGGCGTGAGTCAGCTTGTTTTGAAATTCTCTCCCGCCAGTACCTTCTCTATTGCCTGGCTCCAGGCAGGTATGTAACCGGCAATGTCTGGATTTAAACCCAGGTCTGAGTTGAGAGCAGGCAGTCTCTCCCCAGGGCGGCCATCCCCTAAGAGGCATTTGGGGGTTTTATCCCAGCTCTGAAATATCAGAGTGGGAGGAAGGAGAAGGACCCTCAGGCCTCGCGGTGGAGGCAGGAGGGCCAGGGAGGGAAGAGGTGCTGGGCACCCGGGGTTCAGGGCCCAGCAGCTCCTCTGTCCTCCTCCTATTAGACCGCTGACGGATGGTTTTTTTTTAAACCACTGGGTCATTATAAAGGGTTTAATTTTACCCCCTTCCCTGCCTGGCTCTGATGCCATTGGGAGTTTAAGCACCAGCAAGTGGGAAGGAGGGTCCCTGGAACTCTGGACTCCCACCCCCAGGCTCCTCAAGGCCCCTCCTTGCCTGTTCCAGCCACAAGGTCCACCGGGGGGACCCCCTCAGCTGTGCAGGCTCAGGAAGGCACAGGGACTCCTGCCGCCCCTCAAAGCTGCTTAGCAGGGTGGGGGTCCCAGGTCGGGGGCCACCCCAACTCAGCTTCTAGCAAGGGTCATCTCATACTTTCCTCCTTCCCAAAAAATCATGGGACAGGAGCCTGATTGGACCTGGGGCTGCGGTCCTCCCTGCCAGGAGCTGCAGACAAGGCAAGGAAAGACGAGGGTGGGGGTGGGGGACACCATCATGGCGGCTTAACGATGACCAGATGTGCTGACCCCATGCTGTGGGCAAGTCGTTTGGCTAAGCCTGTCACAGGCCTTACCTCATTAAGTCCCAGCCACAGCCTTGTGGGATGCTCTTGTTTTTCACTTTTCCCCAATAGTTAATCGTTTGCCCCAAGTTGCCCAGCTGCCAACTGTCAATCAGACGCAACTTTAATCCTCCCAGCCAGGGTGAAGACCAAGATTTATCCCGTGGCAGTGAAGAGCCAGGACCAAAGCCAGGGAAGACTAATGTTTCACCAGGGTTTTACTGGGTTCAAAGCATTTTTGTGTTGTTTGCCCAAGGTGCATTGTTTGCATTATTATTCCCATTATACAGAAGAGAAAAGTAAGGCCAGGATCTGCCAAAGGGTGCAGAGGTCACAGTAGGGAGGCAGGGCGGGGTGCCAACTTCAAAGCACTTTCTCGGACCTTCCTTGGGGGCAGGTGTGCATCCAGGCAGGATGGCCAGGTGGCAGCTGTGAACAGGAGGGGTCAGACAAAGGGAAAGAGCAGCTTATTCTAGAAAAACCAGCTCAGCCTGGAGGCTTGCGGGCCCCCGAGTGAGGTGGTGGGAGGCCCACCTCATGGCCAGTTGGGGAGGGCGGGAAATGAGGGCTGGCCTCAGGACCCAGCTCGGGGAGAACCTGACTGCCAACTATTTGTGAGTAACCTACTTACTGCAAAAGGACAGATGGGGCTTGAGAACAGGGCCAATACTGGGCTGGGCCTGGGGTCACGGAGCTGTCCAGGGAGATGCAGGATTTGCCGTCCCTTCATGCCAAAATTGGAAGTGGCTACAGAGTCTGGGGTCAGACAACCTGGGTCCAAGTTCTGGCTGTACCACACTGACCTCTAGCAAACTATGTAACCTATTTTCTCTTCTGCAAAATCACCTTCTCCCCTCATATGTGCCTGAAGAGGGTATGTGAGGGGCTGTGCACATACGTAGCACCCAGTACGCAGGTAGCACCAAGCACATAGGTAGCACTTGGCACTCAGGTAGCACCCAGCGCACAGGTAGCAACTAGTATGCAGGTAGCACCCAGCATGCAGGTAGCACCCAGCACAAAGGTAGCACCTAGTATGCAGGTAGCACCCAGCACACAGGTAGCACCAAGCACATAGGTAGCATTTGGCACTCAGGTAGTACCCAGCACACAGGTAGCACCTAGTACACAGGTAGCACCCAGCACGTATGTAGCATCTGGCACTCCATAGGTAGCACCAAGCACATAGATAGCACTTGGCACTCAGGTAGCACCCAGCACGTAGGTAGCACCTGGCACTCAGGTAGCACCCACTACACAGGTAGCACCCAGTACTCGCTCACTGTGTTAAGACTGGGCAGGAGACACCTGCATAAAAGATGTTTGTGAAAACCCACCTCCTTCTACCGCCAAGGCCCGGGAGGTAGAAAGTCTGGGGGCGGGGGGCTGTGCAGGTGGGGGGCCTCCCACAGGTGTGCAAATAAGGCAGCCGCATGTTGCACCCCTGCTGCTTCCCGAGACTAGGCCAGAGGCCAGGCAGGGTGGGGCTCAGCTCCTGTCAACAGTCAACAGCCCTTCTGACCTCCTGCCCGAAGGCCTGGCAGAAACTGTCCCTGGGAAACCACTGGGGCTGGGGGCTGGGGGAGTGGGATGGGGGGTGTTTCAATGTCTAGGAGGAAAGTGAAGGCGAGTCCCTGTTGATATTCAGAAAGCGGTCCACTACTCTTGTCCTCTGAGAAGACTTTTCTTTGCATGAGGACTGTCAGCCATGGTCCCGGAGCCCCTCACAATTCCTAAACACCCAGCTGTTGCCCAGAAAAGAAGTGTTTTCTAACATGGCTTCAGAGTCCATCTGTGCTGATTTCATCTCCAGAACAGGGGTGGGGGGCAGCAGAGAGGGGCAGGGGAGCAAGGAGAGAAGACCGGCCCAGAAAGGCAGGGCAGGTGGCTGGTGCTGGGGTCCCCTGGGGCCCACAGCGCTCCTGCCCCCGGCACGGAATCAGGTGCCACGGAGGGATCATTTACACGGTTACAAAGGGCCCTCCCTGTTGGAAGGCTGGAGCAGCCTGGATTCTCCCTGTGGCCATTCCCGTGGGGACAAGGCACTTCATTCATCCCCACCACCCTGCCCCAGGGCTGGGAAACACCCACCACAGCAGGGTGCCCGGCCTCCCCAGGCTCAGCCTGGCCCCCAGCTGTCTCAGGTGCCCCCGGAGTCATCACTGGCCGGGCACAGGCACCCGTACCTGCAGCTAGGAAGGTGACCCCCAGCACCACCTGCTGTGTGGGCTCAGGGCCAGGAAAGACCCAGCATGGCCCCCTATGCCCCTTTGCCTGCTGAAGCGTCCCTTGTCTTTCTGATGTGGCCTAATTCCCGCCTAAGTCCAGGGGAGTCAGCTCTGGGAGGGCTCCCCTTTCTCAGCTAGACCCTGCCACTCCAGGTCTGTTTCCTCCTTTGTGAAACAGAGACACTAACTGTGCCCACCCCGGGGGGCCAGGGCCAGCCCGCCCCTCCCTCTCTGCTCAGTGGCCCAGCTTACAGAGTTGACTTACTGCAAGGTTAACTACCCCTCGGTGCCACTCAGAACCTGGGGGTGAGAGGGGTGGATTCTACTTAGCATGAGCCCTTGATATGTATGTGTCCCTGGGTTATTTCTTGTGAACACAGTTGTCTTGATTTGTCTTCCTTTCAACAACTGTAAACTCCTTCCTGGAAAAGGAAGTTACAGAGAAGGGCAGATCAGGGCGAATGTCTGAAGGTGGAATGCGTTACCTTGCGAGGCAGTGAGTTCCCCAGGGTATTCAATCAAGCAGAGGTGGGACAAGGCCTGTCCAGGGATGTCTCAGAGGGGACTCACACATCTGGCCACTGCATGGGCTGCTAGGTGACCCCACTGTCTGTCTCAGCACCAAGACTGAATAATGGCAGCGGTGCCATCTGTCACCATATTCTATAAATCCCAGAGCATTTCACCCAGTGAAACACTGAAAAGGAAATAGAAGCAGTGAATCTGTATAATTAGCAAAACAAAACAAAACAAAACACCAATGGTTAAGTGTAGAAATGGAAACTTCTAGAATATACTTCTAAAGCAAAAATTCCCAAAGCATTAATGACTACAGCTTCCAAACTTGAATTACCCTTGAATTCCAATAAATCTTCCATTTCAGGATGACAGAAGGGACAGATATTCTGCCTGGACTTTTGATACAATCATTCTAAGCACCACCGCCATCCCACAGGATGCTGGGGTGTCCAGCATGGAAGCGTCCCCACACCCATGGCGTGCTGTCTGCTCAAGACCATGGAGGGTGAGGTCACCTCTACGGACTACTGGCCTGTCTAGTCTCGGAGGAAATTTGGGACCACCAGGTCAAAAGGGGGGCTCCGCCTTCCTACGGACCTGTCAGCTGGTCCGGGGAGTTCTGGAGATTCTCCCAAACCCTGAGCTCCACTCCAGATCACAGACCATTAGATGATCACACTGGTATTTCCATCCCTCCTGGCGCCTTCTTGGGAAGGAAGGGGCTCAGCTGCAGGCCCATGTGATGCGTGGAAGTCAGCAGATGCCCCCACCTCCGAGGGAGATAACTCAGCTCACGAACCAAGCTATTAAAAATCTTTATTGCTTCTTTTCTTTTCCAACAGATGTATATGTTTTAGTTGAAATAAGAAGCCATGGCAACACTGTCACTTTTCTTCGGGAGATGAGCCAGATTAGGGCCATCACTGTTACAAGAGGGAGGCCCATGGCCCTGACAAGGGCAGGCTGGGGCGGAGAGCGCACGGTGGGCCCTGACTCGGACCCTCGATGGGAGCTGCGGGTATAAAGAGAGCGAGCGGGCAGCCAGCCACACTGGCAGCTGCACCTGGTGACCGGCGCTGCCACCTGGAGGGAGGGGGCTGAAAAAACTCAGCTGTCCCCAGGGGCTCAGCTGGAGCTGTGGGGAGAAGGGTGGGCCACCTCCAGGGGAAGTGGGAGGGCAAGTGGGGCGACCTGGGGAGCCCGCAGCCATTCAAAGGCAAGCTTCTGGGCGCGGGCTGAGGGCCAGTGTGCTGGGCCTTGCTCAGTGAAGCACTTCATAAAGGAACACTGTTGCTGTCCCCTCCAGGCAGACACAGAGAGACCCTTCAGAAAGCAGAGCAGGGGGAGGCACAGGCCAGGACGAGGGAGCCCCGAGTGCTGGCTGGGACCTGCTGCGGCAGACACCCCGGGAGCTGAGCTGGAGGAGGTCAGCGGGTGGGTGGCTAGAGTAAAGGACTTGCAGGCTTTGGAGCCCAGTGGGGGTCTTTGTGTGGACTCCTGGGCAGAGACCCGTACTAAATTGTGGGGTGTCACAGCGGGGGCAGCAGCTCCTGTCCTGCACAGGCCTCAGGGAGTGGGGCGCAGAGGGAACGAGACAGCGGAGGTGCCCGGGCAGCGCGCCCCTGCTCAGCACAGGCAGGCCGGAGGGGCTGGCTGGTGGCCGAGCGGTCCCATCTCGCCCAGGGAAGCTGGTGGCTGCCACCTCCTGGGAGGGGTGCACAGAAATACTGGCTAACAACTGCGCTCCTCCAACCTCTGGGCCGCTCCTTCAGGACAACACAGATCTCCTCGGGGCCCCACTTTCCAGCTGTGGATCCTGCTTGGGGTCCCTGGGGTCCCCTTGCTGGTGGCGCCAGGTGCGGTCATTCGGCAAGTGCGCTCCGCAGGTGGCCCTGGCGCAGAGGGACTGCGTGCAGCAGTGTGGGGAAGGCCATGGCACCGCGGGGTCACAGGCTTGCCAACGCGACACCCAACACACATATCGAAAGCCAGTCAGATACAAACACAAACAAGACGTGTAAAAGCAGTAGGCTCTGTGTAATAAATATGGCAAAGCGCACTTGGTTTCTTTCTTTGTTTTTTTTCCCAAGTCAAATATAACAACCAATGTCCCAAACCCTGTTTTCAGCATTCAAAAGAGAGAAGCTGTTGCGATCAGTAGAACACCTGGAGCCAAAGACAAAAAACCATTTCCCAGTCATTAGCCAGCCAATCAGACATCTTCACGTCCCTAAAACATGACCCAAATGAAGCACCAGAGCTCCGAGGGCTTCCTGGGAAGCCATGAACCGAAGCACAAATTAAAAAAAAAAAAAAAAAAAAGTCAGAAATAAAAATAAAAGGTTTCTGTTGGTCAAGAGTGAAAAATAAAAAGGTTTCTTCCTGCAGCCAATCGTGAGTCTGTCCCTGGAAGCCAGTCATAACCGCGCCCTGTGTTGCCTTCGTGCAGGCCCTGCTGAGTGGCCGGGGGCAGGGTGGGTGGGGTGCAGAGGGCAGGAAGGGTGACCTGCTTGCTGCCACTCAGCCGGACAAAGTCCGCACGGATTCTTGGGCCTTGCCAGCTTTCAGGGTGCTCCAAGGGGTCCGCAGCTACTGCCTCCGGTCCTCTGTCTCCGACCTGGAAAACGCCATCACCACGTCTTCTGCACCTGCAGACCAGGGGAAGAGAATTGCCGGATGGCCTCTGGCATCTAGCTGGGAGCCTGCAAGGAGGCCTCGGCCCCCGGGCGCAGCATCAGCCCACCCTGTCAAGGGCAAAGTGCGTCCGGGGAAGCCCACCTCCCCTCCAGCGCTTCCTCGCAGCCTGGCCAGGGGGTGCCAGCAACCCTCCTGCGGGCTGACTGGTGAGGCTCACGTCTGCTCAAGGCTACACCGCTGAGAGGAAAGGTGAGAACCAGGGCTGCTGGCCCTGGAGCGAGGACCGGCACAGATCCCATGCTCTGAAATCCCCAAAGCCAGGGACCCTTTGGAGCAACTCCTCTTGGTCCAAAGCCAACACCTGTTCCAAGGGGCAGGGCAGGGCTAGGCCTGTTTCCAGCCCGCAGTCAGTCTGGCCCCTATGGAGACAGATAATGGCCTAATCTTTATTGTTGTTGTGGATTTGAGAATCTGGGCCAGGCACTCATGAAATCACTTCCTTTGTCCTGTTTGCCATAGGACAGGTTCTGACACGCAGCCAGGGAAACAAGAGCGGGGAGGGAAACTGCTTGAAATACTCACCTGCCTCCTGCACCCAAAGCCGGGGGGCGGGAAGGAAGGACTGGCTGAGGCGCGGAGCCTGTAGGGCAGGTGAGGGGACAGCCGGTCCTACTGCGCCTCCAGGACCCTGGCCCTCCACAAGTCCTGCCCTTTTCGCCCTTTACTAAAGGATAATTCTTGGCTGCACCAAGTTGGTTGCCTGTGGCCTTTCTGACGTACTTGTCTTCTGTGCTAGCTGGAGGAACTGTCCCGGAGCAACGGAGTGGATCAGCAGACACAGGCCCCCAAAGGGTGAGCCCGTCGGGGCCGAGTCCGCCCCAGGCCCAGTGCTGGCACCTCTGCCCACACCTCAGGGCCCTCTCCTTCACACTGGCCCTCCTTCCTACGTCCTGACTCGTGCACAGTGAAAGGGCTCCCTGCGAGGGTGCTGCTCAAGGAGGCCAGCCCACAGGGGCAGAACAACCCGGCATCAGAGCACGAGGTGCTGCACTCACCCACCTGGCCCTGACGGGGCTCTGGGCGGCTCACCCTGAATGGGGAACAGGGTTCTGGGGAGGAGCTCGGGCTGTCTGGCTCCTTTGCTCGGGGAGCCTCACAAATCCTCCCCCGTCTTCCCGGGACATTCTCTTCTCACCTCCATCCCAGGGCCACGCAACAGCGCTGCGGGCAGAACTTCCCTAGCAACACGGGACCAGGGTTACACCATCCCCGCCAGGCAGCTGGGCTGGTTAGGGAAGCGGCTTGTCCCCAGGGCCGCCTCCCCAGCTCGCCAACCAGGGGCAGGAGGGACACCAAGGCAGGGGAGCGGCCCGCACCAGGCACCTCAGCCGCAACGAGCTCAGGAGGCAGCCCACCGGCTTCCTCCCTGGCTGCTCTTGGGTCTTTCTTTCAGGGACCTTGGGCCTGAGCTGCAGCCGCACGAGGAAGCACTGGCTGCCCCAAAAGGGAATGGAGAAGTGGCAGGCGAGCGGCCACTGGTTACTTGCAGGGGCCTGGACCCCATAGCTGCCCCGTGTGTGCAGCCGGGCCGCGCTCTGAGGGTTGGGGAAGGAAGTAACCTCCTCAAAGTCACACAGGGACCCATGACCATTTAACAAGACACCCGGAGCAGAGGGTTCACCAGAGTCCCACCCATGCCACCTGTCCTTACTGCTGCTGGCCTGGCACCCCCTTCGCCGAGGGCTGGCCATGACCCCGGCAGGCCTGGCACCCACCGTGCAGGCCTCCAGGCCAGGACGCACCTTCCTCTCCTGCTCTCCAAGGCATCCGGGTCGGCAACCTCACAGGGGATGAGCTGCTCAGTTATCACGATTCAAACTGCCAGGGTTTCAGAGCCAACGGGGCCTCAGAGGATGATCACTCCAGTCCCTCCTTTAAAGGCCAGCATGTGGCGTCTCCCTTGGGTGCTTCGTGGGGCTCAGATCAGGAGGACAATGCAAAGACGCCCGTAGGCCCCACCCGCTGGCTCCAGGCGGCCAGAGGGTTCCTCTCCATCTGAACCATGAGGCTGAGGCCAGCCCGCCCATGGCTCTGCGGGCACTGTCTGGACTCGGCTCAGAGCTCCTGTCTGTCCCTCCCACCAGAGTGGGGTGAGCGCAGGACAGAAGTCTCTCGTGTTCCATACTCTCTACACACATTAAGTGAAAAATCGCCAGAGCCGGACAAATACATCACAAGGAAAAAAACTACAGACCAGCATCTCTTATGATTATAAATAGATACTCATAATACCTATGATATACAAAAATATTGAAAAAGAATACACAAAAACAACTACATACTCTGACCAATGAGATTTATCCCAGGAATGCAAGGTTGTTTAACATCAGAAAATCAATTAGTGAATACAAAAAAGGACAAAAACCATATAATCATCCCAGCAGACATAGAAAACACACCTGACAAAACTCAACACTTCTCCATGGTAAAAACAAACAAACAAACAAACAAAACCCCACATCCAATACACTAGGAATAGAAGGAACTTCCTCAATCTGATAAAGGGCACTCACTGGAAACCCACAGCTGTTACCATACTTACTGATGAAAGACAATGTTCTTCCCCTCAAGATTAGGAAGAAGAAAAGGAAGTCCATGCTCTTGCATTTCTATTCAATATTGTGTGGAAGTTTCCATTCAGGGAAATTAGGCAAGAAAAACAAATAAAAGGCATGCAAATTGGAAAGAAAAAAGTAAAACTACATTTGTAGATGAGATGAATCTTTTATATAGAAAATCCTAAGGGGCCTTGGCTGGTAGCAACTGACCGGCCTGTGAACCCAAAGGTCGCAGGTTCGATTCCCCAGCCAGGGCACATAACAAGGTCGCAAACCAGGTCTCCAGCCAGGTCTGTAGCTGGAGATAGGTGAAAGGCAACCATACATTGATGAAAAGAAAAAGAAAAAGAAGAAGAAAAAAAAATTGTCAAAATAACCTTGAGAAAGAAGAACAAAGTTGGATTCACACTTTTGGGTTCAAAACTTATTACAAAGCCCTGACTGGTGTGGTTCAGTGGGTTGGGGACCTCATCTTGTGAACCAAAAGGTCTCCAGTCGATTCCCAGTTGGGGCACATGCCTGGGTTGCAGGCCAGGTCCCCAGCTTGGGGCATGAGAGATGCAACCAATCAATGTTTTTCTCTCACATCAATGTTTCTCCCCCTCTCTTTCCCTCTCTCTAAAACTAAATAAATAAAATGTTTTAAAAAGGAAGCTTACAACAAAGCTACAGTAAACAAATCCGGGTGGCATGGCTTAAGGATCGACATGTAGACCAACGGAACAGAATTGAGAATTCCGAAATGAGTCTTCCTATTTATGTCAATCACGTTTTGACAAGGGTGCCAAGTGATTCAATGGAAAAGAAGTGAACAAATGGTGTTGGGACAACTGGATGAAATTGGGTTCTTCACTCGCACCATATTAAAAAATTAACTCAAAATGGACCAATGGAAAATTAAAAAAAAGACCAATGCTCTAAATATCAGAGCTAAAGTTATAAAACCCTTAGAAGAAACATAGGAATATAAGGGGAGCAAAAAGGGGATGGATGTAATACAACAACAATAAAATTAAAAAAAAAAAAAAAAGAAACATAGGAATAAATTTTCATGACCATAGGATAAGAGATGGCTTCTTACATATGATATTCAAAAGAAAAAAAGAAAAAGGAAACTTTTTATGCTTGAAAGAGCATTATTAAAAGAGTGGAAAGGCAGCCCACAAAATGGGAGAAAATATGTGCAATGCATATGTCTGGTAAGGGATTGGTATCTAAAATTTATAAATAACAACTCAATAATAATAAAAAGTCAAACCAGTAAATTTTGAAAATGGGAAGAGAACCTGAATAGATATTTCTCCAAAGAAGCTACATGAATGGTCATTAAGCAAGCATATGAAAGGATGCTGAACATCATTGGCCATTATGGAAATGTTAATCAAAACCATCGGACGCCACTTTCCACCCACTAGAATGGTGGCAATCAAAAGGAGAGATAGCAAGAAGTATTGATTAGCAAGGATGTGGCGTGATCAGAACCCTCCTCCATTGCTGGTGGAAATGTCCAATGTCACAGCCCTGCACCTCCCGACACTGCTCCACACACAGCCAGCCCCATCTCAGCTGATGGTGCTTAGTTCAAAACCTCTGGGTTCTTCCCGATTGCCCCACCAGCCCACGCTCCACATACAACACGTCAGCAAATCTTATTGACTCTACTTTTTAAATAGATCCTGAATGTATCATTACCATTTCCCTACCACCAACCCAGTCCAGACCACTACCCCTCACTAGCCTTGTCCCCCCCTTTTCCTGGACCTCCTTCCCCACCCTGGCCCCTGACAGTCCCTTTTCCACACAGCAGTCAGGGGAAGTTCTTAAAACCACAGGTCAGACTTGCCATTCCTATGCTCAGAACCCTCCAGAGGCTTCTGATTGCAAGACTCCTCATTCGACTCAAGAGCAAACAACTCCACACACTGAGGCGTGTAAGATTCAACATGCGTTGGCCTTTGGATGCCTCTTTCCCATCTTCTATACAACACCCTCCTCTCCAGCCACATGGGCTCCTGGCTGTCCCCCAGGCACAAGTACTTCCACCTCAGGACCTTTGCACTTGCTCTTTCCTTTGCCTCGAGGCTCTGCCCTGAGTCTGTCTCTAGCTCTTGTCCTTCATGCCAGTCTCTGCAAATCACCTCCTGTGGCCGCCCCTATCCACTGCTGCTGAAACAGTGTCTCGGGTCAATCAGGCAGCTGCAGCCGGCCTTGGGACCCTCAGCACCACCCCAGAGGCACCTATTAGTGTGACCTTTGTTTCCCCACTGGAAAGAACAATCCATGTAATCAGGGGCTGTCTTGCTCATTCACACTTCGCAGCATGGGGAAAGTTCCTGGGTATAGGATGAACCGTGTAAGCTTGGGGAGAGAAAGCAACCAGTGAATCCAAGGCTGCGGAGGGACCAGGCACAGTCCCCAAGTCCAAGCCTTCACCACCACTATACACTCTGTCGTACCCTCTCAGGAGAGGGAATAACCAGCCTCCCAGTCACCCGGAGCACTGGCAAGCAGACTGCATCAGAGCGGCCCTATGGTACCTCGGAGAAAATTCAACATGGAGCCCAGAATGCCACCCTGGGAGGAGCCCTACCCCCAGACACCTGTCCCATTCCCTGCACCCAGCCCTGGCCTACTACCTGCCAGACACCTCCTAGTCCCGGGTTCACTGGCTATGGGCACAGGGCCAAGGTGCTGGGGAGAACACAGCTCTGAGCCAGGGCAGGGCACCCTGCAGGCCATCCCAGCCCACGCCCAACGCCAGCTCTGCCCCTTTAACAGAGACCAGTCAAGTGACTGGGGAGAGAAAAATGACAAATATGCAGGAGCTTATAAAAGGGAAGCTGGCCCCTAGCAGGGGCGGGAGACAGACAATGGGGTCACTGGCTGTTTGCAAGCTCAGGGCGAATTCACAACAGCAGGCATCTAAAGCCTGGGCAGGCTGCACACACCAGCACCACCCCGGGCCCACGTCCCAGTGGCCTGAAGGGAACCCACGTGCTGCCACCAGGAAGCCCAGCTCACTAGGAGGAGTTGGGGCGCAGGAGGCAGTGGGGTTTGGAGAAAGCCCACATGGCACTGAGACACAACCCCCAACATCTGCACCGTCACTCTTGACATGTGAAGTTCTAAGTTAGTCTTTCCAGAAAAGGTCTTTTCATCACTGGGCACCTCAATCTGTTTCTGGACTTGTCAGAACACACCTGTATCGATAACATGGTTATAGCTGGGTCAGTGATGGCGGATGAGAAAGGACAGAACGAGGTACAGGGAGGTGGCCGCAGTCCCAAGGCCGATGGGTGGAGCGAGGCTGCTCATGCTGTTTCTTAGACCTGGCCAGGGAAACCCTTGTGGAACCCCTGTCCTTTCCTAGGGGCTCGGAACTCAGTCCTGAAAAGGCACAGACTCTGGAGCTCATAGAGAGCTTGGCCCAGGCCCTCCCTCTCCAGGAGGGACCCTGCAGAGGGACCAGGCCAGAAAGGAAGGGACTGGCCTCCTAGCCACCTGTGACAGCACAGTTCCTGCCATCCCACCGAAGCACCAGGCTACAGGGGACACACTGCCCCAGCGCTCTCCCGGCTCTGGATCCGGCTGGCCTAGCACAGCTCAGACTGGACCTGGGAGGAGGTGGGAGAGAGACAGCCCCAAGGGCAAACCCCAGCCAAGATGCTGACCCAGGTACAAAATGCCTGGCTCGGTTCTGAGGGCTGCAGAGGCCAGGACACAGTCCTGTACAGATGTCACCAGAGTTAAGGGGTTACTCCTAGAAGTGACATCAGCCATGGGCAGGGCACCCACGTCACTCAATTTGGAGATATAGCTCCTCCAAGCCCAGACCCCCACGACCACACGCTCTGTGGGCAGGAGGCTCCCTGAAGTCCTGGCACCCCTCACTGGCCAGGGCTTCCCAGAACTACTCCAGGGTCAGATGATCTGGGGCAGGGACATCTTGACCTCCTGCTCTCCCAAGGGGTCTAATCCCTTCATGGCCTGAGAAACCCAGAAATACAACCCCGAAACCCCAGTCTCCAAATTCCCACACCGCTGGAGGTGAGAAGCAGTGAAGGGTGCGCACTTGGGCCGAGTGCTTCTTCGAAGCCACCCAGGGAACCCATCTGCCAGGCTCGGGCCACCCTCCATGCTCAGACACCAGCGGGAGAGGGAACACGACCACCCACTCCCAACACCTGCCCCCTTCCTTGACCATGTGGTTTTTGGTGACGGTGCCCCTTCACCCAATGACCTCACTGTCTTGCTATCCATACCAACTTGAGCCTGCTACCCAGGCACACACAACTGCGGGGACTCAGCTACCAGTGCTGGGGAGAGGAGCCGGCGGCATGGCTCCAGGGAAAACAGGGCTCAGATGCTCCTCTAAGGGGGAGCGTTTCCATGGAAATGAGGCCTGAGCACCACCCGGACCAGGCCTCCCCCCAGACAAACTCTGGCCACTGGGTGGCACTCACTACCTTGAGCAGCTGCAGCCTAGGAACCCGGTCTGCCCACCTCAGCTCTGCTGTCCCAAGCTCCCAGGGGATGACTTTTACCCAGAGACATCCAGACACTGGTTGCCACGGGGACAGTGGCCCAATCCACCAAGGTCTTAGCAGCCAAAGCAGGCTCCAGGCTTGGTGGCACCTGCTGGCCTCCCAGCTGACAACCCATCCCCAGGCACCCAGTTGCTGGAAGGCTGGGAGCTGGCGGAGCAAGAAACCGGCTCCCAGCGGAGGCGCAGGGCCCCCTGACCAGCCATCGGTGGCCTCCCTGGGCCTGGGCTCCTCTTTAGACTCTGATACCCTCAACCCGACTCTCAGCCTGACAGCGCCTACCTGTGTGCAGCGTGGTCCCTGCACACCCACCTCTGCTTCTTCCTCGGCAAAACCTGACAGATCGCACCCACCTTACCCTCTCAGCAGCGAGGACCATGTCCACGGCACAAAGCATTGGACAACATCTTGTGCGTTCACGACTCAGGTTCTACCACACCTGCTCTGCTCGCATCCCAGGCCTGCTCCCCCAAATGTACCTGCTCGCATCCCAGGCCTGCTCCCCCAAATGTACCTGCTTGAGTCCCAGGCCTGCTCCCTCAAACCTCCATGGCCCCTCTTACTCTCTATGCACCGCCCTGAGCCCAGCACACACAACCTCTGAGGTCTGTCTCACCAGGTGAGTGAGGTGCCCATTCTCTCTCTAAGTTTTTGGTCTCCCCAAACGTAGGCCAGAGGGCTTGGCTCTGTGGGAAAGGGGCAGAACCTTGGGGACATGGGTGGATTCCTCCAAGGGTCAGAAATGACCAGACCGTCAAAGTCCTGGCATGTTCTCGAATTTAAGCAGGCGTCAGAATCACCTGGAGGGCTGTCGAATGCAGATTCTGATCCTGCCTGACTCTGTAGGACTGGGCGGGCCCAGGAGTCTGCATTTTTGACAAGGACCCTCAGGGATTCCAGTGTGGTCGTCCATGGCCCACACTCCAGGAACGCGATGCTGCAGGCTGTCCCGTGATTGCCACTCCCTACCCTCGGGCTGCTGTCCCTTCTCGGCCAACCTTCTGAAGAGACATCAATCCTGCTTCCACTTCCTCACCCATAGCAACCTGGCGTCCAGCCGGGGCTCCACAGGAACTATTTTGGGAAAAGTCACCACTGACCTTTTCAGCACAAGCCCAGGGAACCCTGACAGTGACCCAGCTGACCCTCCCATCCTCCCAGAGCACAGGCTGCCCTCCATGCTGTGTCCACCTGCCTGTGTCCTCCTTTGACTGGGCAGCCTCCTGATTCCATGTGCACCCACACCCACATCACACCCAGTCCTCTGTCTGCTCCCACCGCGCTCCTGAGCTGACTGTCCTCCCAACCCTTCTGGACACTCACCGGCTCCTCCCACTCAGAGCCCCCCTTCCTGCCTCATCCACTGACCTTGTTCTCAGATCCCATCACCATCTGTTGCCCACGTGCAGGTTCCTTATCCTAGATGTCCCATCTCTGAAATGCATGTGCATCATTCTGCACATGACATCCCTGACCTTCCAGCTGTCTTCCTGCCTTACTCTCTGGCCCATGACCTTTCCCCAGCGCTCACTCTAAGTGGATGACAACAGACCCTGGCTACCTCCCCCTCAGGCCCATGGTGACCCCTTCAGAATAAACTCCGTCTTGAGCCCATCTGCCTCTCTAGCCACTTACCACCCACCTGGCAACCACCACACCAGGGGGATACCCAGCACTCTCGCAGGCTGGGCCAGCACCAGGGGCTCCCTCAGCCGGGGACAGCCTCCCCCCCCAGGTCTCCCATGTACGCTTCCTCACATGTCCTTCCAGACTGGTGAACAACACCTCTGCTCCGTGGGGAGTTTTCCTTCTCTCAGGATCGCCAGTCATCCCGTGATCTGTGTGCCCAAAGCCCCTTACACACTTGTCCTGTGTCTGCCCTGCTGGGCTGTCGGTTGGCACCGTGCCTAGCATGTGGATCTGGAGGCTAATGTGAGTGAAGGGCCCCATTGCCGCGGGAGGGGCCCTTGGTGCCCTGACAGGGTGTCTGGAGAGTGACTGGAGTTGCACAAGGACTTGGTGGCCTTTGTTCTCCATTCCAGACAAAAGGCCCCTTACACTGGCCCAGGAAGGTCAACGCAGTCCTCACAGGCCAGATGGGGAATTGAGCAACTGGCCTGCACTTCAGCACATTCCTTCCCCTTTCTGGGATTTTAATTTTTCTGCAACTCAAGTTACCGCACACCAAGTCCTTCTGGTTGATTTTTCAGCTGGATTCAATGTATAGGGGATTTTTTGGGGGGATTCAGTTTTAAAATTGTTAGCTTACAGGTAATTCTCATGTAAATGTTGGTTACAGTTAAAAAAGACCAGCTTCCCATCCCACAGAGCGGAATTCTCCTGAGGCCTGACCGCCATCTCAGTACAGGGGGCCACTTCGGGGCCCTCGGGGGAAGCCCTGGCCCACACGCAGACCCTGCGAACCCCAGCTCTGCGCCCAGGCTCCTGACAGAATGTGACGATGGGGACACAGCTCAGGAGCAAGAGGAGGGCCTGCGATGGCCCGAAAGAGGCCAGGGAGGGCTGCGTGGAGGAAGTGAGGGAGCAGGAGGGAAGTCGAGGGAACAGCACCGGCTGTGCCGTGCAGGAGGTGGTGCCAGCACCTCCCCCGGAGCTGCGGGGAGTGTCAAGTGGGGTGACCCCGTGAAGTGGGATGGGCGGGCCACTCTGGGCGCTGCGGGCTCCCTGCTGGTGTGCCCGTGAGCACAGTCACTTTACCAAGGTTCCCGGGGAGCGCTGGGCTGAGCGCCTAGTTGAGGCTCCTGAGGGGCAGAGCCAGCACAGCCCTGGGGCGGCCCAGTGGGCTCCAGGCTGGGGACCGTCCCTGCCAAGTCTCCTGCAGGAGAGCGTGATCAGGCTGGTGGAGCCGGGAGCTCAGAGAAGCAGGGAAGGGCTGGGGCGCAGCAGCGGGTTCGGAAATGTTTTCCGTGCTCTCCCGAAATACCGCGGCCTAAATCGTGCTGTCCCTCAGCGAACACGCTGCTTTGCTTCAAAATGCACGCGGCCTGTAAACCACTGCCGGAGTTTACCTTCCAGTAACGGGAGACTTGCACATAAGGACTCCACGCGCAGCCGCCCTGGCCCCACAGGCCGCCCTCTGGCCTCCGCCTCCCCGCCTGCTGCCTCGTCTCGCAGGTGGAGCCCACGACAGCGGCAGCGGCCACCTCAGAGGCCTGTCGTGAGGATCCACCGTGAAAACACTTGACAAGAAGCCTGCTCAGGGGAGGGCCTCCATGAATGGTTGCTGTTACTATGGTCAACATTAAAAATGGGAAAGAAAGGTAAAAGGATTTTACCAATCCTTTACTGTCCAGCAGTAAAAGATTGGAAAAAATAGAAAAGAAATATATGTGCATATGTACATTCATATATATATACACACACATATATATGGTACAGCCATATGGCCGCATATTATGCAACTGTTAAAATATCTTCTTGAAAATTATTTAAGAACATTGTAAAATTATCATGAGTTAAAAAATGGATGTTAAAATGGGTAGTAAAATGTTTACAGTATATGGTCCCAACTTTACAATGGAAATAGATACATATTTTTAAAAGGCTGACAAGACATTTAACAAAAGGTAGCAGAGGCTACAGTTATGTGACAGGATCCAATCCTTTAAGCTTCTCGGCTGTTTGTAGCTTTCCTCTGTTTCCTACAGGGACTGAGTTATGCATCGCCAGGAAAACAGTCAGTTTGTGTAACGGAGAGAGGGAGCTGGTGATAAGGAAGGATGAACTCAGCAGTCTGTCCCGCCAGCTCTGGAAGCTGTAGCTGGGCCTTCTCAGTGAGGTGACCTTCCCAGAGAAGCATGGATTTCCCTGGGGTCAAAGTCCGTTCTCCCTGGCTGTCAGGTCCGCCTGCCCACCCTCGGGAGCCAGGAGATTGCACTCAGGCGGCTGGCTCCGTGTTTCTGTCTTTCTGGGGGACCGTGGGCTCCCAGCCCCACAAATACCCGACAAATACAAGGAGGAACGCCACAGCCTGCAGCTCAGGGAGCTCAGAGTTGGTCCAGAGACAGACCAGGGGACAGTGTGGGAGCAGCAGGGCCGAGGAACGTGCGTGACGGAAATTACAGGGGACCTGGCCTGCAGGAGGCAGGAAGGCGGGGCGTGGGGGTGGGAAGGGGTTTCAGCCAGGCTCCTGGAAGCCAAGAGGCCAATGCAGAGGCAGAAAGTGTGAATATGCTACATGCGCGGCCTGAGACAGGAGCTAAAAGCCATTCACTGTGGCTGTCTACAGTGCATGAGTTCACGGTGTCCCACGTGGCCAGGTGTCTTGCTCATCATGCAAAGGGGGCCGGATTTTATTCTCAGGCAGCAGAGAGCCACTGCCAGGTTTTAAGTGGGGAAGAGACATTTGGATGTGGCTTTCAAGTCCTTCCGGTTACAGGGTAGAAAGTCTCGGTGAGGAGCAGGTGAGAAGTTAAGGTGCCAGTGAGGAGCTGTCTGCAGTCATGGGGACAAGAGTGAACATGGCTCAGACCAACACGGGACTTTAAATCACAACGGAGAAGTGAAGCAGCTCTGAGGGGCATTAAGGTGGGAGAATCAGAGGACTTGGTGACTAGCTAGATACCTGGGGGAGACAAGGGGACACTGGGTACGCGGGTGGCACAGTCGCCAGGGCAGACAATGCAGGAGAGGAAGGGTGTGACTTGGGCTGCTAAATGCAGAGTATCTGTGGTGAGTGGCCATCTCGTCACACAGAGGCCTGGGGCCAATGGGGGACCTGGGTTAAGAGTGTGTACCTGTTGGCATCACATGTGTGTGACCTCCCAAGAAGCGTCCGTACGGGACCAGGAGTAGAGAGGACGGAGATGGAGAAGACCAGCATGACACAGGGAAGGAGGGTGCTCACAGGGGGCATGAGCAGAGGTGGGGGTCTGGGGGAGGGGACAGAGAAAGAGAGTCATGCAAGACAAGGGACGGAAAGCAGGGATTCTAGAAAGAGGCTGTCATAGGTGGTCTCCCATCAGCAAACGCCAGGCGTGTCCACCGTTTGGTTCAGTACTGGGGTGCCACTGGGGGGGCCCTGGGCTGGAGCCACCTAGTGAGCCCCTCGGGTGCCAGGGTACCCAGCACGTGCCTGGACCCAGCAGATACAAGATTCAAGTTCACCAAGGGAAGAATGGGAATGAAGGAGCTGGGAGTCCCGGGTGCAGGGTGAGGGGTCAGATCGCAGTGGGCAAGATCGCAGTGGGTGAGGGAACCCCCCCCCCCCGGGAACCCCCCCCCCCAGGGAAAGCGAGTGTGGGTCTGAAGGCCGAGGGCAGGACCCCAGGATCAAAGCGAGCACTGATCTACGGGCGGGGTGGCCCCAGGCCCCCTACTGAGGGGCGCTGGAACAGCAACAGGTTGCCCCACCCAGAGGGAGCGTGGGGCAGCTGCTGAGAGACAGTGCCACCTCGTGGCAGGAGGCACTCACGCCAGGCTTCTGCTCCCAGGTGTGGGGCCTTGGGGCGGCTCCCCTGCCCTGGAAGCAGTGAGCCAGGGCTTTGCCACCTGGGCTGCCCTGGAGCCTCTGACAGTGCCTGCCCGGTGGCATCGGCTAGGGCCAGCTCTGCCGAAGGAGGAGGTGGGCAGACTAGGGTTCGGCCCCACAGCAAGGACAGAAATGTAAGGCCTGTTGGTTGTCCCTGTGCATTTGTCTGTGGAACCTTTAGGCCCACAGAGAATAGCAGTGTTAACTGTGCTTGTGAAGCTCTTCCGGGCACCACCCCTGCTCCCTCTCCAGTCCACAGTCCTCTGCAGGGCACGCCTGCCCGTGAAGCCCAGGTCAGAGGAGGCCGTGCGGGCGAGGGGCAGGGGTGTGGGGCACCCCAGCAGCAGAGAACCAACTGCTCCTGTCACCAGCCTCCCCGCAGATTCCCCCCTGGCTCCAGGGCCAGCTCCAGAAGCCTGCTCCCCAAAGACAGATGTGTCTGAGGCTGGCCCAGCTGCCCCATGGATGCCCCACACTCAGAAGGGCCCGGATTCCAGGACCCAAATGGTCCCACCCCCACGAGTGACTCACTCCTGACTGCTCAATGGTTTCGGGCCATGTGGTGTCGCCGTGACGGCCTTACACCACTCAGGAGAGCTCGTTATTCCTCTCAATTGTTGCTTTAGCTGAGCAAGATAGGGTTCTCGTAAAAATACTTTTCAAAAATTTCCTTATTATAAAAGAAATGGGTATACAATGGGAAAAAATTAGTTTTACAAAAGCATGTGACTTGGAAAGTGGAAGTCCCTTATACACTTCTACTCTCTATCAAAATTTTCTATCAACAGCCTGGTATATTTTCTTTCAGCTTTTTTCCATACACGTACCTGCGCGGGTGGGGGAAGGGTGTCTGTGTTTTCTATACCGTCAGGCAGCTGGACAGCTTATCTGGATTTTTCCATTCAGAGCATTCCACTAGAGGCGCTCTCACCCCCCAGCTTCAATTCAGGCCAGCTCAGCGACCCCAGGCCAGGACTCGAGGAAAGGTGAGGCCCCAGGGACTCAGAATGGTGGACTTTGGGTAGAGACGGCTGGGCAGCCGGAGAGAGGGGCCTGTGCCAGGAACCAGGGTCAGCCTCGAAGAGAAACATGCCCCGGAAACAGATCCCAGTGGGGGCAGGGGCCAAGTGCACACCCCCATGTCCTTCCCAGCCCTGCCCACAGCGCAGCCGCACAGGACAGGCCGCCCCACAGGGAGCCCTGGGACGTTCTGTACGTTTCTGCTGAGCTAGGTGCACAGGCCGGGTCACGCCCCGCGCCAGAGCTTGGGAACTGGGCCCTGCGCCAGGGCAGGGCCCTGTGACATCCAGGAGAACAAGGGCAACTTCAAGACGAGCAGCGGCGTGTGCCAGCCCCGCTCCTCCCTTGGCCTGCAGGGCGGCACGCACACCCTCAGCACCGCACACGCAGCCCCAGCTCAGCGGACCAACCGCCAGCGCTGTTCCCTGGCCGTCGATTCGGCCGCGCAACCAGAGCAAAGGAAGTAACCAGGAGCTGTGGGTCGGGAAACTGGATGGACACGGCAGGATAAGCCTCCAGAAAGGAGGGTCCCCAGCAGCCTCCTGCTGCTCCAGGACAGACAGTGACGACAGAACTGACAGTGATGAGCCCCAGGCCCAGGCCCAGAGTCGGGCTGCAGGTCTCCTGGGCCCCTGGGAACTGGCTGCATGGCCAAGGGCAGTAGCGAGCTGTGCCTGAGCCCCAGTTTCCTGGATGGTTAAGTGAAAGTAATACAAACAGTAGCTATCTACAATGAAATGAAATGATGTATATGTACCGAGCACTTAGTATATGTGCACTAGGTAGTATATCTAAATGTCACCCACTAGCATTATTATGATTGGTCAAGGGCACCCAAGAAAGAAAGAACTCCCAAGGGCACTCAGAGGGCCTCCCTTCCAGGCACAGCCAGGAACAGCCCAGCCACCGCGCCGCCTGCACCCAGGTCAGTTCTAGCACACGAGGGCAGCTTCACTGTCCCTGCACAGGGCGCTAGGTGGGCAGGGGTCTGGCCAAGGGTCGAGGAATGCCAAAACCAGAGCCTCTGTAGTGACAGGGGCCTCCAGTCACCTCCATTTCTTGCCCCCCAGTCCCCCAGGCCTGGAGAGGGATCCCACCAGGTTGAGACTCGGCAGGAGTCTCCCAGGCCTCTTTGGCTTGATGTAGCCATGGCCTACAGCCCAGTTCATGATGGGAGGGAGCTGTGGCCCCTCCTTGCCTCCTCTCATGGACCCCCATCCAGGAGGGGTGCAGCTGGGCTTTCTAAAGGAACCCTAATGGTGCTCCCGGGAAGGCTGTGGCTGGCGCCTCGCCCCAGACTCACCCTGGTCAATGGAGTGCTGCGGCAGCTGGCTGAGCTGGCTGTTGACGACCCCTGCGTAGGTGCGAAGGAACTCCTCCTCACTGGCCGTCAGCTGCAAGGGTGAGAGAGCTGCCGGTGAGGGGTGGACAATCACTTCTCAAGGCACCTGCCAAGACTGCTTGACCCCCAAGAGGTGCCTCCTCCTTTGCTCCCTGGGGATCTGATCCCTTAGTTACAGAGCGAGCACCGCCTTCCATCCCGGAAACGGTCCACTGGGCCATGCCACCCAGCGCAGACCTGAGACTCTAGGGTAGCACAGGGCTGGTAGGAAGACACAGGCCCTGCGTGGAGAAACACTCCTGCATATCTGCAGCCCTGGTGCCCCTCAGACACTCCCTGGGAGAGCAGACTCGGCCAGGAGAGCGGGGCAAGGAAGGTTGGACTTCAGAACCGCACCACCTGGCCCACACTTGGCCCGGAGGTGGGACACCTGCCTGCGCAGTGCCCCTGAGCCACCCACACAGAACTCAGTGCCACAGGAACCAGCTACCGAGCCAAGCCACAGGCTCCGCATCCCCCAGCCCAACCTCAGCAGCTACAGGTGGTGGGTACAGGCTCTGCTCCGCCACACCGGACACCCGTCCGGGGCTGTGGCTCGACACCTCGCAGACACTCACGTTTGATCCCATCTTCCTCAACATGAGAAGCACCCGGACCTTCTGCTGAATGTACATCTCCTCCGGACTCTTCCCGGGAGCACCCTCGCGGTTCATTCCCTGGCCAGCTCTGGGGGCTCCTGCAGAGCACGGAGAAGCAGGAGGGGTGTCGGTAAGACATACCGGATGTAGACACGGTGCTTGGTGGGATGGTCAGGTAGCCCCCACGCTGCAGGGTCTCGTTTGAGAGAGCTCAGAGCTGGGGACGCGTTACCCACTCCCCCACCCCTGCTTGCCCAACCGGCTGAGCAGCTGGACCTGGAGCAGGTGCTGGTGGCCCCTCTGTGGAAAGAGCTGTCAGGCCCGGGAGGCTGTGCTAATGAACCGCACCCCTGGCCAGCTCTACCTTCCAGCCGCCCCCCAGCAAGGCTCCTGCTACAAGCCACAAGAGATGTGCTCAGTGACCCCAAAGTGACCCAGGTTTTCAAAGCAAGCAACTCCCCAAGGAGCAAAAGGGGTGTGATCAGAGGAGCCCCTCTGGCCGGGGCCCTTGCTGGAGGAGCTGTGAGGTCAGCGCCCAGCCCCCAAACTCAAGGCAGGGCCCTCAGCCAAAGCCCCTGATGAGTTCAAGAGGCCAGCGCCTGGCTGGGCTCCAAGGAGTCCCTGGGTGGGGACAGTGGGCCCCGGGCTGTGGGGCACAGACACCCACCTAAGCTCGCTGCCACCGTCCTCGCAGGCCCACCCCACCTGTCAGAGGGCAGTGCCTGTGGGCAGCAGCTGTGTCCAGGTGCAGCGGGGACCCCGCCTGTAGCAAGGTCCCAGGAGAGAAGTCCCAGGGTTTCCCCTCCGGGAGGAGCGGCTGGGGAGGAAGCCAGGCGTGGAGGGATTTAGATTACATATTTGTAACTCCTGGATGAGTCAGAAATAACGCAGCAGCTGGTGGGGGTGGAGCCTCCACAGCCCGGGTGCCAAGGAGCTGCGTCTGCATTCGGGAGGATCGGGGAACTGGGCTGGTGGGCCAAGGACATGCCTCACACCGTCCATCCCTCAGGGTCCAGCAGGCTCTTCCAGGCAGGGTGGTCTCCTGGGAAGGGCAGCTCTCTGTGCAAAGGGTGGCCTCAGACATGGCCAGAGCCCTGAACAGCAGCTTCCCTGGAGTCCCCTGCCAGCTGCTCAGTCCCCGTAGCCTGACAGACGCCCTGGCCCGGAAAGCCCCACAATAGGCCAGAAAGCTAGCAAGCGGGGGCTTACGTAGCAGCTACCTGCCCAATGCGACATGGTCCCGTTTCATGGCCTTCCCTTCTGCCACTAGAGCCCCGGGCTCCCTAGTCTACTGCCTACCCGCTTCCCCTCCTCCAGGTGCAGAAAAGGGTCCGGCCAACAAGTGGTACCCGGGCAAGAGTGGTGCGGCACCTCAAGAACAGTCTCTGATGAGAGTGGCCTGGCCCCCCTGGGCGGGTGTGCAGACAGCTGCGTGGGTTTCACGTCTCACACTGACCCCCTCACAACCCCACCAGGAGGAGCTCTAAAAAAGGGCCAGAACATGAGGCCCCGCTCCCCACTTTACCTGACCCCGAGCGCATCACCCAGTCCCTGCCAGGACCCCACGAGCCCCGCACCGCCTTCCTGGCCCTGCCTATCTCCAGAACGTGTCCCGAAGCTCTTTGCCCCGGCAGCCTTTCCACTGAGAGTCCCTGCACCTGGACTTGGACCTGGGTTCTCTTCATCCTTCACCTCTCTCACTCACTCAAAGACCCTTCCCAGGAAGTCTGTCCCTGCAGCCCAGCCAAAGCAGCGCTGCACCAACCCCTCAGCCCCAGCCCTTTCAGCCACGTGGCCCTGGCGAGCCCTAACTCTCTGAAAGCATCCGCTGGGGCACTCGCCTCTGTCTCCTCCCTGCCTGGCGCACAGCGTCCTGGCCAGGACGCGTGTGCTCCGCTGCCCTGTCCCCCACACCCAGCAGGCGCTGAAGGAGCGCAGCCCCGCTGGCTGAGTGCAGCGATGGAGACTAGCCCGTGGGGCCAACGCACCCTCCCCCCTGCCACATGCACACCAGCGCGTCGCAGGAGGCCACCGGACCTAACCCAGCCTCCAGAACCAGGCTGAGCGCTTCCTGAGCGGTGCGTGCTGTGGGCTGTTGTGCTCCCCAAAGGGCATCTGAATGGCTCCAGGAAGCTTCCAACCGGGGGCTGGGGCTTCCAGGGGTCAAATATTCCAGTTCTGTCCCGTGTCCAGTTTGCTCTCTCCTTGTGACTAAGACAAGTGACCAGCCACTAGATGTCACCACACACAAAAGAACCAGAGTACCAGTGCCAGCCCTGACGGCCATCCTACCACCACAAACGACACCCAGGCCCAGGTCCTTCATTCCTGGGGCCAACTCTGCTGGGTGCCGCACTGCACAACAGCTCGGGGCCTGGCTTCCCGGCGGCTGGGAGCCCCTTCCTCCCTGTCCTTTCCTGACAGCCGAGCTTCCCCATCGGAGAAGCAGGCTCAGAGCCAACAGGAATGAATGGATCATTTTACATGTTGTCTATTTATCAGAATTTTGGTCTGTCCAACAGTGTCGTCCCCCTGGTGATGCATACAGATCACTGTCATGCTGTTTTCCTGCACCATTGCACTCTCTCTGGGAACCTCATGCTCTCATGCAATGATTACCAAGTGGGGGCATACAGGGTTTGTGGGTGCCTGAACGCATCGTTGGGGCCTGGTGACTGCCACGTCAGCACACGTTCCCAAAAGGCACTGGTTCTAAACTGTTTCTTCTTGCTTTGGGGAAGGTTCTTGTCACCTCTATAACATAGGGTTTTCTAGGACTCTTCCAGCTCTCACAGGAATGGATACCACCCTGCCTCCTGGCAAAGAGAAGACGCAGGCTGGATCTGGGGCAGCATGTGACCAGCAATCACATGCTCCGTCCTTCATGCTCCCACCTACTTGAACTAGACCTTCATGACCGGTTTACATAATTTCTCAGCAGAATCAGCATCAAGGGTGAAGAAAATGAATAACTGAAGGGAATAAATCATAATGACCCAGACAGTAGACATTTGGGTGGCTGGCATGCTACAAGGACATTCAAGGATGTTTGGATTTTGTATCTATCTAAGCAAACATGCCATTAAATTTTTATCACAATTCTGACAAGCATCAGAGTGACTTCATTTGAGAAATCTTATTCTCCCTTGTAGGGATCAAGAACCTCTCTCCGTTAAAATGTGTTTAAATTACCTAAGTCCAAACTGCAACTAATGTAAACACATTAATTATTCATTCTGTCCTCAGTCATGAAGGCCAAAGGTAAAGACACGTCTCAAGCATGGTCTCCTGGCTAAGACACAGCGTGGCCCACCACATAACCTGGCGGCATTTCCATTCTAAATCCTAAGAAAAATCCAGGGTAACTGCCCAAGTCAGAGACAAACTTGCTCCCTCTTTTAAGATATAACAGCCTAGAAGCTACCTAGGGACAAGCATAGAGGAACTGAAGAGTAGAAAGTGGAAAGAACTAATGATCAACTACCCAAATGAGCAGCAAGGGGAGGAGCCTGAGGCTACATACCCTGCTGTAGATAAAGTGGAGAGGATTCCAGGAAATTACATCTGACTGGGGCAAACGCAACTGAGAGAAACTGAGGTCCATTACTTCAATGCTGAAACACAGGCATCCCTGCCCCACCCCCACCCGCCATACATACTCCTGTTGGTTCTGAGCCTGCAGCTCTGTTGGAGGAAGGCTGGTTGGTCACAGACAGAGAGGAAGGGGCACACAGTCGACTACTGGGAAGGATCTGCAGTGACAAGTGGGGCCTGCGGCCTCACAGGCCACACTGCACTCTCTGGGAGATGCCCTACCCATCTGAGAGACCTAATTTCCATCAGCACACGAGCGCAGCTTGGAAGCAGCTGGTCTGTTTAGAAGAGCAGAGGCAGAGCGGAGGACCAGGTGGTGGGGCAGTCAGACCCCTCTCATCAACAGCTTCAGAAGCTGGCTTCCCTTTAACAGGCATGAGTGGCCCTGAACACAAACGCTGCCACCCGCACTCACTTCTAATTCTAAAGTGAAGCTAATGCTGCTTGAACACCCTCATTTATATACACTGAAATATGTATTTATACCCAGGGTAATCTTGTACCTGCTTGGAAAAGAGTGAGTAATCTCAGGCGGGACCACAGGGGGTCCTTACACACGAGCCATGCTGGCCCCATGGGTCCCAACACTTGTCTCTTGTCCATTTTTAAAAATGTGATATACTTTAAATGCTCACATTTTAAAATGCACATTTACGTTTGTGTAATGTTTACAATGAGGACAAACATAATGCCCTATAATTGTGCTATTCATAGAGCTTCTGTAAAATATTAATTGGGAGACTGCGCACGTCTTAGCAGGCCGAAAGCACCCCCAGCACCACTGCTTCGCCCTGGGAACACCCCCACCTGCAGCCATGGGCATCATCAGGGGCGATAGAATGCATTCACCCCGAGGCCAGCCCTGAGCCTGTGCCCAAGGCCTCCTCCCCCAACACTGATCTTTGGCCACATCGCCAGACATCCTTCCCTTGGGGCCTTACCTGCTCTGGAAACTAACTTCAGGCAAACAGGCGCTCAGCTGTCACGGCGGGCAGTGGCGGGGAGAAATAGGAAGGTGCGGCCCTGTGGAAACAGAACATGCATGATGGGAGGAGCCGGGAGGGCCCCAGTGGCGGCCAGAGTCCAACCTGGAGCACACACCCCACGCTGGCAGACCCAGGACCCGGGCCGCACTCACGGTGATGGGCTCCAATGCCTTCCCGAAATACCTGTGTGACTGGCCAGCCCAGGAAACCTGCACCAACACCTCTGGGATGAGGCGCTGACTGCAGCTGTGCTCGCCTGTCATTTCCGGCTGAAGCAGGTCGCCTCACACCCTCCTCCCTTAGGTTAGTCACCAAGTCCAATTTAGAGCTGTGCTGGGAGGCGTCCTGGACCAGAGTGAATCACTCCCAGACAGCGGATGGCAGTCCCGCACCTGCACGAGGGGCGCACCCACCAAGCCGAACATGGCCCGGGCGGAGGTGCCTGCACGTGCCCCTCCTACGTGCTCAGACATGCCTGGTGTCCGTAAACACAAACTAACACACACACAACATACAAGTGCAGGTAAATGACAAATGTCCCTTTGCGCCAGACACATCTCTTGCAGGAACCAGAGAACACCATCTCCTTGTCTGCATTGTTCAGGCCCTTCGTAGGTCTATCTACCAGACCGAGGCCATGGGCGGAAGACACAGGGAGGCAGGCGGGGGTCACCAGGGAGCCTTGCCCACTCAGAGCTCCTGCGTTAAAGGAGGCCGCCCAGCTCCCAGCCCTAGGACAATGGCGGGGTTCTCGGAGGGAAGTGCAGGACCTACGGAAGCTTCGAAACCCTCCGCCTTCCACGATTTCTGCAAAGAAGGCTGTTTGCTCTCCCACGGGGCTGGGGAAAAGGTGTTTGCCATGAAAGTGAGGTTTCCAACGCCTCCCCTCCCGGAAGGTGCAGCTACCCCCTCTGGGTGTCTGTTCAACTAGCGACGGCCCTGGGACCAGCGAGTCATCACCTACCACTGCCCCCTCTGTGCCTCTGACTACCCCTGTGTAAACGGACGTTTATAGTGATTAATTGCTTTTATTCCTCTAGATATCAAAGCACCCAAATACCACGGGCCCCTGGGGGACACTCCACCCAAGTCCCCATATTCCTTCAAAACGAGATGAAAAGAGACCACCTTCCTTAGCTTCTGAGGGGCTTCGCCATCTTCACCCACCACAGCAGCCAATTAGCCTCCCGCCGTCTGCAGGGCTGGGCCCGCCAGGGGCAGAGAGAAACTGCATGCATGACTTTGAAGGGGAGGCGCCAAAGGGAGGCCAGGCCATTCCTGGTGGGATCGTCCAGGGACTCCAGGCCAGCTGCTCTCTGTGTCAGTTATGTGTTCCCAATCTACAGAGGAGGAAATTGAGGCTTGAAGCCTGCATCTCCAGAGCCACTGTAAGACAGCACACATGCTGGGCGCTGGGTTCTGCGCTTGTTACTGCTGTCACCAAGGAGCTGTGTGATCTGGGTCGGTGGCTGCCTACTGGGCCCGGCACTCTGCCCTCTGTGACCTCCGCCATATAATCATGACCTCTTCCATGTCTTCCTCAGATACACATGGTCAAGGGCGTGAGTGAGGCCTGCACGTTTGGAAGGGCCTCACTCTGAGTTTAAAGCTCTGCTAACACTGTGTTGAAATTCCTAATAATTTTTGAACAAGGGGTTCTGCACTGGTCCAAAATGGGGAAAAGGATATCAAAGTGCTCTCAACCTGCCAAGGGCCCCGTGGCCTTAAGTAGACATGGCATGGACGCAAGAAGAAATCTGAGAATACAGCCTCGTGTCAGCTCCGGGGGCAGGGGTACAAAAGCAGGAGCCTTCCAGGAGGTGGCCGAATGGCTGAGGAACAGGAAACCACACAAACAATGGGCCACGAGGTATGTCAGGTTCAGACACAAACTCTTCCTGAGTGCCAGCCACGTGCAATGTCAGGTGCCAGCGCCTCCCCGGGCAGCTTGGGGCAGGACGCCGAGACCTGGCCCCAGTGTAGGAGGTGGCAGGCCAGGGGGTGTGCAAGGCTCTGTGAGAAGACACGGAGCGGGTCTTGCAGGGTGAAGAGGAGTTTGTGGGTAGAGGGGACAGGCAAGAGCACTACAGGCACAGGGAACCGACACCTGAACAGTTGCTGGGCACCAGTCCCTGATCGGGCCCTGAGCTGGGCCCTGAAGGCCCACAGGTGAGCCAAACAGTTATGGTCACAGGGGTGGGGGAAACAGGCATCCATCAAGTCATGCCCAGGAAATGCCTCCTCAGACACTGGAAGTGACATAGGCTTCTGCATGTGTGCTCAGGGGCACATGTGTGTAAAGGTCAGAAAGCAGGAAGAGCCCGGGCCTTTTGGGGAAATTGGAGGAAACGGCAGGTGTGTTGAGGCCTTGAAGCTGGTGCTGGACCAGGTGGGTCTGAGACGGGTAAGGGGGCGTCCCCAGTGGGGGCTCAGGGAGATTCTGAGCTTTCCAAGGCCAGGGAGGCCACAGCATGGAGAAGAGGAGGGGGCAGAGCCGGAGGGGCAGCCCATGGGCCAGGTGAGAGCTAGGGCTCGGGCTGGGGGGTGACGTAGAAGGGGTAGTGAGGATGAAAGGGTTGGGTTTGGCACACTTTGGCAGGTGGAACTGTGGGATGGCAAAGTGTAATAGCAGCCTGGACTGCCACACGGCTGAGGGAGGAGGGTGGTGGGCAGGGGGGCCTGGCTAAGAGCTGCTGTCTGCCGGTGAAGGCCTCCAGGACAGGCTGGACAGGCCCGGGTTCCATGGACCATGGAGAAGCCCAGGGGCCTGAGAAGCAGAGCAGACTCACCCTTCAGATGGTCAGTGCCACTGTGACCACCTGTGGAGACAGAGTCAAATCAGGCAACCAACCAGAGCGGGCTAGGGTACTTCTGGGAGACACTGCACTGGATGAGGTGGCTTGGGAGGGGGCACTTTAGGAAGAAGGATGACAGAAGTGAAGGTGAAGAACTGGCATCCTGGTGAGGCCACTTACCAGCTACGTGGCCCATTTACTCACTTAATCGGCAGGTTAATTGAGCACCTACTCTGCACTGGCACCGATCAGTCAAAAACCCCTACACACATTCCAGTGAAGAGGAAGAACAGGTAAGACAAAATAAAAAATAATCAATGGATAAATCACAAGCATGGAAGGAGGTGATAGGTGCTATGATAAAAAACTGAGCCAGCCCTGGCTGGTAGCACAGTGAATAAGGCGCCGGCCTGCAAACCTAAGGGTCGCTGGTTCGATTCCCCAGCCAGGGCACATAACCAGGTTGCAAGCCAGGTCTCCAGCCAGATCTGTACCTGGAGGCAGGTGAAAGGCAACCATACATTGATGTTTCTCTCCCTTTCTGCCACTCTCCCTACCCCTCTCTCTATAAATAATAAATAAAATTATTATTTTTTAAAAAGATTTTATTTCATTATTTTTTAGAAAAAGGGGAAGGGAGAGAGGCAGAGAGGCAGAGAGGAAGAGAGATATCAGTGTATGGTCACTTTTCACCTGCCTCCAGCCACAGACCTGACTGGAGACCTGGTTTGCAACCTGGTTATGTGCCCTGGCTGGAGAATTGAACCTGCAACCTTTGGGTTCGCAGGCTGGCGCCTTTATCCACTGTGCTACCAGCCAGGGCAATAATAAATAAAATAAAATAAAAAAACTGAGCCAGCCAGATGGGGGTGGAGGACAGGAGCGTGGGGTGGTTGGGCTGGGCCTTCCTGTGCAAAGACGTGGAGGTGAGGGAGCGGGCCATGGGGAATCTGGGACAGAGCTGGACAGAGGCCTTGGGTGGGGCACATTGAGGGGGGGAGGTGGAGGAAGAGCAAGAAAGGCAGTGGGCGAAATAGAAGCACAGCCAGCGAGGGGACCCGCCTTGACCTCTGAGAAAGGTCAGCCATGGTGGCCCAGTCTGACTTGGGTTTGAGTAGCTGACAGGGGGAGGGCAGGGGTGCGGAGACCAGCGAGGAGGCTCTGGCAGACATTTAGGCAAAAGGCCGGCAGCAAGCGTGGGGCCAGGAGCGGCCAGGACATCAGGAGGGCTGCTGTGGCGTCCAAGAGGAGGGGCGTGTTGCCCAGGGTACAGGCTGAGCAACTGAAGGGGGCATCCCTATCAACCTAGGTGGGATGCAGCTCAAGTGGAGCAGCTGAGGGAAAAGACCAGGAGTTAAACTTGAGGCAGCTTAGAGCCTTCCCATCTCCAAGCCTCCAATCTCCTTCTCTACAGAATGGGGGTGACAAGCGCTGGCTGAAAATGAAATGAGATGACATGTAAAGAAGCACCAGGCTGAGTGCCTGGTACGCAGCAAGCACTCAGTAAACACTAGCTACCACTGCTACTGACAAGTTCAGAAGGCAACATAGGCGGTGCAGGTAAGATATTTTTATTTCAGGACGGGGGTAAAATTGAACAAAAAATAGGAATGCAAAGGTTTAAAATAACCCAGCCTCCTTTCCTCCCCTCTTCCCTCCCAGTTCACCCATCAGCTCCCAGCTACCTTAAAGGACTGATGAGGAGTGAAGAGCACTTGGGGAGGGGAACAGGACCTCACTTCCTCGTTTTTCTCATGCTGCCCCAAATCCTTGCTCCCTCAACCTTTGGCCCTACTGACACTTTGGGCTGGGTAACTGTCAGGTAGGGTATTTAGCTGCAACCCTGGGCCCCACCTAATCCACTCAGGTTTCAAACAACAATAGACCCATATGCGGCACAGTCCCACAACGAAGCTCAAATATTCCTATTGCCTGGTGACATTGCAGCCCTTGCAATCACACACACACCATGGTGTCACAAATGCCTGCAGTGTTCAGTACAGTAACATGCTGCACAGGTTTGTAGCTTCAGGGGAAAGTCTATCTCTCCCAAATAGGTATATTTGGCATAAGGATTACCTTAGGCTGATTAATTTTAAGAAACAGCAAATGAGGCAGAAGCTCTGAAAGCCAAGGAGAAGTTAGTCTTTATAAAATACATTTACATGTATTTGTAAGGGAAATCTCCATTTGCACCAGGAAGAGGGGACGATGACCTTATCTCTAGAAACTCTTACCAGTGCAAAAGAACAACCTGACTCTGGTTGGCTATGTTCCTCCCGGTAACCTAACTGACTCCCCTCACCCCCCAACAGTTTTTGTCTTCAGCTGAAGGTGGTATTTAAGGGGTGGCGCTTCCACCATTTGGGTGTTACTCAGTTTTCCTGGGTATCTCCCATGTATACAGCAAACATGTTATTAAATTTGTTTGTTTTTCTTCCTTTTAAAAATTTTTTATTAATTTATTTTTAGAGAGAGGGAAAGGAAAGGAAAAAGAAGGGGAGAGAAACAGCATCGCACGAGAGATATGTTGATTGGTTGCTCCTCACATGCCCTCAAGTGGGGACCTGGCCTGCAACCCAGGCATGTGCCCTGACTGGGAATTGAACCAGCGACCCCTTGCTTTGTAGGCAGGTGCCCAATCCACTGAGTCACACCGGCCAGGGCTGTTTTGTCTGTTACTCCGTCTTTTATTACAGGGATGTCTCAGCCAAGAAGCCAGAAGGGTAGAGGAAAAATGATCTTTTCCTCCTCTACAGAGCAACGGGTTACATCATATAGCCCACGTGGGTATTCGGCTGCCTCATGCGGGTTCGTGAATGTGCACTCCAATACTCGCATCATCAAATCACCTAACGGTGCAGGCCGTATTCCATGATTAAGCAGTGCGAAATGTCGATGCCAGTAGTGCTATCCCCTTGGTGGTGACAAGGGTCCTACGGAAAATAAGCATACAGAGTGATCTGGTCATAAATTCCTAAATGGACAGGCCATGGTGGGGAGTTAAGCCACAGGCATCATGTAACTTCTTTAGTTTATCTGTGCCTTCAGCAAGCCCTGTCCAATGTTTATGCGCATCTAGGTTAAACCACCCTCAAGAAAACATAATCTTGGGGCGGGGGGAAGGGGAAGAGTTTAGTCAAGGAACTAGTATGTGACCCATGGACATGGACAACAGGGTGGGGAGAGGGCAGGGCAGGGGAGAGCAACAGGGGGAAAATGAGACAACCGGAATAGAAAAACAATAAATGAATTTTTTAAAACATATAATTTTGTTAACTGTCCTGTAGTCCAATCCCCACCTCACTTTTCCCAGCTTCACTTAATCTCCCTTGTATTCCCCTCTCAGTTCCAAAAGCTTAAGGTAAACTGCAGGTTGTTATTAACCAGTTTTCTTGCTCTGTCGAGGTCTTGCTTCCAGGTGTGGCTTCTGTTTGGCTCGATGTCTTTTTATTAAAATTCTCTCCAAATTTGGACCTTCTTACACAGACACCACCAAGCACGTCTCTAAGATGTTGTCATGTGTCCCCTGAGGGGCAAAGTTGCTCCTGGTTGTGATCACACTATAAAGAAAGAGCTGACACATTTTCTAGCTTACTATTGGCTAGGCCTTGTTCTTAAATTAACCCTTCACTTATGTGCAGCCGTTGAGTCTTCACAACTAACATCCCTATGAGGTTTTACAGGGAAGGACATAGAGATGCAGAGAATAGCCCGCCTGCAACCACGCAGCTAGTGTGTCCTACCTCCTCCATGTCTGGAGCTGGAGTCAAACCTGAACTGTCTCTCACCCCCGCTCTCCAGCACACAATCGAATGGGTGAAAATGACCCGAGCCAGGAGCAGGGAGGCCAGGCAGAGGCCTGGTCTGCAGCTCTGGCTGGGAGCCCCACTTGGGGCCACCCCTCAGGTCCTCTAGCGACAATCAAAACTGGGGCACCAGAGAGAATTTCTAGAAGTTCCACTCTCAGTAATTAAACTGCAGTCTCCTGCACTCTCGGGCCTCATGAGCAACTGCCTTAATTAATAAATCCCACGTTTCAGCCTTCTCAGTCCAGAGCCAGGCTCAGCATTCTCGAACCACGCTCCAGAGCCACAAGGGACGCAGGTCTAATGCCCTGTGAGCAGGGGGTTTGCAGCACGTAGCTCCATTCTTAGGTGATGAGCTTGGGACGAGGAACTGAGGCCGCTAACCCCGATTCAGATCTGATCCAAAGCTCCTGCCCACTCTCTGAAGCCAGGCAACACTGCTGAACAGTAATAATTACCGTGGGCACAATAGCATTTTTTAAAGAGCTGGGCATAGTGTCAGTTACATTCAGCATTGTCCCATTTAATTTGAGTCCTCACAACAAGCCTGCAGGGTAAGAATTGTTCCCATTTTAAAGACTAGACAACTGAGGCCCAGAGAAGGTAAATAACCTGTCTAAGGCCATGGAGCTAATAAGTGACAGAGCCTGGATTTGAATCCATGCTCCTGCTCCATCTTATCAGCCCCTTCTGGCTCAGAAATTTACAGATGCATTAGCCATTTAAATTATATTAAAATAAAAATCCACCCTGACCAGTGTGGCTCAGTTGGTTGGGCATTGTCCTGCAAAGCGAAAGGTCATGAGTTCCATTCCCAATCAGGGCACATGCCTGGGTTGTGGGTTTGGTCCCCAGTTGGGAGTGTAAGAAAGGTTACTGATGATGTTTCTCTCTCACATTGATGTTTCTCTCCCTCTCCTTTTCTCCTCCCTTCTCCCTTCTCTAAAAATAAGTAAAATCTTTTAGAAATTCAAAAAAGAAAGAAAAGAAAATCCACTTTACAAAAAGCAAGCAAGCCAGAGCCTCAAACTAATGCCAATCAGAAAATAAGGCAGCACACCAGCTAACTCGAATGAGTGACCCTTGACGGGCCCCAGGGAGGATGCAAGGGGTCATAAAGGCCACTACTAGGAAACTGCAGAAAATGTACGAGGAAGCATTTATTAGACAGTCATATTGCATCAAAGATGTATGTGCTAAGTATGATGACTGTACAAGTATATGATTATATTGGAAAATACGCTTGTTCATAAGAGAGAGACTGAAATATTTAAGGGTGAAA
This sequence comes from Noctilio leporinus, assembly GCA_004026585.1. Lineage (NCBI taxonomy): Eukaryota > Metazoa > Chordata > Mammalia > Chiroptera > Noctilionidae > Noctilio > Noctilio leporinus. The sequence goes on along the minus strand of PVIW01000360.1, from coordinate 4,984 downwards.
TGCCTCAATGGTTGCAACTTGCTCTAATCTGGTTCAGGGGAAAAGTGAACTTGTGTGAGTGTGGATGGGCGAGACAGAGAATGCGTGGGCAAATACAGCAAAATGGCAGCACTGGGGAAGCCCGGTGAAAGGCATAGACAGGAGTTTTCACTGTACTATTTCAACTTTTCTGTCAATTTGAAATTGATGGGGGTCTCAAATGTTGGAACAATTTTAGTTTCAGGTAACAGCTAAGAAGCTTAGTCATCAATGTATGTAAAAGCTACTGAATTGAAGGTATGACCCACCTGACTCCAGGAGACCACAAGTAGGTCCACCTTTGTGCCCCAGGAGGACTGCAAGCCATCAAGATGGCATCTGAGCCATTGTTCTCCAGGGTGAGAGGACCGCTGCCCAGGACACAAAGCCCACGTCCCAGGACCCAGATGGAAGGAGGCTGCAGCTTTCATCTGATTAACTTGCCCCCTGAATTCCAAACCCTTTACCTACCCCTTTCTTCTCCTTATAAATGGGTCTATACACAATGTAATTTAAGATAGTCTGTTAGGGTGCAAATCTGCTGTCTTCTCAGATGGCAGACCATCTGAATAATGTGCCCATAAAGGTTCCATCCCTGTCTCTGATGATTGGGTCTGGTAGGTGATTGGCAGCACAAATGCCTGCTTCTCTGGTTAGAAAATCAAAATTAACAGTTGGGAAAACATTTAAAAGGCCACCTGTCCATGTTCAAGGGGTTCGCTGAAGTTAACTCAAGGTTGAAAGGGCCAGTTCCAAGCCTAACAATCCCAGGGAAGGAGCCTGGGTCCCTCTGGGGAAAAAGGCTAGAAAGTTCCCTTCAGCCCAGAGAAGCACCGCAGCCCTGCTGCCAGAGCTACGCGGAGTCCTACAGGGGTCACCACTTGAAATTCTCATCAAATTGGGGGATTTAAAGTTAGTTTGTTTTTAAAGAGCACGGGGAGGAAGTGACAGTGCTGTCTGTCAGGAGCTGCAGAAGGGCCCTCCACTGAGAGCCATTTGGCCATGTTCACACCACCCTCGTCCTTGCAGGGACATGTCTTGCTCTCAGAGGCAGGCCCAGGCCTGGCCCACCTGGCCCTCCCAGGGCCCAGCCGGGCAGCAACCATGCCCCTCCCCAGCCTTGCCCCACCCCTCCCTTCACCAAAGTCTCCCAGGCTTGGGTCAAATAAACCAGCCTCAGCTTGGTCCCTGCAGCCCCTCAGAACCCCAGGGCCAGGAAGGCCTCCAGCTCCCCGGTGCTAGAAGTAGGTCATTAAATCAATGGGGTTGCCCGCAGGGCAACCACTTGGCTACTCCCCACCCCCAACCACTTGGCCTCTGGAGCTGGCCCCTGCTCACTGCCTGGGTCTGGGGACCGCTGTCCTCAGGGCCCACCTGAGAGGCTCCAGGTGCAGTCTCCTGGGAGAAACTTCTCTAAACTCTTACAAAAAGAGGTTTAGAGTTGCTGTCTCCTCTTCCTATAGGGTTTCAGCAGCAGACAGGTATGTGCTAATTTGCATGAGAACATAGGCATGCTTGTTTACCTGGAAAAGTACTCATGCTACTGCTATGACGGGGATGGCGGGACACCTCACACCTGCCCCACGCTGGGTCGTGCCGCATGCACGCAGGTTGGTTGGGATGGGGGCTCTGCTCACCACACAGGCGCTGGCCTTCCCTCCCTCCTCCCGCGGGGCCCCCTCCGAGCACACATAATCTAAGGAAGGAGGAAACCTCCCCTAAGAGGCTGCTGAAGACTCAGTTTCCTTCCTTCCTCAATGCTGAACATGCTGATTATCAGAGTCAAAAATACTTTACACAAAGACAATTGCAGAACCTGCGTGCATTTGTCCCATTAACTCGCCGAGGGCAGCGGCATGAGGACAAGGGCAAGGGGTCACTGAATTTGTCCAGCCTGAAGGCAAGGATGGTGGCGGCAGCAGGTAAGGTGAGGGATGACCAGAGAATCCACACGCTGCTCTGTGGAGGGAAAGCAGTGCCTGGAGCAGTGGGAGCCTACCCATCACCACCTGGAGGGTCTGCTCAGGGCCCAGGCCACAGTGCAAAAGCTCAGATGTGTGGGGAGATATGGGATGGAGGCCATGGGGGCCATGTGAGGGCTCCGAGAAACTGTCCCCATTCCAGAGGGTGTAGGCATAAACACCCAGACTAGGCACACCCAGATAACCCAGTTCAGGAGCCAAACCCCCGTCATCCATTTATAATGACATCCCCGTTCCCAAAGCCACAAAACCATTAGTCACCAAGCCACAGACAGGCAGCAGGAAAGCTCCTGGCAAAACTGGCCAGTCAGCGTTCCCCTGGCAGAAGGACTCAAGCAAGACGGTCACATTTCATAAAATGAAACCCAGGAGGTTCTGACAAGCCCAGACTCACAGAGCCAAGCAGAATCTGACCTCTTGCAAAAACCCTTACCTGTGCGAAAAAAGCTTTGATCAAGGTTCCTGAGGGGGAGGCTTGCTGTACGACACGTCAGTGTTGTGGTACTGCTGAGGGTGGTGACTTTGTTCCCATCTCAGAGGACAACTTTCCTTGTAAATGTACTTGGAGCACGTAAGGCGATGGTAAAACAGAACACACCAAAAATACAGGCACCAGGGCACACCAGCTCTTACCTGCTTCTAGAAAAGTCACGTACCTGCCAGGAAGATGCCCTATCATAAAAACTTCCACGTCCAATAGAGAATAGCTCACCCAAAATAGAAACTCCGAAGGGAAAGGAAACAGGCGGCTGTGTATAACACTGTAGAATAAGGGGCAAGAACCAGAAATCCAGGACAATCGCCCAGGAGAGCCAGGCACGGCCAAGGGGACTGAGACGAAAATAAATTCCAGATGGAACCGAGTTGGTTTTTTTCTCCTCACCTTTTTATTTTGAAAAATTTCAAAGCTACAGAAAAGCATAAAGAACGGCACCAGGCACATCACGATGCCTTCCGAGTCCCCTGCTGCTAGCATTGTGCGTCTGTCCCACCCTCCCCACACTGTGGGTAGAGGAGGGTATGTCTGCTTTTCATCCTGGGTCATTTGAAAGTTAGTTGCAGAAAGATACCACAATACTTGGCTAAGTGTTTCATTATGTATCTCTTAAGGCCATTCTCCTACAGAACCCCAAGGAATTCAATACTGACACCCCGCAGCCTCTGATGGACAGCTCATCTCCAACGCCCCAGTCTCACTCCCCTCCCTTTGGCTTTTCCCCGGGTTCTAACTCAGGATCTCAACTGCATTTGCTTCCTGTGCTCTTTCACCTCCTTTAGCCTAGAATCACTCACCAGCTAGTCTACACACAACATTAACATTTTTTCAGCGTCCAGGACCATTGTTAGGATGTCCCACAATTAAACATTATCACAAGAAACAGCCCCAGCTGACACTGTCAGTGTCCCATGGGGGCACGCTATGCAGGTGTGCTCCATTCCGGGGGTGAGGGGTGGGTTTGATGCCTTGGTTATGGAGCATATTTTTAAGTGTAGAGAAAAGAGATGAAGTATACTAGAAAAAAGCCATAGGAAAGGAAACAGTGGGAGGAGAAAAGAATACAAAATAAACCTAGAATTGATCAAAGAAAATATTTTAAAATCTGATTATATAAAAAGTAAACTCTCTGAATGGAGAAAAATAACATCATCATATGAACAACAACAAAATGTGGAAATATGTGTAACATCTATCACAGCTATAGGACAAACTTTCTTTTTCTTTTTCTTTTTTTTTTTAATATTTTATTTAATTATTTCTAGAAAGAGGGGAAGGAAGAGAGGCAGAGAGGGAGACAGACACCAATGTATGGTTGCCTTTCACCTGACTCCAGCCACAGATCTGACTGGAGACCTGGCTTGCAACCTGGTTATGTGCCCTGGCTGGGAATTGAACCAGCGACCTTTGGGTTCGCAGGCCTGCACCTTACCCACTGTGCTACCAGCCAGGGGGGAGGACAAACCTTCTTAATATATAAAGAATAGCTGTAGATCAATAAGAAAAAAGACTGTCATGCCAAGAAAGAAATGGGCAAACAATATAACAGAATGTTCATAAATGGCTCTTTAAAGATATGAAATGATGCCCTGGCTGGTGGCACAGTGGATAAGGCGCTGGCCTGCAAACCCAAAGGTCGCTGGTTCGATTCCCAGCCAGGGCACATAACCAGGTTGCAAGCCTGGTCTCCAGCCAGGTCTGTGGCTGGAGGCAGGTGAAAGGCAACCATACATTGATGTTTCTCTGCCTCTCTCCCTTTCCCTCTCTCTAAAAATAATAAATAACATCTTTAAAATAAAATAAAATAAAATGTTAGTATCTCCATGAAGGGCAATTTGGCAACACTAAAAATTGAAACAGATGTACAGTTTGCTCTAAAAACTCAGCCTGTAGGAATCCTATAGCTACAGTTACACAAATGCCAAAGATATACGTAGAATATTCCTTGTTAACAGTAACAAAAGACAGAAAACTTAAATGCCTACCAGCAGGGAACTAATTCAAAAAAATTATAGAAAGGTAGCCAATCAAAAGAATGTCATGGTCATCAGAGAGATGCAAATTAAAACCACAATAAGATACCACCTCACACCTGTCAGAATGGCAATCATCAACAAATCAACAAACAAGTGTTGGCGAGGATGCGGGGCAAAGGGAACCCTCATACACTGTTGGTGGGAATGTAGGCTGGTGCAGCCACTGTGGAAAACAGTATGGAGTTTCCTCAAAAAACTAAAAATGGAACTGCCTTTTGATCCAGTGATTCCACCACTAGGACTATACCCGAAGAACCCTGAAACACCAATTCATAAGAACCTATGCACACCTATGCTCAAAGCAGCACTATTTACAATAGCCAAGGGCTCGAAACAGCCTAAGTGCCCATCAGTGGATGATTAGATCAAAAAACTTTGGGGGTGGGTGGGGGGACAGAGGGGAGCAAAAAGGGGATGGATGTAATACAACAATAATAAAATTAAAAAAAAAA